>BSBK01004115.1:1570000-2060000 GCA_027943335.1 Chamaecyparis obtusa
AGGAGATAGATGATAATAATCGTGTCTAGTTTAGGAAGGACCCATCCTGCATAAGAAAATCGACATCTAGATTTTAGGGAAGACATACCTTGTATAAGACAAGCGAAAATGTATGGATTTAGGATAGACACATCTTGTATAAGATAAATGACAATGTTTAGATTTAGGGATTACACATCCTTTATAATACAAATGATGATTGATTGATTTGATGATTGAAATGAGTGTATGGACAGAAAGAAGAAATGTTAGTAACTTGAATAGGTTAAGAAATGATTAGGAAAAATGGACAAAAGGATGAACTGAAATTGAAGTCTTGAATTAATAGATACCACTTCCTTTTGAATCTTTATGTTTGATGCAATTATTTTCATCATTGATCCACTTTTATCTAGCGAGCGGGTGCGACCACATCAAGATATTAGAAAATCAAGATGGTATTTTCCCTTTGTATTTGACAAGTACTTGTAATAGACAAGGAATGCTCCCATCCATCTAAGTGTTAGAGTAATCTTTTAGTTTCATTACTCTTTTTTACTTAAGCTATCTCTTAGGTACATTATAATTAATATCTTTATTAATTATAATGTGCAACCTAGCTTTTCTAGTTTTAGGGTTTTGTTCACCTTTATAGGTTGAACCTTGTAATTATCTTTCATTAGATTGGAATACAATTTTCTCTCACACCGCTGAGATTTTCCAAGCTTTTCTTTTTGTGTCTTCTGATTCCTTCCAGCAACAGGTCATTTGCATGCAGGTGTTCTTGGCGAACTGTGAAGTTGGATTTCTCAACTTCTACACTAAGGGTGTGGACATTAAGGGTTGAGGTATGTGCGACAATCATAAGCATTGTTATCCATGATAATATTTTACATTAGATACTTTGTTCATATGTGAAAGTTCCAACATAGACACCCAAAATACCTATCCTCAAATTTCATGAAAAACATCCCACAAATAAAAGACAAAGAACAATAAATCCATGAACAGTCTTAGTTTCTCTAATCACTTGTAGATATCCCAGAGAAGCATAGGAACATGAATTTAGATAAATCAAAATATGATAAGACTCACTTAACCAAATGAGTCAACAACTATACTAATCTTCTTATCAAAGAAGAGTGCATCTTGATAGGACAATATTTGATAGGATGCTTGTTGTAGGAAATACGTATCTGTCAAGGCATGATATCTAATACGGTACCTATTCTAGGAAAGACATTTGTAAAAGCATGTTGTTTGATAGGTATGTCTAAAATTGATAAGAAATTGATTAGTTAGGTTGTAGACTAGCTTGATAGGTTTGTCTATTGATGCATGCTTTGTTAAGCTTAGTGTTTCAAATAATGTACTATTTTTTTTTTCTCAAAGTGTTTATCATTGTAAAAGGACCGTGTTATTATGGATGACAAAGAGAAAATTATTTTTGAACTTTTTTTTAGACTGCAGGAATCAAGTATAGCACCTCCTATAGATTGCAGTGCATCAGGTAAATTTTTTAATATGATCGGTGATGATGTTGTGAAACATCCTTTAGTACTATGTGGGATGGGGGGAGATTGGACCTTGTGACCTCATGCTTCACAACAAAAAGCTCTCCCCAATTAAGCCTAGCCCCAATTGTGTTTTTGGACTTTATTTATGTTTTTTTTCAAAGGAAATTTTTTTCTATGTTTTTTATCTGTTATTGATTTTTTAGGACTTTTTATGATTCTAATTTTTTTTGAAGGAATTTTTATAAATTTTATTGGATTTTTAAAGGATTATTTAGATCACTGATTGAGGTAAACACATATGCTAGAATTCTCGTAAAAACATATTTTAGAATTCTCAAATATGATCTTTATTTTTCCCAATAAAGGCATAAAGCATTATGACTGGATGAATGCATTGGTAGGATGAAAATTGATAGGTGAAATATGAGGGTAGCTTATTATGGAATGATAGCTAATTTGGTTTACAAGGACTATCTCATAAGGGGATAACATGTTTATCCAAGCTAAGGGACTGAAAATGGCAATGTAAGGTGATGACATGATGCATTGAATGACTTGTGCTCCATAGGAATAGACACATCAAGAGGTTTTTGAAAACATGTTTTTCTCTTTATTTCCTGAGTTTTGATCAAAGATCAAGGGATAGATTTAGGTGAGATGAATATAGGATAAGAGGGATCAAAGATGATAATGGATGAAAAAATAAGGGATGGATAAAATAAGGATATGAACTTAAGGGTGTAGGTAAGGTTAGGGAAAAATAATGCATGAAGCCTTGTTAAGATCAAAGGTGGAAAAATAAATATGAAGGTAAATAGGGTGATGGCTACTAGAGGATGAGGGATCGTGAAGGATGTGGTAAGTAGGATAATATGGATGAAGCTTACTCCCAAGTGTAGTATGAAAGAGGTTAATGTATTATACATGATTCTTGTGTACTAGGTTTTCATCACGGTACTTTCCTGAGGTGCCACAAGATGTGGTTTTCACCATAGGAACAATCATTTTTTTTTCTTTTAATTTTTTTCTTTTACATTTTTTACTTTTTGGAAGATTATGGATGTAGGATAAGAGATGGAGGAAGGACCCAATCATCTTATTCTTTGGATAGTACCATTTGTTAGCATGAATGCTGATGGTATTCCTATGGGGGAGTATCATAGTAATGATAGATGCATGCTACATTAGCTGTGTGTTGCATTCATGACAGAGTTTGTCATTGATGACAACATATGCTATTGATTTGTTGTTCAAGCTCCCACAGAAGAGGTTGTAGAGAATTGTATGGATACAATACAATGAATTCATATGTGCACACTTAGAGGGAGACTCCTAATGATTTCTTGGATCACCATTCATGATCACACATGCTTATGAGTTGATTAGACAAAGTTATGATAAGTTTACTAGAAACTATTTCTCAGAAGACATAAACCGTGTTTTCACAGAGTTGATTAAAAAACTTTGTGGATAACAATCATGGTTGCTTAAGCTATGATGTGCGAACATAGGTTCATGTTAGAAAATAGATGGAGAGCTTATTGTGATCATATGAAGTCATGATCGTATAGGTGATGTCAGCTATGATGTGTGCATTGGCAAAGACCTATTTGAAGGCTAACCTGGAACACGTTTCAAATAATATAATATGCGAGCTTAATCAATGGATCTAAATGATTAATTGATGTAACTACTATATTGTAACATTGTAAGAGATTCCATGTGCATCTTCGCATGGGTCCATTTATATTTTATAAATAGGATTTATCCTATATATGAAGGCCTACTTGTATATAATTGTTGTAACTTGTATTTAAGGATTGAATTCCTTGGAAAATAAGTGGGGAACTACATATGTGAGATGCAAAGGTGAATGCGAGATTAAGGATGCATTGTATACTATTTGAAGAATAGTGGTTGTGTACTAAGGCATAAGATGGAGCTTTCTTGGTAGTGATTAAAGGCTAGAAGCAGTTTCAGTACATAATTATCTTAGACTTGAAGTTGCAAGGTTTGGAAAATCTGAGGGTGGCTTTAACTCTCAAATCTCTTGATCATGTTGATATGTTGTACACCCCTAATAGGGTAATTGCCTTTAGCAGGGCTAGACTTCTAACATGGTTGATTCCTTAATTGGGATCACATTGTAAAAGACTCCTAACAAGGTCTTTCCTTTAACCGAGACCTGCCTATTGTAATACTCAGCTCCTAATAGGGTCATAACTCTTAACAAGGTTATTATACCTATAGTGCAGATATTTGTGGGTACCATCCCCACTAGGGTTTTTCCCTTAACATGGTTTTCCTTGATAACACATATTGGTGTTCATGTGTATGTGTGTTATTGCTACATTCACTTTTTCAGTTCAATATTTAATTTTAAGTAACAAGTTTGAAGTTAAAGTTAAAGTATTCTATATTGGAATCAATTGATTCACCCCCCCTCTTAGTTGATTGGGACATTGTTATTCTAACAATTAGTATCAGAGCTTTTGGTGCTCAGCCAGGAAGCCTAACAACTTGAGGTAAATATCAGGATGGCCTTATTAAGAAAAGAGAGTCCTAAGTTTGATGTAGAAAATTTTGACACATGGAAGGAGAAGATGAAGAATCATCTGATGTGTATGGGATTGGAATATTGGCTCATTACCTAGAAAGATGTGCCTATCATAAAAGAAGAAGACCTTGAGACACTTTCTACTACTGAAGAAGAAAGGAAAATATTTGTATCCAATGTTGTTGCAAAGGAAGCCTTAGTTAATGCACTATCTGATGGAGATTTCATAGAGGTCAGAGATCTTAAAAAGGCAAGTGAGATTTGGAAAATATGAATTACACTCTATGAAGGAGACGAATACACTAAGAGAGAAAAGTTGCAAAATTGGAGAACAAAGATGGAGACAATACTAATGAAGGATGATGAAATAATAAGAATGTATGTTCAAAGAGTCTAAATGTGTGATTGGAATAAAAAAAATGGAGGTACTTATAAAGAAGATGAAGTCATAGAAAAGATTTTGAGGTTTCTGACTCTTTCCTACAAACCCAAAGTTATGGCTTTGGAAGAGGCCATACCACAATACAAAGATTTCACCAGAGAGATGTTAGTAGCCAAGCTAATTACCTTTGATACCATAGAGCTAAAGGATACACTACCTAAGGTGGAGACAACATTTCAAGAAACTATTCATAGAACTGGATCTATTGAAGCTGGATCTAGTAGAGCAAGAAAGCACAATGAAGATCTTGGAGAATATGCTGAAGAATGGGAAGAGATTCAAAAGATTGACAATCAAGTGGATGAGAAGATCATGGCCCTGATTACCAGAAGAGAAATGAAAGGAAAAGGTAAGTTTGAAGGAAATTACCTTTGAAATGTTTTAATTGCAATAAGGTTGGTCATTTTTCATCTAGATGTCCAACTAGAGTACCTACGCATAGGCCTAAATATGGTAAATACAAGAATGATAAGGAATGCTACTATGCTAGTGATGGATATGAAGATTTAGATGATGAATTAAATGATGTATTGGGTTTTCTTGCTATCAAAGAAGAGGATCCTATCTATGAAGAAAAAGCCTCAGTTTCTCATATTGATAGGAAAACTGATTGGATAATTGATAGTAGATTTTGACATCATATGACTGGTGACAAAGATAGATTCATTCAACTAAAGAATTTTGATGGTGGTGTTGTAAGATTTGGTGACAATACCCCTAGAATGATTGTTGGTAAATGATCAATTACTTTGGATGGAAAAACTAATACTGATGATGTACTATTTGTGGATGGCTTAAAACATAAATTGTTAAGTGTTGGACAACTTGTGGATAAAGGCTATCATATAGAATTCAAGGATGGTCATTTATCTATTAGAGGAGCTAATGGAGAATTGATCACATCTGGTTCTAAGATCATAGGTAATATATTTTAGTTAAACTCTACTAAGGTCATTTGTTTTGATGAAAATAATGATGACTATTGGTTATGGCATAGAAGGTTTTTTCATATCAACTTTGACAACATGGTAAAAGCATCTAACAATAATGCTATCAAAGATCTACCTAAGATTGTAAAACCAACCAACACTACATGCAGTGAACGTGTCTTGGGAAAGCAAACAAGAAGCAATTTTACAAACAAAGAATACTTAGCAAATGGAAAGTTGGAACTGATTCATACAAATATTTGTGGACCTACTTAGACCAGGTCATAATTTAGAGACAAGTACTTTATTATATTCACTGATGACTACTCTAGAATGATGTGGGTAGGATTTCTTAGAGAAAAATTAGCAGCATTTGAAACTTTCAAGTTCTATAAGGCAAAAGTTGAGAATGAGCCAAGTTTGAAGATAAAATGTTTAAGATCAAACAAAGGTGGAGAATTCACTTCACATGAATTCTATACCTTTTGTGAAGAGCATAGTATTGTGAGGCAGGATTTAACACCTAGGACACGACAACAAAATGGAGTTGTTGAAAGAAGAAAAAAAATAGTTCTCGATGCTGCAAGAACCATGTTGATAGAAGGAAAGGTCCCACATATGCATTGGAGAGAAGCACTTAATACAAATTTATATATAATGAATATAGTACAAATTAGAGAAGGTAAATGCAAGACACCATTTGAGCTATGGTATGATAAGACACCTACTATTAGTTATTTTAGAATTTTTGGAAGTAAATGCTACATTAAGAGAGATGAATGTATAGGAAAATTTGATGCTAGAAGTGATGAAGGATTATTCCTTGGGTACTCTACTATAAGTAAAGCCTATAGATGTTACAATCTGAGAACTAGGAAACCGATTGAAAGTGCTAATGTGAGAACAGATGAAAAGTTTCAAGTTAGAGAAAAATACTATGGCCCTAACCCCTATGAGATTTATTTTGAAAACATGAGTACAGATTAGAACAATATGCAGACAATAGAAAGTGAGAATGAAGCATCACAAGATATTTTGGAAATGGACAATGGCATAAGTATGGAGTTAAGGGAACAAACCAAACCCAAATATGTTATAAGAAATCATCCTAAGGATCAGATCATTGGTGAAAATAGAAAAGGAACTAGAACAAGATTGCAAAATAAAGAAAAGAGGTCACAATCTACAAATTCCATCTACTTGATCTCTCAAGTAGAACCTCAGTGCACAGAAGAGGCATGCGAAGATGAATCATGGATCAAAGCCATGAGGGAAGAGCTGGAGTAGATTAAAAAAAACACTTGGGAATTGGTTCCAAGCCATAAAGACAAAAATGTAATTGGCACCAAGTGGGTATACATAAATAAGATGAATGAAGAAGGCATTGTGTTGCCCCACTTTTGTTCTTCACCCTTGAAAACAAAGGTGGATACCTTGTGTTAGATCAAGTCATGAATTTTGAGGTATTTAAATTGGAGTCTAAGTCTAGAATTCCCCTAGGATAGGCGGTCTTTATCAAATTAACCCCTTCATGTCTCTTTTTGTTTTTAAGCTGGGTTGGTTTTTGGACTTCATCTTAGGGATGGGTAAGTTATAGTTCCTAATTCGATAAATAATTTTACTCCTTTGGTTCTACTGATGGCATTCATATGAATGAGAAAATTCAAATCAACATCTCTTCTCTTTGTCAGGAAAATGAAAATCATCTTCTCCTCGGTGGGTTTCAGCCCATGAAGGTAATCTTTCATGGGAAGAGAACACAAGAACAATCAAGCACTCATATAAAAGGCCTGGAGATTGAGATTCATTGTTTAAGAATGAATCAGGTCTAGAAAAGTAGCTTGGTGGAGAAGCTATAATGATCTTCCCCGCTTGCAAAATTTCTCCCGCAGAGGTTTTCTGGAGGACAGTGGAACGTGTATCAGAGATTCCAAAAATCCATACATCTAGATTTTGAGGGAATAAGATCGAGACCCTACTATAGATAAAACAGTCTAAGAATATGAGGAAGCAAGTAAGAGACCCTTTTCAGAGAATTGGCTGTTAACTTCTCCCTTATCAGAGAATCACCTGAGAAGGTCAATTTCCAAGAAGTGACAGCTTGTGAAGAAATAAGCACAAGAAGTCACAAGAATTGAATGATCTGGTATGCTTAAGATAGCCCACTTTGATATTTAGAAAGAATTGATAAAGGAATGGGTCAATTGCAAAGTTTAAGAAAATCACTTCCCAGCTCCTCCATAGTCAAGTTTCTACCTTCAAAGTGAGTTTTCCGACAAAGGCATTGAATGAAGAGAAGAAGAAAAGTAAAAATCTGCTATGCCAACTAAGTTACCATTACATCTACCTCGAATGGGTAAAAGTGATTTCTTAAAGCCATTAATAAGGAGCATTTAATTTAAATCTTAACATTAGAACTCTAACGAATATTTTTGAAAATCTATCACTCGTGTGGTGTGAGATATGGAAAGTAATGGTAAGGAGGCAAGCTATTTATAAAAGACTCAAACAATCAAGCAGAAATTACCATTTGTTCACATCTTTTTCATAGGCCCTTGATTTCCCACAATTTTTCAAATCATCTCACAACATTCTCCAAAGCTTTTTAGCAGTTAATCAAAAGCATAATCAGAGGCTATGGCCACTAGATTCATGGGTTTTGATGGCTTGAACAGATTACATTTGAATGAAAAAATTTGACAGATACATCCCTTAGATTCTACGGTCTAGGAAATCTACATAGAAGATTGAACTCCAGGTTGACTATTGAACAAATCAAGTTGTTCAATATCAACATTAATGTTGAAGGCATTATTGATGATGGAGAACATATGTATACCGACACACATAGAGATTAGATCAAGCCCTATCCTGTGAGCTTAGAGCTAGTTCAAGGTCAAGCTATAGAAGATTTGGAGACCTTAACAACTAAAGTCATCAAAAGAACTGATAAGTGGGTTCAGTGGATGATGGGAAGGAGAAAGAGATCTGGGAAGCCTACTCCTCAACAAGCTCTTGTAGTTGAGCTAGCAAGTGATCCTGCATCCTCCTCTTTACTAGTGTCATATGTGGCCAAAGGACCAACTCAACCAATAGGTGGAGATGATGAACCGCTTGAAAAAGAAATCACATTTGAAAAGACCTGCAGAGCAGGTTCATCTCCTGTCATCGGTTTGAAT
Source organism: Chamaecyparis obtusa (assembly GCA_027943335.1). NCBI lineage: Eukaryota > Viridiplantae > Streptophyta > Pinopsida > Cupressales > Cupressaceae > Chamaecyparis > Chamaecyparis obtusa. The sequence continues at coordinate 1,578,604 of BSBK01004115.1, forward strand.
GAAGAAGCTGAAGTGGAGAAACCTGAAAAGCTGATGGAAGAAACTATTGGGGTCACGAAACCAGAGTAGCAATCAAAAGGGGGAATTGTTGAGACACAAGGTGACACTCCCACTCAAGAGGCTCCTACCATTGTTGACATTGGTGATGATAGTAGTAGTTTGGAAACTAATGAGACATATGAGCATTTGGGGTCTCCTTAAAAGGAAAATAACATTTCTTCTCTGTAGATTAATCCTTTTGCTTCCAAGCCTAAATATTCTCCTCCTATTATCAGGAAATTATTCATAGAAGACCTTCTTTTTGTGATAAAGGTTACAAGTGTGGAATCATGGATTGATAACACTATAGAGAGAAAGAGAAAGAGAGTTTAGGACTCTGACCACTCTTGGTTGAGATCTAGACATAGCTTAGTTGACTATGGAAATAGCCAAGCCATTAAAAGTTGGTGGGATTGAAGATCTTACTACCTTAGATTTTGCAGTCCAGTCCTTAGACATGGGACTCATCTTCCATTACACGAAAGTGGACCTATGGAAGTCTAGCAATGTCTTGATCGAAGAAGAGCTCAAAGAGCTCAAAATTACAAAGACTTGACTCAAGGTGGAGATCAAAGAAATGACTAACTTCATCAAGTATTTGGTCACTCCTATAGAAAGCCTACCCAATTCTCTGACAATGATTGATCCTACTATAGCTGAGAACCAGGTGATACTCGCTAAGTTGCAAGAAGATAGATATTTCGGTCATATTGGCAGGAGGTGGATTGAATGACTCAAGTATGAAGGTCTGGTAGCCATTGAGTAGCTTGGAAATGTCTTTTTATAGTTAGAAGCAGAAAAAGAATCCCTCAAAGGATATATGCTGACACTCACAACAGAGAGGTTGAGGTGTGAAGAGTGCATGGTGCTTCTACATTGGCTGGTTGTGATGAAGACTAAAGATGCAATCAAAGCCAACATATTGTAGAAAGGAGATGAACATCTAATCGAATGGCTCCAAGGAGTTGAATTTGAAATAGAGATGAAATCAAAGTAGAGGCGGGAATGAAGGTGACCGATGAGGAAGTCACTAAAGAACAAAGTAAAATCTTTGTATACTTGAAATGTCTTCACTCTGAGTCTCAAGCTAGCAGAGATGGAAAGAGCCCAATCAGTATAACCAACATGTAGAAGGCATTCTCTGACTACTTAGACCAACTTGTAGAATCATCTGGATCTCACCTAGATAGAATACCTGATCTTCAACACCTCAGTGGATGCATATACAAAGCCATGATGAAGATGTAACCCTGAAAAGACACTGCAAAATGCATAGAGAAGGATCATGCTTGTTGGCTCATAAGATTGAAGAATGTGTACATCCTAGATTCTCAAAGGATGATTCTGATTCTTGCGGCCACCAAAGCTCATAAGGCTAAGTTGGAGAAGGCGAAGAAGCCAACAAAGAGAAAATAGCTTTCCCCTCCTCTTTTTGATATACATTGTAAAATCAGTAAATGGCCACTTGTCATTTACCGACTTTGTAGAATATGAATCGATTCAGTTGATTTTGTAACGACTTCTTGAAGCCTATATGTAATACTCTGCAAATCAATGAAAGCATTGGGTAATTTTTGGTGTCAAATACATCTTTTTGCAGAGTCAATTTGGAATGTGTTTTGTGCCATTTATTTACTGTTCCATGCATTTGTAAGTTTAAGTGTTTTTTTTTCCCTAAGCTGGATTGAAATTAGCAAATATACAGAGTTCTATTTCTCTTGTTTAGTACAGCTAATCGATAGTAGTTAGAGTATTACTTGAAGGTTGGGAGAATACACATATGTCCTGTTTAGATTAGATTCATCCATGTTATTTTACTACATTTCATTAATTCAAGTAGAGTTCATTAATGCATCACCATTGGTGTGATTTCATAAGAACTGTGAAATCACGGAGTTGGTTAGAATTTAGAATAAAATTCATTGCCTGGATTAGTTTTTGATCGAGGGCTAATTCGGTTACCTTTGCTATTCTTTGGTTAAGAACATACACCATTAGGATTTAGAACAAACAAAATTCATTGCATATCTTCACATAAGGGACCTGTACCAGTTAAAATATAGAGGGAAGTTAGTTTAAGAGTTAACAACTTTCCAATTGTTCGTATTCACATTGTTTCTTTGATGCAAGAGCATCTTGGGTCTTTGAGAAAGATTGCATCAACCAAAAAAACATTTCCTGATTTCTGTACCTATTTTCTATTGTTTGCATTATAATCTTTTCATTTGATGGTTTCATGTTGTGCAAAGCTTACATGATGTTGATGACCTGTTAGGGATTTTTCTTGTGGGATTGAACTTGGAAAATTATGGGCTTGATTCTCAATGAAAAGGGACTCCAAGTTTGCAAGAAAAGCCTAATTGATGAGGATTGGACAAGATCCTCCTTCTGCTTCGAGCTCCATAGGACTCAGGCAGGTATTGCCCATGATAGGTTACTATATTTCAAGTAAGCTTTCAATAGGTGGATTAATTCTTCATTGCTATGCTTTTAATTCTTCAAGTTAATTCAATAAAACATTATCACTCAACAGACAACCCATAATATCCTGATACAAAGTATCATGATGGAAACCATAAGTGTAAAAGCATGGAGCAGTGGTATAAGGACATTCATCCTTCTTCATTTTCTGAGTTAAACTCAAGGAAGGGTAACCTTTTGATTCTTTCTTTAAGGAATCACTAAATATGAACTTATATCACTTGGATATAGTTCCATCAAAACATCAGCAAAGTTCTTGAAAATAAAAGTACTGGTAATGAAATGAATTTAGATTCTTCTAAAGATTGCAAAAGATAACAATTAAGAAAAACACACTCCAAACCAGTGCCTAAATCTTGAGGGCAAAAGAGTCCTTAATGAAAATCCACAAATCCTTTTAAAGAAATATGACAGTATGCCTTACATACAACCTGCAATCTAAATAGGATGCCTTTCAAACTATCTGTCTATCTATTATTATTACTATCAATATCCGAATAGATGTACTTACTCTCTAAAATTGACAACAAGATTTTAATTCTCTCCTTGAGAGAAACTCATAACCAATTACAAAAATTGCTTAACGGCCAGTATATTTTAAATGCCTCACATATAAAACATACAAAAGTAAGTACAAAAATGGAGAGACAGTAACAAGAAGAGACAAGAATTGCAATATATTTATATTAGAGAAGATTTGCAATTTACATAAGAAAACTTATGCTTAGAAATTTAGACACAAAGTTCAAAAGTCTATTTTGTAGCAATTGTAATTGTTTTTCTATTATCTTCCATCCTCTTTTAAAATGAGATTACAGCTCATATATATATATTCTCAATCATCTTGGAATTCCCTTATTTAATGAGAATGCAACAAGCTTCGGATGGTTAAAAACCCTGACCCTAAAGAGCATAAAAAGACAAAGCAATAAAAGACAAAATACAATCAGCCCTTAGGCGGTGGAAAGACAAAAGTATCTTGGCTTGTTCTGCATCCTGGATCGCTGATAACTGACACCTTTGTCTGCAAGTATTCATGATAGCTTCTTAAGTTTTAATGAGATATGGTGACTGCCATTTTAGGCTAACCTACACCATTCTTAAATGATAGCTTATCATCCCTGTGCTCTAAGATCAGGTGTCAGGTGCTCTAGATGTCCTCCTCATTCTTCATCCAAGATATCTAAGTCAACTGCGGTGGATTTGATTTTCTTGGGCTTTGTTAACTCATCCCACGCAACTACTTCTTCCTTTGTTGGCCATTTAAAATCTTGGACAAGTTGTAATTGTGCCTTCTATCTTCCCCACCTGGCATCTGTGATTGTTTTGACATCTATTGAAAATTTGGTGAGCTTTGTTTCATCCTTAATAGCCTCATCCAGAGTTTTATTGAACCTTTCCATATCAACCTCATTGCTTTCATTTAAAAATGCCTCCTTTCTAGGCAGAATAAGATCAAAATTTGATCTCCATTGATTAAGGCTCTTTATGGCTCCATCTACATTCTTGATAGAAGGAATAAACTTATTGGAACTGGAGGTGAGCACAGCTATCTTAGCCTTAATCAGATTTTCCTTACCCTTAAAAATTAGTAATATGGCTTAAATTCTATCTATCTCCTGACCAACTCGCAGAAATGTTTCAGGAATATCATTTCTCAAAGATTGAGAAAATGCCAATCTCTCAAAAAGTGGTGCTCTAATAGACTAGGTTGCGTAGTATCCATTCAAAATTTGGACATAATTATCAACTTCCAACTATAACTCAGGCAACTTGTTGTAAGCATTAAAAACCAAAGCATATTTATCTTTGATCACATCAATTCTGTACTGCAAAATTTTTAATAAGGCCTGCAAGATAGCCTCATTTTTCTCCATATTTTTTTTAAAAAATTCTGTAGCAACCTCTTCTTCTGTCATTCCTTGTGCCTCATTTAATGCAGGTTTCTCAGGAGGTACAAGAGCCACTATAGGAGTATTCATAACCTGAAGTTCTAAATCATCCAGAGATTTTTGTAGTTCTTTCTCCTTTATTATTCAGAGATCCCTATCCCTCAATAATGCATTGTAATCCTCGAAAAGGGAGTCATACCTCTCTAAAAGCTATTTTGTCTTATTTTCATTCAGCTTAGAAAAATGAGTAAATACTTGAGAAATCTCAAGATCCCCTGTGTTGTGGATGGACCACACAATCTTATCTCCTTCCATCTGCTCTTTTACATTCAAAATTGAAGGCTTTTTGTCTTTGGGATAAAGTCTCCACAAGGCTAATGCTTGATTTCTTGAGCTATAACCAAAGCCTCTAACAATGTCCCCCACTTGGGTTTTTGAAGACAGAGTTATGTCTTCCTACCTTTTAATTTGATCAATAATGAAATTAGAATATAAGTTCCACCTAGGCACAAGTAGCATGTTTCTCTTCTTCACCAGTTGTCTGGCCTCATCTGGGGTGAAACTCTCAGTCTTAGGGTCATACTCTCTCAATTTTTATACTGCCTCCTTTGGCACTTGGCCCTTCTTAGTGATATGAATGCTAGATGCAACTTCTTGTTGTTTATGCCAAATCAAGAAACTTTTGAATTCTTTTGACTCTATGAAACTGTCATCCTTCAAAAAAGCATCTTGCTCAATCATTCTCTCATCTTGGCATAGAGCCAAGGGCAACTCAACAACCTTAGTTTCAAGCTTCTATTTTCTCTTTTCTTCTCTTATTTTCTTCCTTAATTGGTGATGATGAATACCGGTTCTAGGGAAAAGGGATCCTACTCTATCTATTTTCTTCACTTGAGAAGTCTCACCAACCAATAATCTTTGCTTCTTTGGAGGTGGCTCACTTATATCCTGAGAACTATGAAGTTCTATAAAATCAATGGTATTTTCTTCAACATGATGCCTCTCTGCCATTATTGTTTCTAGAGTGGGAATGCTATGCACAGAATAACTACCACCACCATCTTCATCACATTCAGAATCAGAATATACCTTCTTCTTCTTGTCCATTTCATAAATCTGATCTTCAAATATCCTCATCAAGGTGTTGAACTGAGACATCATTTGCTCAAGCCTTTGAAGATAAGGCAATTCAGGGAAGAAAACACTAAATGCTAGTCCCTTCTATCTCAGTCTCTTCTCCATTGAATACAATTCATTTATCTGGGAGGCTCTCCTTGCCACTTCATCATCCTCTATTATATTTCTTATTACATCTTCTTCAAGAAACTCCTCATGTCTTCTATTAAAAGGAATGGTGGGCATGTAGTATTTCCTAACAGAAACCATAAACCCTTCTGTATCTACATACTTGAGGGAAGAAACATGCATTTTGAATTTTCCCAACCATTCATCAACTTTGCTCAAGGCATTCTTGCCTATTGTGATACTATGCACTCTAAAGTGCCTTGGAGTAAGAGTTCCCTTCCTACGTGAAGCCAAATGCTCCCTATCAATCAGCATCAATTGCCAAATGAACTCCAAAAATGCCACCCTTGGTGGGACAAAGAAAGGTAGCATGTGAGGGGGCTGGGGGAATCCATACACTCTAATCAAAGTGTATTCTTTTTCATAGTATATATCTCCCTAATTATGGCCCTTATCCCATTTATCGACAAACTATTAGGGCCTCACTAGCTGCAAAAATTTAGTAGACAACCTTGATATTTCAATTCCCATACTTTGGAGGATAGGCCGAACTATCCAATTTTTAAAAGCACAGAACTCACCCCTTGAAGTAGGACTCCAAGCCCTTATCCAAAATTGTACTAGGTTTTTCTACCCTCTATACACGATCTGTGGCTCTAGACGATCCATGTTCATAATGTTATAATTGAAATATAAAATTAAATGCAATAACAAAGAATAATGCATAAATCAGGGTGTGGGACTAGATGGAAAAGCTTTTAGGGCCTGTAAACCCTCATGCATCTTGTTGATTACAAGCCCTATGTAATCATACCCCTTTGTCACATGAACACTCTAGGAATCCAACACAATCATCAAAAATTATGGAGTGATTCTTTCTCTACCATCAATTCCCAATACCTTACACAATCCATATGCAATATACTTTATGTAGAATTTTAAATCTTTGAAATAATATGGGTTTGATCTAGCTACGGGTGCAATGTACTTCTTGTTCTCCCGAGGAATATGGGTTTGAACCTCTTTTGTAACCACAACAGTTTATTGGCCAAGGCCTGTAAATTGATTTTAGTAGCCATAGGGACCTGAATACCAAAAGCCCTCATGAATGAACTTCTATCAAGGGTGACCAGAGGAGACCCGTCAACTTTCCTAATTGTTCTAGATAAGGGATCATAGTTGCGGGATAAAATAATTAGGACATCTATGTCTAAATAAACTTTGGGAACTATCAATTTTGCTAACCCTAATGTCCAGGGGTTTGAGACAGGAACTGGACTCTCAACATTTTAATAAAAATATTCATCACTACACTGAGCAAGTTCATCAGCAAAACATTCATCACTAACCTTTTTGTTTTGTGATGAGCCCGACAACAAGGTGAGGAATTCATCTGAGAAGCTCTCCTTAGCCTTCTCCTTAGTACTTTTACTGGTTGTAGGTTCACCTCCTATTTGTCAACTCATCTTGGCTGAAAATTCAAACCTTTATGCAATTCTAGATGCACTGAAACTTTGGAATTGCTTTAAAAGACCTTAAAAATTCTCTCACCTGGGCTCTACAAATGCTTCATAATTTGAAAGAATGATGACCAACTATATATATTTCATAGAATTGAATGCACAAATTTGTAAGAGATCGGAAAGCTGTAACCATGTCACCTCCACCATTACTTGGCATGCTCAAGACTTCAATTCACTAGCTGTGCTTGAGAAAATGACAGGTAATCAAATTTAATTTTTTGGCGATCTAATGACTATGAGACTTTCTTGCAATCACTGAAAAATTTGGCAGCTTTTGAATAGTTATGGAGATCTGGCTACTGTAACAAATTTTAGTTATATAACAACTTTCACCTTATTTGGAGACCTGGCGACCAAAGAAGAAAATCATAGTCACTGAAAGAAATAAGACCTTTTGAAATCCTCTGGTGATCAAGAGACCCTTTGATTTTTTAATTTTTCCACAATCTAGAGATTTGGTGACTATAGTTACCACTTTAGTCGCTGCAAAATATTTCTTCTTTGAATTTATCTTGAGACCTAGTGATAAAGCGCCATCACGAGATTTGGTGACAACAACAAATCTCTTAGTCGCTGAAGCTAGTTAACTTTTCAAACTTCTTCTTGAGACCCTCCGAATGAACTATTTATAGATTCAGAGACTATAGATATGAGAACTTTTAATTTATCTTATCTAGAGATCTCGTGACTATAGTCATACCCACCTTTCTATTTTATATTTTCCATGTTTTGTCAACCAATTGCAAAGGGACACGTCACAAAATTTAGCAAATGAAAACTCACATTTACTTCAATCTTTTGACTTTGGTCAAAACCTAACTCTAGCTTTCCTGGCAATTACACGACTAAATAAAATCTCTTAATCACCAAACAACTTCCTTAACTGGAGTTTATCTAGAGATCAGGTGACAATGCAGTCCTCAAGGTTGCTAGATCATTCCTTAACCCACGATTTAATTCTGAGATCATGCGACCATCACTCGATGAAAACAAAATCAATGGTCAAGAACAACTACCATAAAAACCTTCCTTTTAACTCATATTCATCCAGCGAACGCGCGACTGCCTAAATCTCCCTATCGCTAAAATTTTTTCCCAACCGTGGTTAGAACTGGAGAATTCATGAACACCATTACTCTCTAAGTCACCAGAGAAATCACTTAACCTTGGTCAAGTAACAAGAATGAATATCAACCGCTGATTAGAAAGTGATCCAATGGTCATCGCGAAATTGCCGTAGCTTTTGTAACTTAACCCCTTCATTAGGAGATCCAGAGATAACCGCGTTGTTGAATTGCCGACCGCCAAAGACATAACCGCTAGGATGCAGAGAATGTGTGACTAATAAAATCACCAAGTCGCAGGATAAAAGAACTAATCGCCAACAATTCTTGAGACCTGGCAACCAGCATAACAAACCGCCACCTCACATTTGGAGATTTAGCGACCAAATGCAGACAGCATCATCGCTGAATATTATACCAATTTCATACTTCTTTCAGAGATCACCTGACTGAAGGCATTTTGATCTGGAGATCTAGAGACTATAGTAACTTCTGCAAATATTTATCTTAGTAGTCGCTAGATTGCACAATGATAATTTAGAGAATTAGTGACTAAAGGGAACCATTAAGTTGTTTAAGAACTGTATACACTTAAAAATGGCTTCATTAATTAATTAAATATTTATTATTTAATTACTATTGACTTGATAAATTAATTAAATATTTATTATTTAATTAATATTTGTTTCTTCTATTTATTAAGTAAATTATTCAATTTATTTAATAAATTCACTATAGTCTAATTCTATATCCTAAGTCTTCTAAAAAGTCTATTAAAGTGATTTAATTAAATACACAATCACCTAAATATGACTAAATCCCCTAGTCCACTTCATCCACCTAGTCACCTGACACATCACCTCGGCTAAGGTAAATAATTATTATTAATTATTTATTCATATTTATCCTCACCCACACATGTCCTATTCTTAAGGGCAATGTGGCCTCATAGGACTTGGTCTCATGACCACATGTCCTCTCAACAACCAAGTCAAGAGACATTCCCTATTCCTAAGGGGCTTCTCAAGCTACCTCTAAGGGTCAAGAGTGAGTCATAGGACACTTGTGCAAAGAGTCCTCATGAGGAAAAGGTCTTTCACTCTTTCTCTCTTTGGTCTTTGTGAGACACTTGACATGTGTCTTTCCCTTCCACCTTCTTCTCCTCCATGTCAATATGAGAGGAACATCATCCCTATTCTTCCTCTCACATTCCAACTACATCCCCCTTTCTCTCAACTCCTTCAACCAAGTCAATTCTAGCCCTAGGATCTTCCACCTTTCATTCTCAACTGTAGGATTCTGCCACCTAGGCCTAGATCCTCCAAAACTCTATAAAAGGAGCCTCATTTTCCATTTGAAAGCTAATAGGTATTTTGGAGAACAAGCATTCAAGCATCCAAGCATTCAAGAAATCAAGCATCCTTATTATCATCCCATCATTTACATTTCATCCACCATATTTGCATAATCAAGTTTTAGTTGTGCACTCATTTCATTCAATCTCCACACTTTGGAATCATCTTAGGAAAGAGCTTCATTGGGAAATCTGAGAGCTCAACATCTTCAAGAAATCAAAGCTAGGAGGACAATGGAGACAAGCTGCATTTGTAGGTGAAGGTAAATTGTTAATTTGGTTTCATTTGTTATTGCATTCTTCATTGTAGTTTGCTTATTAGATAGATTTATTAATCTTTTATTAGTTAATTCATCATTTAGAATAGTATCCAACTAATTTGCATACATTTTTGGCACTAAAAGGAGGGCCCAACCGGGCTTTTCACTTTCAGTTTTTAGTTTTCCGTGTGCAGGTTTTTCTATAGGTTATTTCTGTGCATTTGTCCACAATTCCTGCGCATCTATTCATTTCTACTGCGCATCCATTTTTTGTATTTTCCTCTCTATCATATTTGCTGTGCATTTGTCCATGATTCTTGTGCATATATCCATTTTCACAGCGCATACATAATAACTACGCATACATATCACCAAGCTACGCATTCATTAAACTGTTTCACGCTGTGTGTGAGTGATTTACACCTTCATGAAATTACAAGATTAACTAAGAACAACAAGAATTAGAGCAAAATAATCTAACAAATGCACAATTAATCTATCAACATCTCATGGATCTCTAAAATAAAGTGGTAAATGAGGCTCTCAGCTATGATCCTCACTAGTGACACTCTAAAGATGAGAATTAAGCTATATGATATGCAAATTTAGATCTATTCTATCAAATTCTAGCTCTATTTGATGAAAAATCTACTATGATCAATGCAATTTAAGCTAATTAGCAATGACAAATGATAAGTGAGTGATATGGATGCAAATTGACAGAGCTTTGCTGCAATTCAAAGATATGGAGTGGATTCATAATGCCTCAAAATGCCTTCTATTTATAAGATTTTCCCAAGGGTAGGGGGTAGAGTGAGATAACCATGGTTAGGCTTGGGTAAGGTCAATTGGCTTTGCTTTGTCCCTAAATTGGGGGATAAACATTTAAATGGTTTCAAAAGGCTGGACCATTTCAACAAAAGTGAGTGATTTGTGTCCATTTTGTCTCCTTTTTCCTTTGTTGAGAGAATTTCATATTTATTAATTAATTAAAGTAATTAAATTTAGCCATGAAGGGTAAGAGGTTCATTTTTGATTTTTCATTTCAACAACTATGTCATCAATTGAATTTAATCAATTTCTTAGTGTTTTTCCCCTTTTCAAGCTTTATTTAATCATTTAATCATTTAATTGAATTTTCCTTTGATTTGAATTGCCTTTGTTCCATTTATTGATTTTTTAGTGTTATTTTGATGATTTGATGCACCTTTTGATTAAATTAAGCCTTTGCCAATTTTCCATGTCTACAAATGCCCCTCTTTGAGTCGATGTGCGAAGAACACCGATTCAAAGATTCCCTTAGTATGATGATCTGATTCAGGTCCTGGTTCTGATATGCCTCTGATCATTCTGATTGATGTACTTCCTGATGACGATGATGTGCCTCTGATGATGGTGCTGATATGATTCTGATGCCTCTGATATGATTCTGATCTGATATGGGTCCTGATTTGATGATAGGTCCTGGGTTCACTGATAAAGGTCCTGGGTTGACTGATAAAGGTCTTGGGTTAATTGATAAAGGTCCTGGGTTAATTGATTGCTGATATGATAATGATATGATATGATACTGATGTGCAATTGATTTGCCTCCTGATATGATAATGATATGATATGATACTGATATGATATGATACAATATGCCCCACTGATAAATGTTTTTGATGTGATGCTCATTTTGATACTCTGATGCCCCCTCAGAAATAAAACATATTGAGTCCTTGATTTGAAAGATTTTGATTAGTTGGAATATGTTTTGATTTCTGAAAAAATATTGATGATATGCCATGACTTGCAATTTTCACATCCAAGATAGATAGGTCTGTTTGTAGTTAAGCGAAACAAGTGATTATAACAGGATAATGGTACCAATGAATGTGATTTGTCAATCTCATAGGATAGTTCTGATAGGATAAATCAATCAGTGTGAAAACCGATATGATTTGATACTGCTGCTTCATTCTCAGGACACAGAGACACGAACGATGGTACTGGGTGTGATTGCTTGATACTTTGATAGGATTGATTGACGTAAGATGACTCACTGATATAGAATACTGATATGATTCCCTTGATTTGCCAAATAGGCACATTTTCGTAAATGATATATATATACGGACCTTAGCTTCTTGGATATTTGGATTTAAGTCATGGGTTTGACCCAGCTAGAGTACATGTTATTGAGATGATTGATTATGGAGCTCTTTCAGTTTGTTGATATTGCATCATGATATTTTAGTTATTGATCAGGACTTGGATGTATCATTTTGATGACATTGTATCTTTGATTAGACAAAGTTCATGGATCTTTGATATTATGGACACTTATGATTTATGGACTTTCCTTGATTCTTGATTGAATGACCCATTTTATGATTGATCAAGATTTCAATTGAATGACCCCCCTTTTCCCTTGGAAAAATACTACAAACAAATGCACATGCAATTAATCTAACATGATAATGCAATTAACCTTCCATGATGATGCAATGCAATGCAGCTAAGTGTCACTAGCTTTTAGCAAATAAATGCCTTGAGGATAAATTTTCATCATTGAGCACTTTGGGACCGGAAAGTTGATACAATCACCACTGCCCACTGACATGATGATATGAATACCACTTTTTATCGCATTTGGTAACCTCCTTTTTGAACTAGTACAACCCACACTAGTCGAATAAACCAACTATGAGAGTATGAATACTAGTTTCAATGAATTCAATGTTGCATAAACAAACAAAGGTCAACCTTCCACCCTATATGAAAGTCCTCGATGGTTCTTTGATGACCATGTCATTAGATGAATTCACATAAGTTGTTGGATATCCCTCAAGACAATCACTCAAAGGCAAGAAAATATCATGTCTCCATCATCGCCAATCTAGTCGAAACATCATCGATTAGCTAAAAAGATGTGATAAAAATCAATGTAAGTAAAGATCATCAAAAGAAAGCTTCAAGTGTTTTGCATTGTTTCATGATTTTCAAAAAGTATTTCCAAGTATTCTGATCTTTAAAGTGTTGTCAATTTTTAATCCTGAATAATAAAGTCAATGAAGGCTCATGGATCAAGTTGTGGTAATTGAATTCTTGGGTATGAACAATGATATCCATCAAAGGTTCACGAAAATCTTCTTCTCTCTTCTGAAACTCTGATAATTCCCTCTCTGATGTGACTAAATATTGTACTATTGAATCCTTTTGAAGTTAATGCCTTGCTTCATGTGAATTCATGCTTGTTTGCTGAAATCCGCTGATTAAGATCAAATGCCCCAGTTGGATAGAAAAAATGTTGGACTTGAGAAAACTTCCAAGATTTTACCGAAGCTCAGTTTATGCAAGATGCAACTTAAAAGCACTTTATGCTTTCCTTTTTAGCCACTCTCAAACAAGATCACATTGGTTTGCCCCCAATGTCTAGCAAGATATAGGACATGAAAGATGGATTTTCAAGCTGATGGATTAGAGATGGAAAGGCTATGATGGAAGAAGTATGCGAATGTGACCCATAGGACTATCTCCTCAAGAGTACCCAAGCTAAGGAAAAAAATGATATAGCAATGTGAAGCATGTTTTTGGATAAGCCATGGAAGTCAATTGTGCAGGGCTAGATAGTGTATAGGATAACAATCTGCTGCCATGAAAAGGAGTGATCCAAAAGAGTGGACATGTCAAGAAGTTTTTGATAACAATATTTTTTTTTTAATTTTAAAAGTTCTTCATCTTGATCAAGACCAAGGGTCAACTTGGGTAAGATGTGTATAAGATAACACAATCAAGATAAAGGAGTGATGGAGGCTATGAAGGGATGTTTTGGGATTATGAAAAAGCTATCAAGGAATGATGAAGGTGAATTTGGGATAAGCAAGATCATGATAGGGTAACATGGATGCAGCAAGTACATAAGTTGATGGAAAGGATAACAGATGTTAAGATACTCAATGCTCATGGATGTGTTCAACCTTGTCAAGATGAAAAGTGATAGAGGAAATATGGATGAAACTTGCCCCCAAGTGTAGAGTGCAAGAAGGAAGAATTACGCATGACGCCTGTTTGCCAGGTTTTCATCATGGTACTTGTCTAAGGTGCCACAAGAAGTGGTTTTCACCCTAGATTTATTTCTTTTTATTTTTGCTACCAAGGTGCCTATTGCTAGGTTTTCACCAAGGCACTTTTTCTCTTTTTTCATTTTTTTCTTTTTTTCTTTGTTTTTTTCTTTTTTTGTATTTTTCAATATTTTCCCAACATTAGAATCTTTGGACAATGCTCCTCTGAAAGATATGCTATAATAAACCATGGGTATGACTAGGATGCTCAAAGATATTGATAAGAGGGATGGAAGTACGGAAAGTATGCATTGGAAAATGAATGTGAGGATAAGAAGAAGGTATGTTGTGGATGGAAATGTTGGCAAGATCAACTTTGACACACACTTTGAAGAGTGGTGGAATGATGGAGGAACAATAGATGACGGAGGTAAGGATCTTTTTGAGGTAGTGGATTTTGGGATGTAAGGAGATGAAGGATGTTTGGAAGGAGATGGAATGGAAGCCTTTGGAAGCTTGAATGTCAATTTTGATTCTTCCTTTGTGTGCAAGTCTTTCAACAATGACTTGGGAATCCACATATTCTTTGATTTTTCTTCCTTTTGGAATGCTTTTGAATGCATTTCTTCAATGAGGGATTTAGGAACCCACATTTTATTTTTTTCTTTTTGCTTGATGGACCTTTGTGGTCTTTTGGATATTTCATTTTTCTTTTCATTCACATGTCGATTAGATGGGACATTGTGATTTTTATGCACATATGGATTCTTGGATTTATGATTTTTATGTTGCACATTAACATTGCTTCCAAAAGACTTAGGAATTGTGGATGAATAGGAATAATATGGATGGTTCATATGGATTGGTGTTTGGACATTCTTCAAGTATGTGTGTCTTCGTTGATCTTGATACATGGTAGGGTAAGTGAATGGATAGCTAGGGATGATAGGAACGGTTGATGGGGGAATATATGGACCTAGTATGGATGGAAGGGATGAAGACTTTTGTTTTGGGACATAGGAACCCAAAATGGATTTGGAGGATAGTGGAGGTATGTGGTTTTGTTTGAATGGAGGAATATAAGGTGTGAAAGGGATATCAATATCTTTGGAAGGAGCTCCATCGTCAACGTTCTCATCTTTAAGATTTATCTTTATACTAATAGGCTCATGAGTAGCTTTGATAGGAACACATTTGATAGGATCAACTGAAGCTTGAAGGGATTTATTATCTTGCAAGGGATTTGGAAGAATGATGGTTTCTTGAGGTGAACATGGAGGAATATGACAAGGAAATGATGGGATACTTTTATCTTGACAAGGATCTTCGAATGATGTAGCGAAGGTATTTTGCTCTTGATTTTCAATATGCTCATTGGAAGTTATGGAAGGGATATCTTGATCTTGCTTGGGAAATGGAGAAAATATGGAACTTGGAAGGGTACTTTGTTCTTGGAATGGAAGGATATCATCTTGAAAGACATGAAAGGATGCAAGGGGATCATCACAAGGTTCAAGGGATATGGGACCTTCATCAAATATGGGAGGGGTTTGTATATAATCTTGATCTTGATCTTTATCAATATTTGTTTCTTTTCTCTTTGGATTATCTTCTTGACATGGAGCCACTTCTAAGGATAAGGTAGATGTTTGGATATGTGTGGGGAATGTTTGGAAGAATGGTGTAGGATCCTCTTGAATAGGTATAATAGGCATTGAGGCACATGAAGCTTTGGGTTCTAAGATCTTTGAAGCATGGAAACAATCTGCAGCAAGATGTGAGTTAGCTTGGGTTTCTTTTAGAGGTAGCCCTTGAGGGTAGACATAGTCAATGGGAAAAGTATCATCATTAGGCTCATTCTTTGATGGAGGAATTTTGGGTAATTATGGAGCTTTGGGAGATGAAGAAAAAATGAAAGGAATGCTAGCTATGGGAGGGTCTTTGCTAGATAGAGGTTCGGGAGATGAATAAAGGATGAAAGGTGTACAAGTCATCCAGGGAGAAACCTTGTTAGGAGATGGACAAAGGATGAATGGATTACTCTTGCTATATGGAGGTTTTTGAATTAGATCTTGCTTGAGAGCGGTATTTTTCACTCCATATTCTTTATTATCTTGATCACAAATAGGTTGATTATGCAATTTACTTTGATCTGAGATAACTTTGTTTCTCTGAAATGCTTCTTTTTGTGAGGAGGATGAAGATATGGATGGCCCATCATCATAGAGGAAAGGACAAATTGATCTTAATGATGGCTCTTTAGATAAAGTATCTTTTTGCTTTTCTTCATCCTTTCTTAAAGTTGATGTGTCAAAATTACGAGGAAGCTTAGCTCCTGCTTGAACTAACTCCATGAAATATGCTTCTTTATCCTTCTCCAAGACTAATTTCATTATTTCCATAAACCTGGGATCTTGAATTGCTTCTAAAACTTCTTCTTCAGACACCTCATCATTTTGATTCCAATGGACATTCTGATATGAGGACAATGAAGATATGGATGGCCTATCATTATAAAGAAAAGGACACATTGATCTTAATGATCGCCTTTTAGATAAAGTATCTTTTTGTTTTTCCTCATCCTTTCTTAAAGTTGACATGTCATAATTGTGTGGAAGCTTAGCTCCTGATTGAGCTAAATAAAGGGAATATGCTTCATTACACCTTTTCAAAGTTAATTCCATTGCTTTGATCAATTCGGTATTTTTGGATGCTTCTAAAATTTGATCGTAAGACATTCCCTCAAATAGGTTCATCATTATGGATCAATCCTTCCTTCTTTAATTTCAATCTGATTGGGTTGGTTTGGAATGTGTCACAAGTTTTGATCAATTTATAAGATTTAAAAATTTAATTGTATTTTGATCAAGTACTTTGGAACTTCTTGTTTGAAAAGTTGAAGACAATCTCAACACACACATCAATAGTTCACCATATCCCTAGATCATTCTAATGTGTATATTCTCAAATGTTTCCACGGGTTTGATCACAAGAAAGACTTCCAAGCAAGCTACCTAGCACAAATTTGGCTGTTAAATGGCTCTAATAGGTAGTTTTGCTATTTTTACTGTTTTGTAGTAAGTTTTTCGTTCAAAAGAGATCTTAGCTTTTC
This sequence comes from Chamaecyparis obtusa, assembly GCA_027943335.1. Lineage (NCBI taxonomy): Eukaryota > Viridiplantae > Streptophyta > Pinopsida > Cupressales > Cupressaceae > Chamaecyparis > Chamaecyparis obtusa. The sequence continues at coordinate 1,595,620 of BSBK01004115.1, forward strand.
ATCCCCCAACTATGTTAAGGGGCTTCCCACACGCACAAAAGCATGATTTTGCGCAATCCGTTAGGACTACTAGAGGAAGTTCGAAAGAGCTAAAATTCTTTTGTCGTGTACCCCATTAAGGATACCTGCGTTTCATTTTATAGTGGGTCAGATTCTCGCGGCAAAAGCAAGTGTATCCCACTTTGGGCTGTCCCTCTCACCGGCCCTTTTAAGGCAATCTCGGGAGGCGAGCCCACTAAGTTTTAAACATGTTCATTTGAAAGCATGAAAAGTGGATTTGGTAGAGTAAGTTTGGGAATTTGATTCACTCAAAGAGTGAAGAGCATATCCCTATTGCTTTTCCCTTATCCCAAACACTCACAATCAATTTGATTCTTTTTCAACCCCGTGACAAAGGGGTTCTTAGAATTGAAGTGTTTATTTTTTTCCTTTTATGATTAAACTATGTTTTGAACTTTGAAAGTGCCACAATTTAAGGGAAGTTTTGCAAGCTTGATGAGAGAAATACCTCAAATGATGCTAGCAAAGGCTAGGCGCATTTTTAAATAGTAGATTTTCATTTTCTCTCCAAATCCTTCCCTTACCTTAGCAAAACGTTCCCTCCACCAACAAGTTAGTCAACACAAATTCATACAAAGTGAGGGGAAACCAAAATCAAAAAGCTTAAAATGATCAAATTGATTATGCTCTTGATTTTTTTGAACTCAAATATTTGTAAATTAAATCCAAAAGGTGCAAGGTATACTCTAATAGGACGTCCTTTTTTGTTTCTTTTTTGCATGCAAAAAAGAAAATTTTTTTTTTGAGCACTTTTCTGTGACAGAGCATGTACCTGAGACAAAAAAAATGACAGTGAAGTTAGCATACAGTCCTTATTTTGACAAAATAGAGAAAATACAATCAGGCGACATTATCCAGACTATAGGCGAGATTAAATTTAACAAAGACGTGACTACTTTAACCACGAGCGTCACCAAAAGGGGCTCAAGCGAGATTAAAATAGTCAAGTGCGATATTAAATTTAGCAAACGCGTGAAATCTTTAATATATGCGACAACAGTAATCACTCAGATACAATATCAATGCTAAATCAGGCGACATTTTCCATGCTAAAGGCGAGATCTAATTTAACAAAGACGTAATTACTTTAACCGCGAGCGTCACCAAAAGGGGCTCAAGCGAGATTAAAGTAATTATGTGCGATATCAAATTAAACAAACGCGTAAATTCTTTATCACAAGCGATAAATTAACTCAGATAAGCGACATCTTATTAACTGAAAGCGACATTTAAAATAATAAGAGCGACAAATTAAAAGCAAAATACAGTGAACTCCCTTTACACCAGGCGTGAACTCATTCCTCGGTCGCGGCTTTTAATTCTTTGTAGGCGACATCTAAATAGCCAAAGGCATCAGGTGCTTGTGTGTGAGGCGAGAATTTAATGTCCGCAGGCGTGATTTCTTTATCCAGAAGCGTGATTCTGCTGTTAAGAAGCGTGAGCGTTCAGACTCCAGGCGACACCTAAATTACCGCGAGCGACATCTCTTTACTGTAGGCGTGATTTCTTTACTGTTAGGCATGATTTCTTTTCTGTAACTTGCAAACAGTGAGCAAAATCATACAATTCTAGCCTAAATTTTGCAAATAACGTGGAAATTATGATAAATTTGAGGCCTAGAGCCCCACGGTGGGCGCCATTTGTGTGTGAGTGATTTACACCTTCATGAAATTACAAGATTAACTAAGAACAACAAGAATTAGAGAAAAATAATCTAACAAATGCACAATTAATCTATCAACATCTCATGGATCTCTAAAATAAAGTGGTAAATGAGGCTCTCAGCTATGATCCTCACTAGTGACACTCTAAAGATGAGAATTAAGCTATATGATATGCAAATTTAGATCTATTTTATCAAATTCTAACTCTATTTGATGAACAATCTACTATGATCAATGCAATTTAAGCTAATTAGCAATGACAAATGATAAGTGAGTGATATGGATGCAAATTGACAGAGCTTTGCTGCAATTCAAAGATATGGAGTGGATTCATAATGCCTCAAAATGCCTTCTATTTATAAGATTTTCCCAAGGGTAGGGGGTAGAGTGAGATAACCATGGTTAGGCTTGGGTAAGGTCAATTGGCTTTGCTTTGTCCCTAAATTGGGGGACAAACATTTAAATGGTTTCAAAAGGCTGGACCATTTCAACAAAAGTGAGTGATTTGTGTCCATTTTGTCTCCTTTTTCCTTTGTTGAGAGAATTTCATATTTATTAATTAATTAAAGTAATTAAATTTAGCCATGAAGGGTAAGAGGTTCATTTTTGATTTTTCATTTCAACAACTATGTCATTAATTGAATTTAATCAATTTCTTAGTGTTTTTCCCCTTTTCAAGCTTTATTTAATCATTTAATCATTTAATTGAATTTTCCTTTGATTTGAATTGCCTTTGTTCCATTTATGCTATTTTGATGATTTGATTGCACTTTTTGATCGATTTAAGCCTTTGCCAATTTTCCATGTCTACACACGCATACATCATTCCTGCGCATACATCCATACTTACTGCACATATATCACACTGTTCTGTGCATTTATCAATTTCTGTAGAAAAATTCAATTTTTTGTTAGATTTGTTTTTAGCTAACATTTTGACAAGTGTCTGTTCATTCTGGTAGTATTTTTAGGCTATTTTGCAAGATGTAATTTTTTGAAGACCCCATTGCTAAAAACATTTTTCTAACAATTTGATTTGCAGATTGCCAAGGGGTTTGCAAAATAGACTATAATCTCGTTTGGGCTTAAAATTATGACATGTTTTTGCTTTGTGTATTTTCCTTAGCCTAGATTCAAGTGTTTGTTGTGTTTTGCTTAATAGCATAATTGTAATCCCAAAATTATAACAACGTATCCTCTACCCTCACCATTCGTGGACCTTGGGTGTAAGAGAAATTGTTATAATTTTTAGAGGGCGGTCTTTGGTGGGAAAAGAGGTACTCACCCCAAGGAATGACCCAACCGGTAATAGGCTAAAGCCAAGCCCTTCCAAACTAGTATATAAAAAATGCTAGTGTGATTAGTCTCACATTAGACAAGTGTGAATTCATTGTGGCAACCAAAATCTCCTCCAGTACCCCAGTGGTGCGTTAAAGTCCTACTTAGTAGAGGTGAAAGACTTGCTTTGAAAGGATTGGGAGAGCCCCCTTAATTGGGAAAATGACTTGATCACAACCACCTAAACGGATGTCCTTACTACAAACTTTTGTTTAGTGGCCAAAAACCTTCTATCTGCTGGCTCAAGGAGTCACCCAAGCTCATGAACACACCCCACATTACTCACGGTTCATAGTAGAGATAGCAGTTCTTTGGGAAGTAATGATCCATTGAATTCAGAACTTGGTGTGCCTGAGAAGTGAGTGCACTGTAAGGAGGAGCCCGTGCCTCCAAGTTCCTAGGCTATTTGCTATGGATTTGCGTGGCTGGATTTTATTATCCTAGTGGGGATTCAACAGATATCGTCCTTGCCAACCTTAAGATTGTAAGCGTGTTTGTGCATTCATACTAGATTAAATTAGATTAAAATCATCTTTATCTTGCGTGTGTGTGTTTATGCATTTTTACTTTGCCAAAAACCAGAAAACATCAGAAAAACAAAAAAAAATAAAATTTCTCAATCATCAAACCGGCAAAATCATAAAAAATTTGATAACCTGCGCATACATCAAATCTTACTGCGCATACGATCTCTATTATTGCGCATTTACATTTATCAGATTGCATCTATCAAAATTTGCTGCGTATTTGTTCCATTTTATTGCGCATATATCACACTGTCCTGCGCATTTGTTGCTACGCATTTACAACAGAGAGCATTCCCACAGGCTTTTGGAATTTCAAAATCACTTTTTCAAATACCCATTTTCGTCTTCAGTAAGATTCTGGAAAAATAGTTAAGTTACATAGACCTCTGATTTCTAATTTGACCACTTTCATCACTTTTCATCATCATTCCTTCCTCAAGAGTCAACAAATCACTTTCTTCCAATCTTAAAAATTCTCAGTGTGGTGTTGAAAATTTACCTTATCTATCAGACTTTGATCTTGGTGAGCTTATCATATCAGGATATATCATCCTTAACCATCAAGCTTACTTAGATTATTGTTTATTGACACCAATTTTTAGTGCTTATCATATCTTCTCTACCAATCATTATCCATATCTTTTTATCAAAAATCTTTCATCCCACAATCAATTTCATCCGTTTTATGGTTCAAACTCGATCTCAAAAACTCAAACAACCTATTAATCCAGAATCCCTAGACAAAATGGAAGGCAATAACAGCAATGAAGAGAATCCTTGGCCCAAAGAGCCTCCTAAGAAAACTCATCCTCTCACATTTGATGACGAACCTACTAATGAGGAACTTAGGGATGCTGCACAAGATCCTAAATTTTTACAAGTCATGGAATGACTCATAGGCTTGGATAAAGAGATGTATTTCCTCATGCTTGCTCAACAAGGAGCTAAGTTACCAAGTGATTTTAATGTTACCAATCTTAGAGAACTAAATCCTACAAAAAATCAAGATATCCTTAAAGGTTCTCAAGATCCTCATGGAGCAAAGGAAATCAATCAACAATCCAATGCCTCTCAGATCAATCAACAATCCAATGCATCCCATAGTGATCAACAAAAAAATGTTTTTCAAAATAATTAGCAATCCAATGCTCCTCAATATACTCAATAGCATAATGTTTCCCAAAACCCGCAAGGAAGCACATTATCTTTGGATCCCATCCTACAACAAATCCAAATGCTTCAACAACAAATCTGTGACATCCAAACTGGATCATCAACAAAGAAGTATTCCTTGGATGATATATGTCCTTATCCTTTTGATAAGAATTTAGCAATGATTCCATTCCCTTCTCATTTTGAGGTACCAAAATTTGACAAATACAAAGGGAATTCAGATCCACAAGACCATATTTGTGAGTTTTGTGCTGCTTGTATTGAAGTTTCTCACAATGACACTTATCTTATGTGACTATTTCCATGAAGTTTAGGAGGACAAGCCATGGAATGGTTCTCCAAACTCCCCCCCGGCATCAAATCTTTCAATGAGCTTCTTGACAAATTTGTGACTCATTATTCATATAACATCAAACATGAGGTCACTATGCTTGATCTTTGCAATGCACGTCAAAAGAATGGAGAACCTTTCCTTACTTTTTTGCAAAGATGGCATCAATTGTTTTCTAAATATCCACGAATGATTCCTAAACAAGAAAAGATGGATATTTTTGTGCATAACCTTACACCATAAATGAGTTATAGGTTACAATTGCAATGTCCACTAAATTTCAATAAGCTCATAGAAAATGGTATCAAGATTGAGGAAGCCATGGTCCGAAAAGGTGAGATAAAACTTTATTCCAAAGACAATGCTGGATCCTCAAATTCGAATTCCAACACTTATAATTCCAATTCCAACAATGACAAATCAAAATATTGGAATAAAAAAAAAAACATTGTCAATGACGGAATTGTTGATAATCATAATATCCAACCGACAAAACCTCTTCTAAATCTCACAAGTATGACCAACGCTACTCAAGCTATGTACAACAATTAGTCGACAAATCAAAATACCACCAAGGATTCACCTAAACCAAGATTTCCTTTTATCTCACCTCGAAGAAAATTTACTCCTTTAGGGGAATCTCTCGAATCAACATTACGGAAGTTAATCACCAAGAAACTCATCACGCTTCTTGAACCAAAAGATTATGAACCTAGAGTGAAGCCTTCTTGGTGGAATGGAAATGATTATTGTGAATTCCATAGAGGAAAAGGACATATAACTAATGAATGTCAAAGGCTTAAAAATGTGATCCAAGACTTAATCGAAAGCGATGAAATTAGTGTTGACGGACATGTCTCGAATGAATCACATACGGCCTTCAAAGATCCACTTAATAAGCATGAAAAGGGAGGTTCTTCCAACAATAAGGGTGACAACCAAGCCAATTATAATAACACACCCTATAGATATGTTGGTAAAATTTCTGACCGTCATCCTTCTGCATATTATGCCAATGTCATTACCATAAAGAGAAAATCAGAGAGTCAACCAATCCATGCTACTACTCATGCTCAAGCCAAGGTTGCTCTCCAAGGAGTCCAGTCTAAACCAAGCACTACTCACAACAAGTCCGTTTATGTTCCAAAGTCCATACCCAATACTTCCAACCAATACAATCTTTTGGAACAGCTCAAAAAGACACCAGCCTAGATATCCATCTTAGAGCTTTTGCATCTTTCTCCATCTCACAAAGATATCCTTGAAAAAGCTCTCTTAGAGATCCGGGTTCCAACAACTCTAGATCCTGATCAATTTCAAGCTACGGTGGACCATTTAACAACCCCACATTATTTGTCCTTTACTAAAAATGATGATTTAACCATTACCCAACCTCATAATGCTCCTTTACATATCAAAGTCCTTGTCCAGAATCACAAGATTAAAAGAGTATTAATAGATGGGGGAGCTGGTTTGAATATCTGCACGTTAAAGCTAGTCCTTGCATTGGGATTTTCTGAGAATGTCATTGATCCAAAAAAGAAAATCACAATAAAAGCCTATGATGAGGAAGAGCGATCATCCAAGGGGTCCATTGTTCTTCCAATTAGTATTGGTCCTATTGTCAAAGATGTATCTTGTCAAGTTCTGGACATGGATCTTGCTTATAATATTCTTTTGGGAAGGCCATGGATTCATTCCATGCAAGCTGTGCCATCAACTTATCATCAATGTATAAAATTCCCTCACAATGGTCAAGAGATCACTATCAAAGGAGATTCCAATCCTTTTCAATATTTTAGCAATGTGAAGATTTCTAATTCTTTGGTTCCCAATAATTGTACTGGATCTTCTGCAACTACACCTGGTGACCCTAGTAATATAGCATCAACTTCTAAATTAGATGGGATCAAGATAGATATCAAAGAAAGAAGTATGGGAGAATATACTTTAGGTCAAGCTCTTTGTATCACTGAGTTACCTTTATCTCCTAAATCATATGGTAGGTCTTTGATCACTAAACAACAATCAGAACCCCCTTCCACACTTGTTTATAACACATTTATAAGTGGGGGCACAATATCCAAAGAGGCAGCTGAGCGTAATGCAAATTATTGGCTTAAGACATAGAAGATTGAAGAGGATATTAAACATGATTATATATCACCTGATGTCTATGGAAAAAGGGTATACTTTGCTACAAAAGATGGGATATCAAGGTGTTGGACCTCTAGGGTTACAAAGAGAAGGTGTTATAAAACCAATTTTGCAAAATCCCAATTATCAAAGAGACACTATAGGATTAGGATATAAAGGAGAAGGACCACAAGAAACAAAAGGAAAAGAAAAAATACCACCTTTTCATGAGACATCTAAAGCTCCTGCCTTACAATTCTGAAAGCATGGTATGCATGTAGATCTAGAGAAACAAAGGATAGCTCAAAGAATCATTGATAGACTTGAAGATAATGATGATTCTGATTCTAATGAGTATGAATGGGATTCCTTATCTGATGGTACTGAAGAAATAGGAGTCGATGTTGTCCATCAATATAGTAACAATTACCATGAGGGTGAGAGTTCAATGAGTGACTCACTAGGATTGGTCCCACGTAATACTACTCATGTTGATCATGAGCGAAGTGAGCGTTATCTTGTGACAGATGATTCGAATGAGAGTGTGGAAATAGACCTCGCTGATACTATCATAAACCTTGACAAATTTTCCATCAATACCATCTCTGCTTTTGAAACCAACCCAAATGATCCAATGCCCCTTGTCCATCCTGACCTTATTGATTGGGATTCTCCCGATCACCCTGAACTTGATGTCTTCCATAATGATGATGTGATCATTGACTATCTTGGTATCAGGGATCATTTTCCACCAGGGGATCACAAGTCAAGATTTCTGATAGAACTCAATGACATGGCCTATTTTGGAGAGAGTGCCAATCCTTTCAGTCATAAAAATATAAAAATAATCAGCAGATCTAATGGTGAAAACCACTCAGTGGCAGTATTAGATCCAAAAATAGTAAAAATAAAAGATGCATCTGATGGTGAAAACCTCTCTGAGGTGCCTGATGATGGAAGGATTGACACTCTTCCCAACTATCTAGATCGAGAGCAATTTGCCATTCTTATAGAACCGACAGTACCACTTAACATTGGAACAGAGGAGTCTCCACACATCCTCAAGGTAGCAGCATCCTTGATAGAATCAGAGAAAGAAGCTTTTACAAAATTCTTCAGAGAATGACAAATCAACTTTGCTTGGTCCTATGCTGATATGCCTGGTTTGGACCCCAATCTCATTATGCATCATTTATCTATCAAACCAAGTGTAAAACCAGTTAAGCAGAAGCTCCACAAAATGCATCCTCACATTGCTCTAATGGTGAAAGAAGAATTGAAGAAGCTCCTAGATGTTGGATTCATTCGGGCTATTGACTATGCTGAGTGGATTTCAAATATTGTTTCGGTTTCAAAACCAGACAAGTCTATCAGGATTTGTATTGATTTTTGAGATCTTAATAAAGCTTTTCTGAAAGATGACTTCCCTTTGCCAAATATTGATATGATTGTTGACCTAACAGCTGGGCATGAGATGTTATCATTAATGGATAGATTTTTTGGCTATAACCAAATCAAGATTGCGCCAGAAGACCAGGAAAAAACTGCTTTTACTTGTCCATGGGGTACATACTGCTGGAATGTAATGCCATTTGGCCTCAAAAATGCTGGAGCAACTTACCAAAGAGCCATGACCACGATCTTCCATGACATGATGCATACCATCATGAAAGATTATGTTGACGACATTTTAGCAAAATCCAAAGATAGAGCTGGTCATTTGAGAGTGTTAGATAAAATATTCACCTAGATGGAAAAATATCAGATTCAACTCAATCCAAAGAAATGTGCATTCGGGGTCACATCTGGAAAATTTTTAGGGTACATTGTCTCAGCTAAAGGAATCGAAGTAGATCCAGAAAAGGTTAAAGAAATATTGGAGATGGCTTCCCCCACTAACATCAGTCAGCTAAGATCTTTACAGGGGCGTCTACAATCCATCCAAAGATTTTTTTCTCAACTAGCAGATCACAGTCATCCCTTTCAACATTTGCTACATAAAAATATCTTATTCCAATGGGATGATAAGTGTGAGGAAGCTTTCAACAAAATCAAGCAGTATCTAGCAAATCCTCCAACTCTGATGTCACCAATTCCCAGCAAGCCACTCTTGCTCTACATTTCAGCCACGACAGCCTCACTAGGTGCTCTTCTCGCTTAGCAAGATCATCAAGGAAAAGAAAAAGCCATCTACTACATTAGTCACACTCTAGTGGGATATGAGTTAAACTATTCCCCTATTGAAAGAGCATGTCTGGCTATCATGTTTGCTTCACAGAAGTGGTGACATTACATGTTGTCACATTCTACTCAGCTTATTGCAAAGATTGATCCTTTAAAGTATTTGTTAAGAAAGACTACATTGACAGGCAGGTTGGCTAAGTGGGTCATGCTACTTAGTGAGTTTGATATTGAATATGTAGATAGGAAGGCTATCAAAGGTCAAGTGATCACAGATCAACTAGCTGATGCTCCATTAACGAATGACCACCCTATACACACAGAGTTTCCTGATGCTCATATCTTAGCTTTGTCTACACAAACATGGAAATTATACTTTGATGGCTCATACACTCAATAGGGTTCAGGAGCTGGTATACTTTTTATCACACCACAAGGATACACTATTCTGAAATCTTTCAAGTTGTTATTTCCTTGCACTAATAATGTAGCAGAATATGAGGCTTTGCTGATTGGGTTAAAAATGGCTTTACAATGGAATGTATCTGAAATAAATGTCTACGGAGATTCTCAGCTGATTGTTAACCAGGTTAATGATGATTACCAGACCAAAGATGATAAGTTATTGCCATATAAACATATGGTGGATGACTTTAAAAAGTATTTCTCCATCATCACTTTTGAGCAGATTCCTCGGCATGAAAACAAGGCTGCTGATGCCATGGCAATGATTGCTTCTCTATTTGATATAGAAGATACCAAGGCCCATTTTGAGTTCTTGGTGGAATCCTTGACTTGTCCTTCATATGATGACCCTGATACGAGTATTATATGTCATCTGATTGGACATGACTCCCCAACCTATGGAAAGATCTATTCTTACCTCAAAGATAACACTTTACCTCCCGACCTATCCTGCAATCAAAAATGAACTTTTCTCCACCAAACCTCCTGCTATATCTTAATATTCGACACTCTTTATCGGTGAGGTTTTGACGGTACTCTCTTGCGATGTCTCAAACATGATGAAGCCCAACTTTCCTTATGTGATGTACATGAAGGTATTTGTGGGACACATTTGAGTGGTCCCTCTTTGGCTAAGAAACTCATGTGTATGAGTTATTATTGGCCTACCATGAAAGCAGACTCCTTTCATGTTGCTAGGGCATGTAAGAAATGTCAGATACATGGAAACCTTATCCATGCTCCAGCACAAGAGTTACATCCTTTTACAACTACTTTTCCATTCAGTCAGTGGGGACTCAACCTCATGGGTGCTATCAATCCTCCATCTTCCAATGGCCACAAATGGATCCTCACTACCATAGAATACTTCACTAAATGGATTGAGGCCGTTCCATTAATTACTGCTATAGGGAAACAAATATCCATGTTTATCTTAAACTATATCATCTGTAGATATGGTATACCTATGTATCTCATTACTGATCATGGGAAACAGTTCCAAAATCAAGACATGGATGAACTGTGTGCCAAATTCTACATCACCCACAACTATTCCACCATCTACTATCCTCAAGGAAACGGCCAAGCTGAGGCGTCAAACAAAACAATTGTTAAAATCCTACAAAAGACTGTCAATGACGCTGGCTATGACTAGCATCTCCAACTTAATCCGGCCTTATGGGCTTACCGCACCTCCATCCATACTCCTACTGGAGCCACTCCATACTCCCTTGTCTATGGATCCAAAATAGTCCTGCCCCTCAAGGTCGAGTTGCCTTCACTTCATGTTACTCTTAAAGATTTAATTCCTGATGAAGAGTATAGAGTTGCACGCTTGACTGAATTGGACCTCCTAGATGAACGCTGTCAGCGTGCCTATGATCATTTGAAAGTTTATCAGCAGCATCTATCCTGTCAGTACAACATCAAGGTAAAGATCAGAGACTTTCAGTTGGGTGACTTAGTCCTTCGAGAAAATCCAAAGAATCAACAGCACCGTGAAAAGAAGGGCAAGTTCAAACCTAATTGGTTAGGACCTTTTGTGATTATAGCAGTCTATGGTTCTGGAGCTTATCAGTTATCTACACCTGAAGGGGATCCCTTGGATGAACCTCTTAACAGTATCCATCTCAAGAAGTTCTATCCCTGAAACCCCAATGCAAGAGGCATGTATATAGGCTGTATATATATATTCTGTAAATAAAATAATCAAAAATCCAAAAAATAAAATAAAATCATAAAATCAAAAGAAAAACTGCAATAAAAGCATATGGTGAAAACCTGGAAACAGGCACTATGTGTGACAAGTTAGCTCCTCTATCTATTAGGCGTCTTTTAGTATGTCCATTCATTGTATATATCCATAATAAAATGGTTAGTCAATCCTCATCGCCACCATGTATATATCATAATAAAATGGCCAGTTCATGCACCATTCCTTGTATTTATCCATAATAAAATCCCATCATAGCTTGATCTTTTGTCATGGTCTTCATCCTAGTCTTGTTGTGTCTTTCTTCATCCATAATAAGTCAGTCCATCACCTAGCTGGGGGCATGTCCTTGACCTAGTTTGGGAAGTGGATCTATGATAGTCATGACTCTTAGAGGACATAATGGAGTTATTTTCACTAGGCAAGCAGACACAATCAAATGTCCTTTTACAATGGTATCTTCATGCTCAATCCAAATCTATGATCTATTCTTTGAAACATGACCACTTATCTATATATCTTGACTATACATCATCACTTGAATTGATCAACATGTCCTACATCAATCTTTTTGGCAAAAGAAATGTATATTCATGATAGGCATGTTAGAATGGTTTGTTGTAGATTATGCATTCATATCTGGATTTCATTGTTATCATGTTTCCTATGCTATTCCGGGATATCTTTTGACATGAGTTTGAAACTCCCATATGTCATTGATTAGAATAGTCGGGATGGGGCATGGTATTTTCTTTGATTGCTGTTTGTGGGGTATTTTATGATGAAATCGAAGGAACAAGTAATTGGAGTGTCTGTGTATAAGTGCTTTCATCTAGTTCATAGTATTGACAACATGCAAATCATGTTGTTCTAAACAAATGCTATTTGTGGTGATACGCCATCGTATACCTCAACTCCAAATATTTGTTCTCTGATGGAGGGGGGGAATATTCCTTGTCTGTTATGCAAACAAAACTTAGGTCATCTCGGTTCAATTATACCTAGATGCTTGTCAAGTTTGCAATATTAAACTCCATACAAAAAAGTGCTCAGGTCATCCTGGTTTAATTATACCATGATGCTTGCATTTTTTTGCAACATAACGAGCTCAATGATGAAACTCAAGTTCTAGTTATTATGAAGTTCTAAGATGTTACCTAAAGTTGTGGAGATACATTCATTTCATATTGCATTTCATTTACACAGTTCATGACTTACATATCAGTGCTCCTTTTATAGGGATTTTTAGGTTACCTTTCTTATTAGGTTATCTATTCTCTTAGTCTATTCTTCTTGTGTTAGATACATTTTTGTTTAAGTTGAGGACATTTGGACAACCAAACATATTACGACTTTTTGCATTTCACATTTTGCACTTAATCATTTAGAGACATATGTTATCTTCATTAGGGGTGTTCATTTATATATAATTTGGTCATAACTATCATTTCATCTCATTTTCTTTTATCATGTTATCCGTTACTACATTTAAATCATCTTAGATACATTATCATTTATTACATTAGATATCATTTGCATTAGATCATTCATTTATTATTCATTATCCACATTGTTCATCACAATATTGCATTGATAATCACATAGCATTAGTAAATTTATTTAAGACGTGCATTTATGATGAAGGGTGCTCCCCTTAATACCACAAGCACATAACAGAAATAGAGAAACAACAACAATAATATGCAAGAACAGAAAATTGGCTTCTTATTATCTCCAAAAATGTGGAATTACAAACTTTCAGAATTACAATATGCAAAGCCACATGGGCATTCCCTTACAATATTGTGTAGGACAAAGCCTCGAATCAATACCTAGATCTACTACCCAGAACTGCCCTAGACAACACTACGGGCCTTCTTTATATAGGCAATTTCCACCGCCCGAGAAGGTTCTAAAAATTTAGCCCTCAGGGCCGACCAAACTTAGAATTATTTTATTTTACAATTTATTACATCAAAGTTGGCTCAAAATGAGTTTTGAAACCCAAACAAAAATTTTGAAGAAAAATTATTTTCTGCCATTTCAGGTGACCTAACTTTCGAAGACCATAAGTCATCGCCCGTTGACCTGATTGGCTATTATAACCCCATTCTAAAAATGCTACGAAGCACTCTACAATCTTGACCAGTGCAAAGCGCTCGTCACCCAAATTTTCAACCTCATCTGGGGCCTCTAAAGCCTTCAAAATTGAGTTCAAAGTTTCTGTACCCTACTACCAATACCAAAAATCTTCAATATCTTCAAAACTACACCTGATCTAGCCATGAAACTTTCCTGGCAGGCTGATATGACTGAGATGAACCTCCATATGTAAAATCAGACATTCTGAGATCATAAGACCAACTTACTAAAAAAATAGCAAGTTTCCACAAATAGCAACTCTGCACAACATAGCCCTTATTGAATACAAAAATATAAATATTTTTGGGTGATGCAAGATTGCTCTTACACCCAGGATGCTCCTGCATCAGATACCCGGGGTAATTTGAGAAGTGACCCTGTCACGACTCAGGTGTGCAAAGGAAAATCAAGATGGTTAACCTCCTCTTTTGTTAGCCATGATGAATCTTCAACAGGTCATCCTTTCCATTTGACCAAATACTCTTCATATGTCCTATTCCTTGTGCTTCTGACAACACGACTGTCCAGTATGTCTTCAATCTCCTTGATATCTGAACTGGTTGCTGGAATACTCCACTGTGCTGCTACAACCTCATCTTCAACACCTCCTTCATGATACTCTATCAAATCTGAAATGTTAAACACTGGTGAAATATTCAGCTCAGTAGGTAATCCTACCTCATATGAATTTCTTGAATCACGCTTCTTTAGTATCTTACATGGTCCAAACTTCTTCATTTTCAGCTTGTTATATGTACCAACTAAAAACCACTCCTTCCGCAAATGAACCATGACTTCATCCCCAACCTAAAATTCCTTATGCCTTCTTTTCTCATCTGCCTTAGTCTTATACTGCACATTCATCTTGGTAATATGCTTCCTCACCTCCTCATGGATGTTCTTCAAATGTTCTGCAAAATCTTCAGCTTCAGCACTACTTATTTCTCCTTTATCTATCTTTCTCAACTCAGATGTATTTCTTGGACTACTTCCATATACAATCTGGAATGGTGATTTACTAGTGCTCTTGTTGACAGAATTATTGTATGCAAATTCTGCCTGTGGTAAAATCAAATCCCATCATGTTGGCTTATCTCTAACCAAACATCTCATCAGATTTCCCAAACTTCTATTCACCACCTCTGTCTATCCATCAGTCTATGGATGATGTGATGAACTGAACTTCAAATCTATCTTCAACTTCTTCCACAATGTCCACTAGAAATATCCAACAAACTTAGTATCTCGATTTGAAACTATGGTCTTTGGCAAATCATGTAGTCTCACCACTTCTCTGAAAAATAATTCTGCTACATGAACAACATCATTAGTCTTCTTGCAGGGAATGAAATGTGCCATCTTCAAAAATCTGTCAACTACTACAAAAATTGAATCATGTCCCCGCTGTGTCCTCGGTAAACCAAGAACAAAGTCCATAATAATATCCTCCCAAGGCTTCTCTGGTACAGGTAATGGCTGATACAACCCTATATTTTGCTTCACTCTTTTCACCATCTGACATACTCTACAACTCTGTACAAACTTCTTCACATCTTGCTGCAATTGTGGCCAATAAAAATTTTCACCAACTAAAGCAAGGGTTTTATCATGACCAAAATGTCCAGCCAATCCTCCACTATGCTTCTCTTTGATGAGATTATCCCTCATAGAACTTCATGGAATGTACAACTGACTCCCTCTGAATAGCATATCATCTTGGATGATAAAATTCAGCCATTTCATCCTATCTAGAGTAACAGGTTCTGTACAAGCTTTCCAAGCTTCACCAAAATCAGGATCCTCTGGATATAAATTCTTGAGTTCCTTGAATCCAACCACTTCAATCTGCATCTCTGTCAGCAATAGTTTCCTTCTATTAAGAGCATCCATAACCCTATTAGACTTTCCACTCCTATGTTTCAAAACAAATGTATAACTCTGTAAAAAATTAACCCATTTCAAATGCCTCTGATTCAACTTTCCTTGACTATTCAAATACTACAATGCTTGATGATCAGTATACAAAAAAAACTCTTTAAGAAGCAGATAATGTCTCGACTTATTTAATACCTAAACTATAGCACAAAATTCCTGATCATAGATAGAATATTTTCTCTTGGCATCATTTAACTTCTCACTGAAATAAGCAACAAGTTTACCTTCTTGGCTCATAACAGCTCCTATTGCAGTACCACTAGCATCACAATCTACTTGAAACACCTTATTAAAATCTGGAAGTGCTAAAATAGGTTATTCTGTAACTTTTTATTTCAATAATTGAAAACTTTTTTCTGCCCCATTAGTCCACTTAAACTCTTTTCTATACCCTCTCATTGTTTCAGTCAAGGGTCCACAAATATTGCTAAAATTTCTGATAAATTTTTTGTAAAAGCTAGCCAAACCATGAAAAGATCTTACCTCAGTAGCACTCCTTGGAGTAGGCCATTTAAGGATAGCCTGTACCTTCTCTGGGTCCATTGTTAGACCTTCTGCTGAAACTACAAATCCCAAATACACTAACTCTTTCTTCACAAAACTGCACTTCTTCAAATTAATCAACAATTTCTCATCTCTCAACTTCTCAAACACCATATGAATATGCATCATATGTTCCTCCAATGTCTTACTAAAAATCAAAATATCATCTAGGTAAACAATGACAAACTTACCCAGAAACTCTTTCAGAACCTCGTTCATGAGCCGCATGAAAGTGCTCGGTGCATTGGTTAGCCCAAAAGGCATGACTAACCACTCATATAGTCCTTCCTTTATCTTGAAGGCAGTCTTCCATTCATCTCTTTCTCTGATCTGAATCTGGTGATATCCACTCTTCAGATCTATCTTTGAGAAATACACAGCCCCACTCAAACAATCCATAATATCATCCATTCGTGGCAATGAAAACTTATACTTGATTGTGATCTTGTTTATTGCTCTGGAATCTGTACACATCCTCCACTCTCTATTCTTCTTTGGTGCTAATACCGCTGGTACATCACAGGGACTTAGACTCTCTCGAATCAACCCCTTCTGCAATAACTCATGTACTTGTCTATTCAACTCTTCACTTTCTGCTTGTGTCATTCTGTGTGCTACCTTGTTTGGAAAATTGGCTCTTGGAATCAAATCCATCTGATGACTGATCTTCCTTACCAGTGGTAATCCATCAGGTACATTATCAGATACAATATCCTAAAACTCATTCAACAAATCTGCAACCTCTACAAGTACATCCTCTACTTCTTCTTTACCAACTTTTGGAATTAAATAAAAACACACATGCTCATGACTCATACCATCTAGGAATTTTTTTCATCAACAAATGTTATTCTTACATTACCACATACCTTTTCTTCGGTCTCCTTCAATGGCTTTAGCTTATGTCGCGCTCCATCCTTTGTTAGGGAATAAGTATTCGCACAACCATCATGTACAACACATCTATTGAACTACCACGGTCTACCCAACAACATATGACATGCATCCATAGAGATGATATCACATAGTACCTCATCTTGGTACCCACCAATCTTGAACTTTACCAGGCACTGTTCACTAACCATGACCTTGTGGTCAACCTGCACCCAGGTAATCTGATATGGATGTGGGTGTTTCTTTCTCTTGAGCTTCAACTTTGTCACCATCTCTTCTGAAACCAAATTTTTAGTGCTTCCACTATTGATAATCACATCACAGCATTTACCCTCACACTTGCATCTAGTGCGAAATAGGCTCCTTCTTTGTTCATGTTCATTCTGAACACTCAACAAGACTCTTCTATTAATTAGTATTTCTCCTCTTTCAACATCTTCAGATTTTGATGATCTAGCATCTTCATCTACATGTGCAACTTTGGCCTGGCTTTCATTTCTCCTATCTATTCTACCTTGGCGCTGAGGACATTCAAATGCCCTATGACCTTCTCCACAGTGAAAACACGTTCCACGAAAGCCTCCTCTTCCTGAACCTTGTCCTCTTTCTCTTCCTCTCTAATCTCTATTATTTTGATCTTGTAAATGATTGGAATTGTTTCCTCTCTGATTCTAGCCGCTACTGGCCTCATCTTTCTTTTTTAGATCTTCATTTCAGCCACCATATGACCATCCACCAGATCTTCCACCACGACCTCTTCCATTTTGTCTGCTCTCAAACTTCTTGTTCAACTTTTCCTCTACTCTTAGGGCAAACTAGTATGCCTCCTCAATACTATTCATTCAAACCAGATTCAACTCCTCCTGAATGCTTGGCCTAAACCTATTAAGGTATCAGACAACTTTCTCCTTATCAGCTTTTGCATGGCCTATTCTGATTAGGAGTCGATAGAACTCCTATGTATACTCCTGAACAGATCTTCCTGCTTGCTTCAAACTTTGCATTTTCTTTAGTAGGTCAAGCTCATAATCAACAGGAATGAACTCTCACTTCAATTTATCCACCATCTGATCCCATCTTGTGATTTTATCTTTCCCTATTCTATTTCACTCCAATTGAATATCTTGCCACCAAATCTTCGCATGACCTTTCAGTTTGGCCTTCACAAATTTGACCCTATCAGGATCCTCAACATCTTCATACTCAAAATATTCCTCACATTCATTGATCCAGTCGATCAATTCCTCTGGGTTAAGATTTCCAAAAAATGTAGAAACCTCAATCTTAGGTCTTTTTCCAATCTTGAAAATTGCCCGAAAAAGTCTTTCTTCCTCCTGGTTCACAATTTCAGCTTCTTCTTCTTGATATTCTCCTTCGTCTTCATCCTCACTTTCATCTCTGACATTAAGATTTATTCCTCTACGAATCTCTTTTTGCAATGCTTGCACTTGTCTCTGTAGCTCTCTAACCTTAGGTGTCACAGCACCAGCTCTTCCACCACGTTCTCTTTGTTGAAGCATTTTCGCGATGCGCATTGAAACCCTAACCACGGTCCTAGAGCAAACTGCCTCACAATCAGTGATCTGTTTACAAACTCAAGAACTCCTACTCTGATACCACTTGATGAAGGGTGCTCCCCTTAATACCATAAGCACATAACAGAAATAGAGAAACAACAACAATAATATGTAAGAACAAAAAATTGGCTTCTTATTATCTCCACAAATGTGAAATTAAAAAATTTTAAAATTACAATATGCAAAGCCACATGGGCATTCCCTTACAATATTGTGTAGGACAAAGCTTCGAATCAATACCCAGATCTACTATCCAGAACTGCCCTAGATAACACTACAGGCCTTCTTTATATAGACAATTTCCACCGCTCGAGAAAGTTTTAGAAATTTAGCCCCTAGGGCCGACCAAACTTAGAATTATTTTATTTTACAATTTATTACGTCAAAGTCAGCTCAAAATAAGTTTTGAAACCCAAACAAAAATTTTGAAGAAAAATTATTTTCTGCCATTTCAGGTGACCCAACTTTTTAAGACCATAAGTCATCGCCCATTGACCCGATTGGCTATTATAACCCCATTCTAGAATATTAGGAATAAGGTGTCTCAACCTTGGATAATTCCTATTCTTATTATTTGTTTTGTAAATATATTTTTTGCAAATAATGTAATTAAGTGTGAGTGTACATGTCTAGTTGGCATGTTGATGTGTCACTCCACTTGATGTGTTGGCATTTTGTGCGTAAGGAGATCATGACTGAAATGGTCATGATGGATTCTTATGATGCATAAGAACTATTTAAGAAATGTGTTATGACAAGTGTAAGAGCATCTTATGACTTGGGCCTATTTGGGCACCCAAGAAGAAGTGGTTGGTGTGTGTAAGAGAATATGCCAAAAATAGGTTGGTATGACAAATTCTCTTACACTTCTCTTGTGACCGTTATTGTTGGCAGATTCTATGACAAGCTATCATAGTCTATTCTAGGGATGCATGCCTATTCTTGGGATTGCATGTAACAACTGTGTAAATGTGGCTTTGTGCATGGGTCTAGGTGGTTGTGCCTATTTTTGGGTCCAGAGGATTCTATATATATGATGCTACTCCTATGGGAGAGATAAAACAAAATTTAAGTCTTGTTGGCTTTGTCTCTCATTTCTCAAAAGAACTTGCATTGCAAGTGTATTGTAATCTTTGTGTTGAAGATAATACATTGTGCAAGTTTTGGAGTGCTGGGGTTTTTTACCAAAAAGTTTTCCCCAGGGTATATCATTGTGTCATTCTCTATTTTTCTGTATGCATTGTATGTGGTTGCAATATCTTTGTTAAAGTAGTTAACGAATCTAAAATTGTAAGGATTTATAAGAATTTGCACAATACTCTCCTATAGAGATTAGCGTAGGAAGCTTTTTTCGCACCTGAGTTTCCTTACAAGTGGTATCAGAGCTTGATCAACTTTTGATCCTAGTTGTTGGGTAGGGTTTTTTGAGCTGATCTCAAGTTTGAGTGGGAGTTTTGTGCAGAGCATTCTGAATCTTATTTGTAGATTGAGATGGCAAGTTCATCATATGGAAGAATGGAGGTGGAAAAATTTAATGGCACTAATTTTGAGTTGTGGAAACTTAAGATGGAAGACATGTTGGAAGATTGTGACCTATGGGAAGCAACTTCAAGTGCTACAAGACCAACAACTATAGCTCAAGCAGATTGGGATATCAAAGATTGTAAAGCTAAGGGTCTCATAAGACTCTGTTTAACTGATGCAGTCCTTCTAAATGTTCTACATGAGAAAACTGTAAATAGTTTGTGGGAAAGACTTGTAGCCATGTAGCAGGCCAAATCTCTGATGAACAAGTTGTTCCTGAGGAAGAAGTTGTACTCTTTGTGAATGGAGGAAGGTGGATCCTTAATGGATCATTTAAATGTGTTTAATCTATTGGCTGCATAGTTGACATCAGCTGGTGTCAAGTTAGAGGAGGAGGATCGTTGCTACACACTTTTGTGTTCTTTACCAGATTCATGGGACCATCTTGTGATGGCTCTTGAAAGCACTTTAGTCACCATCAAAATGGATGATGTGGTGTCTTTGCTGCTATCAGAGGAGATGCAGAGAAAGGCTTCCATTTTGGAAAAAGAAGCCCTTGTTGTTCGTGGGAGATCCATTGAAAGAAGGAAGAAAAATGACAATAAGTTTGACAATAAGGGTAGATCCAAATCCCGTGCGAAGTCAAAGACTTCCAATAAGTCCAAGGCAAAATGTTGGAACTATGATAAATCTAGGCACTTTCGTAAAGACTACAAAGAGCCGAAGAAGAAGAAGAAAGGTTCAGATTGAGCTTCAGAAAGATTTCAAGAAGATGGCGATGCATTCATCACAGCTTTGGCAGCCCATGCATCTGATGATGTGTGGTTGGTTGACTCGGGTGCATCTTTTCACATGACCTCTCATCGAAACTGGTTCTCAAAATATGAAGAGTTTGATGGTGGAAAGGTGTACTTGGGTGATGATTCTCACCTAAAGATAGTTGGACGTGGAAGGGTCACTATCAAATTTTTTGATGGACGAGTAAAGGGAATCAACGGAGTTATGCACATTCTGAGTTTGGCACGAAACCTATTATCTATAAGTATGCTGAATGATGTAGGTGTGCAAGTTATTTTTTTGAAAGAAGGATGCAAGATGATAAGAGGATCGATAGTGCTTGCAAGGGGTACTAGGAGAGGTACCTTATTTCAGCTAGATGCATGTATTCCTCTGTGTAATAGTTCTTCATCCTCACCATCTGAACAAGCAGTGAAGAAGTCTGTGGCTATTGGTTCTGATGGTAGTGCAAACACTTTGGAAGGTAAGCTTCATGCAGAAAAGGCAATGTTGTGGCATATGAGATTTGGCCACATTGGTGAAAAGGGTCTCAGAACCCTAAAAAATAAAAATCTCATTGAGGGGTTAAATGATTGCAATCTCGAGTTTGACTTCTACGAACACTGTGTCTATGGTAAATATAATTGTATTCAGTTTTACTCTAGTTCTCACAAATCTTCTGATGTTTTGGATCTTATTCATTCTGATGTATTTGGTCCTATAAAAGTTCCTTCAATCTCCAAGTCTATATTTTTTGTATCTTTCATAGATGATTACAGTAGAAGTACTTAGATTTATTTCTTTAAAATTAAGACACAAGTATTTAGTCGGTTCAAGTAATTTAAAGCCCTTGTAGAGAATCAGACTAGTAAGAAGATTAAGTGTGTGAGAACTGATAATGGTGGTGAGTTTTGATCAGCAGAGTTTGAACAGTTATGTAAAGAATGAGGTATCGAGAGGTATAAGAAAAATCCTTATACCCCACAACAAAATGGAGTTGGAGAGAGAATGAATAGGACACTGATGGAGAAGGCTAGGAGTATGCTTAGTGGAGCTAGTTTAGAACAAAGGTTTTGGGCCGAAGCTGTGGCCACTGCTTGCTATCTGGTTAATAGATCTCCTACATCAACCCTTGTTGGTAAGACACCCATGGAGGTGTGGTCTGGAAAGAAGCCTTCAATTAGACATCTTCATGTTTTTGGTTGTGAAGCTTATGCACATGTTCCAAAGGAGAAAAGATCTAAGTTGGAAAATAAAGCTGTTAAATGTATTTTCATCGGATACAGTGCTGGTGTGAAAGGATACAAGCTTTGGGATCCTGTGACTAGTAAGGTGTTGTATAGTAGAAATGTTATTTTCAGAGAGCTAACATCTTCTCCTATTGTGCTACAACCAGATGAAAAAGAAAAGGAAAAAGATGTTGTTGAGTTGCCTCCTACCCCTGAGAAGACTGAATAGAGAGACCATGTTGCATCTAATGATGAGGAGAGCTCTAGCAGCTCTGATAGTTCGGAAGAAGAGGAAGAACAACCTCAACCACAGCCCTTGAAGAGATCCATGAGAGAAAGAAAGCAACCAAAAAGGTTTGGTTATTCTATGTTAGATTCCAGTTGTGCCTTTGCTTTGATTACTAACATTGATGAGCCTAGATCTGTGAAAGAGGCTTTGGGCATGGAAGATGCAGGTTCTTGGATTGAGGCTATGGATGATGAGATGGCTTCATTGGAGAAAAACAAAACTTGGGACCTTGTACCTTTTCCTAAAAGAAGAAAATATGTTGGCTGTAAATGGGTGTTCAAGAAGAAATTCTATGCAGATGGTAGTGTTGAAAGGTATAAAGCTAGATTGGTTGCAAAGGGGTATTCACAGGTAGAGAGAATAGATTATGGTGAAATATTCTCTCTTGTTGCAAAGTTGACATCCATTAGATTTCTATTATCTCTTGCTACATCATATGATTTAGAGATAGAACAGATGGATGTGAAGACAACTTTCCTTCATGGTGATTTGGAGGAAGAGATTTATATGTCACAGCCTAAGCACTACATTGTTAAAGGTAAAGAATCCTTAGTTTGCAGATTAAAGAAATCTCTATATGGTTTGAAGCAATCTCCTAGGATGTGGTACCTTAAGTTTGATGCCTTTGTGTTGTTAATTGGATTTGTAAGATCAAAATCAGATCATTGTGTTTATTTCAGAGTTGAAAATGATCACCTTCTTATTGTTGCATTATATGTTGATGATATGTTGTTGTTTGGGAAGGGTAAGAGTATGATTTTTGATTTTAAATCTCAGTTGTCAGCATAGTTTGAGATGAAAGATCTTGGGGCAGCTAGGTACATCTTGGGTATGAAAATTAGTAGAGACAGGTGTAACAGAAAACTTTGGTTGAGTCAGAGTAAGTATGTGAAGTCTGTGTTGAACAGGTTCAACATGACAGATTGTAGACCACTAAGTGTTTCTATTTCTGTGGGAACAAAGTTATCTGTAGATGATTGTCCAAAATCTCCTAGTGAGGTGGATGACATGAGTAGAGTACCTTATACTAGTGCAGTTGGCAGTCTTATGTATGCTATGGTCTATACTAGACCAAACATTGCCCAAGCAGTGGGAGTCCTGAGTCGGTTTATGGCCAATCTTGGATGGGTACATTGGGATGCAGTTAAGCGAGTATTCATATATTTGAGGGGTACATCAGATTACTCCATATGTTATCATGGTAACTCTTCTAGATCTCTGCATTCAATTTATATTCGTGGGTTTGTGGATTCAGATTGGGTAGGTGATATTGATAGTAGGAGATCCGCCAGTGCTTATGTGTTCACTATGTTTGGTGGTGCCATCAGTTGGATGAGTAAGCGACAACCTGTGGTTGCTTTGTCCACTATAGAAGTTGAGTACATGGTTGCTACTCATGCTTGTAAAGAAGCTATTTGGCTTAGAATATTTTGTTCTGATGTTGGTGTTGATGGAGAACAAATTACTATTTGGTGTGACAGTCAGAGCACTATTTGCCTTGCAAAAAATCCAACTTTCCATGCCAGAACGAAGCACATTGATGTGTAGTTTCACTTCGTGAGAGATATGGTGGAAGATGGAAAGGTAAATTTGGAGAAGGTAGATACTGTGAAGAATGTTGCAGATGCATTAATGAAACCAGTGGGCACTGAGAAGTTTAGATGGTGTTCAGAGTCTATGGGCCTTTTGTCCTATAGCGGTTAAAGTTCCTGTTGCTCTTACAAGGTGTTCGACAAGTGGGAAAATGTTAGGAATAAGGTGTCTCAACCTTGGATAATTCCTATTCTTATTATTTGTTTTGTAAATATATTTTTTGCAAATAATGTAATTAAGTGTGAGTGTACATGTCTAGTTGGCATGTTGATGTGTCACTCCACTTGATGTGTCAGCATCTTGTGCATAAGGAGATCATGACTAAAACGGTCATGACAGATTCTAATGATGCATAAGAACTATTTAAGGAATGTGCTATGACAGGTGTAAGAGCATCTTATGACTTGGGCCTATTTGGGCGCCCAAGAAGAAGTGGTTGGTGTGTGTAAGAGAATATGCCAAAAATAGGTTGGTATGACAAATTCTCTTACACTTCTCTTGTGACCATTATTTTTGGTGGGTTCTATGACAAGCTGTCATAGTCTATTCTAGGGATGGATGCCTATTCTTGGGATTGCATGTAAGAACTGTGTACATGTGGCTTTGTGCATGGGTCTTGGTGGTTGTGCCTATTTTTGGGTCCAGAGGAGTCTATATATATGATGCTGCTCCTATGGGAGAGATAAAACAAAATTTAAGTCTTGTTGGCTTTGTCTCTCATTTTCCGAAAGAACTTGCGTTGCAAGTGAATTGTAATCTTTGTGTTGAAGATAATACATTGTGCAGGTTTTTGAGTGCTGAGGTTTTTTACCGAAAAGTTTTCCCTAGGGTATATCATTGTGTCATTCTCTATTTTTCTGTATGCATTGTATGTGGTTGCAATATCTTTGTTAAAGTAGTTAACGAATCTGAAATTTTAAGGATTTATAAGAATTTGCACAATACTCTCCTATAGAGATTAGCGTAGGAAGCTTTTTCCGCACCTAAGTTTCCTTACATGGAAATGCCATGAAGTGCTCTATAGGCTTGACCGGTGCAAAGTGCCCATCACCCAAATTTTCAATGTCATCTGGGGCCTCTAAAGCCTTCAAATCTAAGTTCAAAGTTTCTGTACCCTACTGCCAATACTGAAAATCTTCAATATCTTCAAAACTACACCTGATCTAGCCATGAAACTTTGCTGGCAGGCTGATATGACTGAGATGAACCTCCATATTTAAAATTAGACATTCCGAGATCGTAAGACCAACTTACTAAAAAAATAGCAAGTTTCCACAAATAGCAACTCTACACAAGATAGCCCTTATTGAATACAAAAACATAAATATTTTTGGGTGATGCAAGATTGCTCTTACACCCAAGATGCCCTTGCATCAATTTATGTCACCATCATATGATTATTAACCATTAAGCATCGACAATAACAAAACATGCATATAAATAATTTTGCATTCTAAGACATATATTTTATGCATATGAAAGTAAATCATCACATCCTGCATATGTCAGTACGCACATGTATATAAATCATCAAAGCAAATCATGATAGAACTGCATCACATACAATCCATAAAACAACACAAATATCTGAATGTCCAATGATATAAATCAATAACAATGTGTCCATAGTCAGTGTCCGTCAAGTCAAAATATAATGATATAATGAAACATAATTGTACAACAGTGTATACAATGCTCTCTCACCATCTATGAACCAATGCCTCCAGACTCTGTATGTCATTGTCTACAGGATGCAATGTGGCCCTGTGCTGCTGCACTCCCTGATGCTGAGGATCCACCCTGACCTCTTGAACCTGTCGGTGCTCTGGGAGGATGTGATGATACCCCTCCACTGCTAGCTAGTGCCTGTCGCTCATATGCTGCTGATCTGATGCCAATAGAGCTCTCTCTATAGCTCCCGATCCACTGATCTGTCAGGATTGCCTATCTGTATGCCTCTCACCAGTAGGATATCTCTTTCTTGGCATGTATCATGGCTCTCATGATATCCCCATGGGGACCTAGGTCCTCTATCCTCTGTAACTCATCTAATAGCATCTTTGACTCCTCGAGTCTCTCAATAGCTGAATCTCTCTCTACTCGCATCACATCCATCTATCTGCCCATCCTCTCAATCTGTCTCTTCAGACCTGGAACCCGGTCTGCCTCTACTTGGATAGCTACTAGTCAGACTAGTAGTGCATCAATATTAGGCTCCTCCTCCTTGATAGCATCTCTATGTAAATAGGGATCCTGTCCCCCGATGTCCATGTCCGCCTGCTCCTCCTGTCCCTGTAGATCTGACATCTCCACGTATGACTCATCCTAAATGCCACCCTGTACCACACCAACTTGGGCCAATATAATGTCTACCTCATCCTGTGCCTGCCCCTGTGGTACCTGTGCCTGTGCCTGTACTATCACAACTGGTATATGTATTGCAGCAACTGGTATTTGTACCTGAGCGACTAGTACTTATAATAGTGCTCCTATAGCTAGCTATGCTGGCTATACCAGAGGCTGTCTCCATCCTTGTCCCCTCTTCCTCACTCCACCTCCCCTCATCTGTGGGCCAACTCTCCCTCCATCTCCCCCACCTCCATCTCTGCCACCATCTCCACCACCTCCACCTCCTTCTCCATCTCCTCCTCTCCCTCATCCCCTCCTATCTCAACCTCACTGCCTCCCCAGATGTCTATCTGCTGGATCTCTCTCTGGCGGTCTCGCTACTGGATCTATAATCCATGGCCATGGATGATCTCTAAAAAATTTCTCTAAATCAGCAGTCATCCCAGGGTCAACCACTGTCTATCTCATGGACCATGCCTGGAATGGTGCATCCAAAAAATCCTATCGTGCAACATCAAATGATGCCATGGGCCCCCAATCCTGTCTCTCCTGATGTGTCTGTGCAAACTCGGTCACTCCCTGGGGCATACCCTATATCTTGCCAAACTATCATAGAAGCTAGCTAACCAGCTGTCTCTCAATAATAAAGGGCATCCACCCTATCAGCCATCGTGCCTCAAAATAAAATCTCAGCTACCACTCATCATCCCACGGCTCACACCCTAGGTAGGGTCTCCATGTCACTGTGTCCAGTGTATCAAAAGTATAGTGCCAAAACTCTAAATGGCCTAATTTTTCCTGAGACAAAACTAAAGCATATACATGAAGATAGGGCTACCCTGCACTCTGAAATCGAATCACCAATGGCCTAGTCACTTCAATATGCTCCCATGCCCAAACATGGAGCAGTGTCACCCCTGCTGATAAAGATGCACTCCTGTGGTACACCACCTGATGTAAATCATGGTATAGGTGTGCTAATAAACACACCCCCAAGAAAATCAGGTCCCCTCCATCACTTGCTATAATGTACGACCCCACCCAACTGCAAATCCATGTGACCTCTGATCAGGGCATACGAATCCCCCAATCACACCTACTAGAACCACTGGAAGAGGGTCATACAAGTCAACCATATCCTCCCAGCTAATCTCCCCATCCTCTATGTCATCATCACCAAAGACAGCTCTACACTCTGTGACTTCGCCATGTCGATTGTACTGCACTAACTCTCCTGTGATGGGAAGTCGAAGGATGCGATATACATCCTCTAGTGTCACTATCATCTCCCCTGTCGGAAGATGGAAAGTACTTGTCTCTGAGTGCCATCTCTCAGCTAATGCGGTCATCATGCTCAGATTTGCCCGAATCTCGAGTGTGTAAATCACATAGTAAAGTCCTGACGCTCCTATCACCAGTCTCTCTATCTTCGATAATGCTGGTCTCAGGTTCTGTGTGACGGGATATCTCTCTCGTGACATCAGAACATCTATGATATCCTCCTATTTAAGTCAACAATAATAAACCTATCAGATTTTAATAAACTGATCTATCAATCTATCTATCCTATCATATCAATTTCAAATATGTTTATCACATGTTTCAATAAATGATTCTATCAATTATCTATTTCAGACTGGCTAACTAGTGAACATGCTACAATATTGCCAATCTTGATCAGATCGATCATAATCAACCGCTGACAGATCAAATCGACTTATCGACATCAAGTTTGACCTAATTGACTATCCATTATGACCAACTTCTACACCTAAAACATATGCACAACATTGAAACATGCATGCGCAACTTTCTTTCACATTTGCATAGGTTTTTATCGATGTGCAGTCTTCTTCCATATTTGCACAACATTTACCGACATTTGCATAGTTTTAGATGTATGCTCTATTTTCTTGCCCATTTGCGCAGCTTTTCATAACAAATGCATAGTAATTACCTATGCGCACTTTTATTTCATTCTTGCGTAGCACTGCCATTCTCCTAGTATGAATGTGCACTTATCCTTAATGAGTGCACATAAAATTTGAATTTCTACGCAAACGTCACAAGTTGATGCACATTGATGCACCGAAACTGTGCATTCATCCTACGCCTAGAAAACTTAAAATTTTCTAATCTAATCTATCATTTCATCTACCCTCAATATGCTCCAACTCTAATCTAACATGCATCAAATCATGGAATTACAAAGCAGGATCAAGTCACCTACTGATTCACCTGAATCGGGTGGTCACTGGAAGCGTCTGAATCTCTCAAAGCGGTGATCTGACAAGGGAAATGAAATCCTGGCAGCTCTGCTCTTCTCTCTCTCACGCTCTGATCTCTAAGTGACAAGTGTGAACAATGAACCTATTATGGTCCCCTTAGCCCTCTTTATAGCTTGTGGACCTGGTGTGCTTGGTGTGTGGACCCTATCTCCCATTTTTCTTCCATTCCACCCCATTTTCATTCATATTTTCTACCGTTCTTTCGTGAGCTTGATTGAATAATAAAAAAATAAAAATAATAAAAAAATAATAAAAAATAAATAATATACACAATTCACATAATTTTTTTTGTCAATCAATCTCTCGAGAGGGTATGCATGGGTCGTCTGACACATTGTCTGGGGCAGGGGCAAAAATGCTTGATTTTTCTTTGAAACAATGTGACCAACACATTATTCTTTATGAGTAAAAAGTTATGCCCATTTTTCTCGGGGATCTATTTTCTACCAGTTTTCATGCAAAATGTGTAGTGTTTCTTCTTGCACTATTCTGTTTGATCAAATGGGGCCTTGTGAAGTTAGGGGCATGTTCTTGGGTCATGTGTGGACCTAAATTAAAAGGCACATCATGAGGTTATGATTCTAGCATTAGTTTTGGTTTAAATCTTCCAGACTGGACCTATATTGTAATTAAATGCCTGACTGGCCGACTTGTGGCTTATCTGGCTATATAAAGAGTCTAGATTGATGTAGTAGGGAATCATGAGGGAGATATAAGAAGAAGTATTATCAAGATACATCATTGGAGATAAAGATAGGATGCAATCTATGATTCTAATTTCATAATTCTCATTGTATAAGGCCGAAACCTGGAAAGCCTCACAGCCAGGGATGTTGAAAGAAATAATATAAATTCTCTATTGTTGCTACTAGTTGATTGCCTCATATCCATTGTGTTTTCATTACTTTCAAGTAACATTATATTTCTTCCATTGTGTAACTCTAAGCAAGGGTTGTTGTTGATTCAAGTGGAGTCAATTTCACTGATTCTACTTGTATCTACCCTACCCCTACATCAAGTGGTATCAAAGTGAGTTCTTTCTTGTGGATTGGATTGTGGAGAACCTTATTGGATTGGTTTTAGGGTGGAAGATCTAAGATTTGACCTATAACTTGTAGAAGTTTATGATCTTGCTGGAACCTAATTGACAAGATGGTTCATGGTAGAGGAATTTATAATACTATCATGGATATGTTGAGGCAGATTGCAACTAGGCTTGAAGCTGTGGAGACAACCCAAAGAAGAGGAGCACATATTGAAGATGTTAGTGATGAAGAAGAATAAGCAACACCTAATGATGAACTTGAAGTTGAACAAGATGAGGAAAGACTTTTGAGAGTTTTGTCTAAAGCTAACTCTAGACCTGCAGTTGAAGTTTCTTGCTATGATGGAAGACTTGAGACTAATACAATTTTGGATTGGATGTCTGAGATGGATAAATATTTTGAGTATGAAGGTACTCCTAATAATAAGAAGGTTAAGATAGAAATCACAAATTTGAAAGGGCATGCATCTCTTTGGTGGGATCATTTGCAAATTGAGAGACAAAAGAGAGGAAAAGAAAAGATCAAGACATGGATGAAGATGCTTGGAAAGATGAAGAAGAAGTTTCTTCCAGCTGACTACCAAGTTAGTCTGATGAGAAAGATGCAAAATTTGAGACAAAAGGACATGAGTGTGAAAGAATATACTGAGGAATTTTACAAATTGGATATCAGATCTGGACATGTGGATGATGAAGTTGAGAAAGTGGCTAGATATATGAATGACCTGAGGACATTTATTCAAGATGAGATCAGTTATGTGAAGATTGATAGTGTGGAAGAAGCAGACCAATTTTCTTTGAAGGCTAAAAAGAGATTGACAAAGAGACATGAACAAAGACAAAGAGGAAGAGGTGGTAGATTTCAGAGTAGTAGATGTAGATCTTATGGAGAAAGTAGCAGATCTGACAATGCAACACAAGATAAAGGATGGAAAGATGAACCTGCTAAAAGAGGTAATTACTATAGAGGTAGCTATACTGGTTACTCTAGGAATAACAATAATGGGAAAATAGAAGAGAAATCCTGGTTTAAAGGTACTTGTTACAAATGTGGTGAAGAAGGACATAGAGCTTTTGAATGTACTAACTCTGGAAAGGAGATTGGAGGTAATGGCATAAATAATTTGGCGTGTGTTGAGGAAATGTCTAATGAACCTAAACATGGTGAGAACTTGATGTTAAGAAGGATATTATGGAATGAAGAAGCTGATGAGGAACCCGTTTTGAGGAAAAGTTTGTTTAGAACCAAATGTAAGATCACTGACAAATGTTGCAAGGTAATCATTGATAGTGGAAGTTTTGATAATTTGGCATCTGAAGAGCTAGTTAAAAAATTGTAGTTGCAGAGATTGAAACATCCTATGCCTTACCATATTGCTTGGATCCAGAAAGAGCATAAACTACTTGTAAGTGAACAATGCCTTGTTAAATTCAAAATTGGGAATTATCATGATGAAGTCTTGTGTGATATTATGCCTATGGATTGTTGTCATATTCTTTTGGGTAGAACTTGGCAATATGATAGGAAACCTTTGCATGATGGTAGATTGAATCAATATACTATTTGGATGGATGGAAAGAAACAAGTATTATTGCCTTTGGTAGAGAAGTTTGATGAAATTCATTGTACTATAGTCAGAGTATGATTGGTTGATGGTAAAAAGTTTTCAAGAGAAATGAAAGAACAAAATATTTTCTTTTCATTGAAGAATAAAAGTGGACAGTCAAATAAGGTTGTTGATGCCTTGATCCAAAGAAGAAGTTTGCTAACAGAGATGAGAGTTGAGGTACTTGGTTTTGATGATTTGAAGTGCTTGTATGAGACTGACATTGATTTTGTAGAATTTTGGAAAGCTTGTAAGGAACACACAATGAGTGATAAGTGGACTAGTTATTTCATTCAAGAAGACATGTTGTTTAAAGGAGTTCAATTGTGCATACCTAGAGGATCTATGCGAGATAACATAATAAAGGAGAAACATAGTGGTGGACTTGCTGGACATTTTGGAATTGATAAGACTATGAATTTGATTTCAGAAAGATACTTTTGGCCATAGATTTACAGAGATGTTTAGAGAATGGTTAGAGGTTGTAGATTTTGCCAAACAACAAAAGGAACTAGTCAAAATTTGGGATTGTATACACCTTTGCTTGTACCTGATAGACCTTGGGAAGATGTGAGTATGGACTTTGTTCTTGGATTTCCTAGAACTCAGAGAGGTAATGATTCTATTTTGGTAGTGGTTGACAAATTTTCAAAGATGAATCATTTCATACCTTGTAAGAAGATATCTGATGCATTACATGTAGCTGAATTATTCTTCAAGGAAGTGGTAAGATTGCATGGTTTGCCTAAATCTATTGTTTCAGACATAGATACTAAGTTTACTGCTTACTTTTGGAGAACACTTTGGAAAAAGATGAATACAGAATTGAAGTTTAGTTCTACATTTCACCCTCAGATAGATGGACAGACTGAAGTTGTGAACCAAAGTTTGGGAAACTTGTTGAGATGTTTAGTTGGAGAGAAACCCGCTAATTGGGATTGAGGTTTGGCACAAGCAGAGTTTTCTTATAATAATTCAGTGAATAGAAGCACTAAGAGGACACCATTTGAGATTGTCACTAGATTTCATCCTAAGGGGACCACAGAGATGAGAGATTTACCTACTAAGACAAGAAGAAGTGCTAAAGCTAATGATTTTTCAGTGTACATGAGAACTTTACATGATGAAGTTAAAAAGAATTTGGAGGACAGTAATCTAAAATATAAACAGAGAGAAGATAAGAGAAGGAGACATAAATATTTTGAAGTTGGAGATTAGGTTATGATTCATTTGAAAAACAATATATTTCCAATTGGTACCTACAACAAGCTGAAAATGAAGAAATTTGGACCTTGTAAGATTCTGAAGAAGTTTGATAGTGGAAATGCTTATGAAGTGGAATTACCAGAGGACATGGATATATCACCTATATTCAATATTGCTGATATCTTTGAGTAATTTGAATCAAATGATGAAATAGAAGATGATCTATATTATCCTAAGAAGAACAGAGACAACATTGAGAAGATCTTGTAGAAATGAGTGAGCAAGAGTACAAGAGGAAAACACTACATGGAATATCTAGTTCAGTGGAAAGACAAACTAGTTGAAGAGAGTTCATGGATTACACAAGTTGAGTTGGCTCTTTATGATTTAGGTCAGAATATGAGCAGTGCCTGATGTGGACATCAATTCTTTATTTACCCCAGGTGTCTGATGTAGGAGCATCTTGGGTCTTTGAGCAATCTTGCATCAACCAAAAAAACATTTCCTGATTTTTATACCTCTTTTATGTTGTTTGCATTATAATCTTTTCATTTGATGGTTTCATGTTGTGAAAAGATTACATCACATTGAGGACCTATTTTGGAACCTTCTCCTATGAGCACATAAAGATTGGATGGACTGTTTCAAAGTTATAGTTGTTTTCCTTGCCATCGGAGCCGTATTTTCTGGTAGTTTTGGTGCTGATTGCGCGTAGTGGTGATGTTGATCCTTAAAGAATAAAAATTTTCTCTCTTAAGGAATTTAAGAGGACCTAAATTAATATCATTTCCAAAGAGTGAAAGTCCTAATTCATTATGAGTAAAAAGTTATGCCCATTTTTCGCGGGGTCCTATTTTCTGCTAGTTTTCATGCAAAACGTGTAGTGTTTCTTCTTGTGTGGTTCCGTATGATCAAATGGGGCCTTGAGAAGTTAGGAGAATTTTCTTGGGTCATTTTTGGACCTAAATCCAAAGGAACACCATGTATTTATCATTCTAGCATTAGTTTTGGTTTAAATCTTTCAGACTGGACCTATATTGTAATTAAATGCCTGACTGGCCAACTTGTGGCTTAGCTGTCTATATAAAGAGTCTAGATTGATGTAGTAGGGAATCATGAGGGAGATATCAGAAGAAGGATTATAAAGATACATCATTGGAGATAAAGATAGGATGAAATCTATGATTCTGATCTCATAATTCTCATTGTATAAGGCCGAAACTCGGAAGGCCTCACAACCGGGCATGTTGAAAGAAATAATATAAATTCTTTGTTGTTGCTGCCAGTTGATTACCTCATATCCATTGTGTTTTCATTACTTTCAAGTGAAATTATATTGCTTCCATTGTGTAACTCTAAGTAGGGCTTGTATTTGATTCAAGTGGAGTCAATTTCACTGATTTTTCTTGTATCTACCTTGCCCCTGTGTCATTCTTAAAGATATTTTGGGCAAATAAAGAGTTAAATCTGAAAAGAACAATCTGTTTACCAAAAGATTTTTGGTGACTCTGCTGGGGAGAGAAATAGTCACTAGACTAGAATATTTTCCATGAGGAAAAATGGTGTTACCTCATGAGAATGTGTTCCCTATTCTTCAACCCAATCTTGGCTTTCAAGATGATCAAGAAGACATAGTCTCATCCTTGAATACTTTTGACTAGAGATACAAAAGAAACACAGAGCATTATAGGAACATGAGTCAAGTGCTTGAACAAAAAGAAGTGAGAGTAGAAGCACTTGAAAGAGAAATTAAGAGAAGAAACCAATGTAGAGCAGAACATGGAGCTAGACCACAAAACTAATTCAGAGCTTTGGATCAAAGAAGGTTTCTCAGAAGTACCAAGAGGCAAGGTGGAAAAGACCCTACATTTGAAAGGCTCGCAGAGCTTGGCTTTCCCATAATAGACTTACCTCATCAGAAAGGTGACTAAAGAAGCTGGAGTAGAACACCCTCACCCCCAAAGACACAATCCTCATTTCCCATATCTTGTCAGGTATTAACTTTACATGGAGTAGTTGCTCCTCCTATTATTAATTTTACGCAACATCTTGCACATACAATCATGGTAGCTCCATGGGCCACTGCAACTGGTCCATTACAGTTTGCAGCATATCACCCACTCCCTTCAGGGTCTAGAAAGAACTTTCCTAAGTTCTCAAGAGATGAGAAAGTTACTATAGATGAACACATTAAAGCCTTCTTTGCTGCAACTCACATCCTAGGAATTGGACATGAAGATGTAGTAAGGCTATTTGTTGAAAATCTAGTTGAGACAATGGCTGACTAGTTTTATCACTTGGGCAATGCCTCAATTATGAGTTGGGCTACTATGAGGTTAGCTTTTGAAGCCAGGTTGAAAATGGTTGAAGATGAACATGCCCTATTGGCACAACTGACCTCCATCAAGAAATAAGCTTTTGTAAGTATGAGAGAATTCATTGCTAGGTTCAATAAAATCATCAATAGAATTACCACTGTTGATAGATCTACTCCTGCAAATCTAAGGATATTCTTTATGGGTGCCATGCCACCAGACATAAAATATGATTTAAGGAGAGCCTGACCTACAGATTTAGATGCTACTTAGAGAACAACCATTGAGTTGGAAGATGACATGATTTCTGTTGGAAGGTGGAAAAGAGAGATACAAACAGGCACTAGTTCAAGTGGTACTACATCAACTAATGAGATGATGTAGAAAATGTCCAACGAAATCATTTCTTTAAAGAGGCAACTCCCTAAGTATAACAATTCATATAAAAAACCATTCCAGGACCAAAATAATAGAAATAATGATGGAAGGATGTTACAACTACCTGCTCCACAACAAAGGCTTGCAATTGAAGCTCCCCCTAAGAAAGGAAATATGTGTGTATTTCATCTAATGATAGACCATAATGGTGAGAGCTATACCGAAATAGCTTGCATGATGTAGTTATTATCTACCAATGAGTTAGACACTACGACACCAGATAATGAACCAGATTTATGCTCGCATGGCGACTCTATAAATATATTTTTTGAGTATAAATTTGATTCTAAGGAGCAAGGAGAGTGTTATGCTACCATAGATGGCACCACCTATGCAGTCCTAACTTGGAGCCAGAAAGACAAAACTCCCATTGTCATTCCTTCAATGGGAACCAATGATGCATCTACTTTAGGTACGAAAGAAAGGAGTTGGGAAATGAAAATCTCACAGCTGGGTAAGGAAAATGACTCCTTTGATTTCATTCAATTCTATAAAAATTCCAAGATCCAAATTTCTCCCATAGACTATTTAAGGTCGAATCCAGCTGAATTGAAAAGATTCATAGATTACTTAAAGGGAGATAGTATTAAATTGAATCATAATGTCATTGTTATACACTAAGTTTTCACCCTTGTTTCAAGCTCTCTTGGTCTTGATAACCTAGTATAACATGGGAATCATCTCTAGGTTGTGGGACCTATGCTAACTGAGATGAGACCTCCAGGTTCTCGGCTGGTTCCTCTTGGATAATCACCTTAATTTTCTTCTTTGATAGGAAAGTAAATCTTGAGGGGAAAAGGGATAGAAGGAATGCATGAAAGGGAAAATAACTAAAAAGCAAACTACCTACTAGGTGATACATCAAAATGATGGTTTGAATTATAGTATAAAGAATGGACTCAGTGCACAAACTCAGGTCTAGGAGATCACAATTCACTGAATAGGCTTGCATCAATATTTCATAGAAGGGTCTGCAATAGAAAGAGGCTATTTAGGGAAAGAGATTTTCACAACAATAGCATTCCTAAGAATTGGACACAATCTATGACCTGCAAACAAAAATTCACCTCTGCAACTATGTATAGGAATGAGACAGACTGTTAGGGGGTTGAAGTATACCCATAAGATCATTCAAATCAAATCACCCACAAGAATACACATGAATTGTAGAAAGAAAGAGGGATCAAGAACCCTAAGATAAACACTGAAAACATACAAATACTCAATTCATTAAGAGAAAATTCAGACAAGAAGGTATAGGGATAGAAATAATGTCACAAAGTACCTTTGCAATATCTAAAGTTCTAATGAAAGTTACAAACTGCAGAAAGTTAGAGGGCAGAAAGAATGCCACAGATAACTCAGAGAAAAAATTCTCTTTTACAATTGCCAACTCTGAGCTATAAAAAGCTCCAAAAACATTATATACATCTCCCTTTGCATGTAGGTAGGAGTCAAAACCTAATTAGGGTTACATATGATTTGACATAAAATAATCAGAAACCCTAATTCTATCATGTCTAATCATAAATGTGTCTTTGAAAGTATCCTGACTGATTAGATCTTGTATTTGTGTGTCCATCCCTGTACTATATCTTCCTGTAGACAAGTCACCTTGACCTATCTACCCTTCTGCAACTTGGCCTTGCCATGAATGCTCAAATCTAGTCTAGGTTTGATTTGTATTTTGAAGTACAGGAGGCCATAGGTGGCGCCACCTTAATATTTCTTTGGCACAAGAATATCAACATGGTACCTTGAGAAATCACAGGAGACAACCACCAGATCTTTCTCAACATTCCCCCAACTGCAACCGTCCTGGAACTATCAATTCTGAGCTACCCAAAGCCACACAATCGACCAACCACAATGAACCAGCAAGAAACCCTCAAGAAGATATTTTAAATTTGAAAAGCAATGGCCAGTTGACCAAGATTAAAACATGGCCATCGATATCACTCCTTCTCAGAAGATCAAATGACTTAGATCAACCTTGTAATAGTCAAGCGAACCTTTGAAAATTCAAGCACGAACTCATTAGTCAGAACCAATGAGAAGTGACCATGTTAGTGCGATTGGAACCTCAACAAGTAGAAGAATCCTTGAATCTACATCAAATGGTGGTTGCATGATCTGATGGCGTTAGAATATTCCATCAGATCATGCGATGACTGTAGATCTTCGTCGACTCTACAAATCTTCTGACAACTGGACCCACTGACAAGTGCCAACTGTTCCACCCATTGACTAATTAGAAACAAGCACGTCAGTGCCTTCAGGCAACACGGACCCACGACATCAATCTTCATTAGACGGTTGTCGTTATACTACAATACTAAACATCATGCATATTACTTCAATGGTATAATGACAACCATAGATCTTGATCGAATCTTAACCTACCTCAAAAGATAAAGACCACGGGCCCACTGACAAACTTCCACATCACAACCCAACTGGCCAATAAGAATCAAACACCTTGGACTATGTGGCAGTGGACCCATTGAGATGAAGCGCTACGTTGGCATGAAGATCGTCAGTTGTCGCAAAAGCACAAGGGGGAAGATTAAGTCTTATGATCATGTGACAACCGTCAGATCAAGAGATTAACCCTGTTAATCAAGGCTGCTTAGGATCTTTAATAAACTAGGCCCAGACCTGCCATGTGTCATATTTTCATTTACCGTTGACTTCCCCCTCGGATCTATCTAGCACAGGACCCATCTGATAGGAGTGCTAAGCTAAAGAAGGGGATCGACAGTCATCATTACATCATGATGTTAACCTTCGAGCACATCTCCTTAGCGGTATAGCGACAACTGTCGATCTTGCTTGGATATTAACCACCAACTGAGAAAGAGGAATGGGCCTGCCCAAACAGGTGTCACCCTATCGCTATATCACATGTCAAAAAGTCTGACAACCCAGAGTCTTGAGATTTAACGACAGCCACAAGTTTTACAAGGTTAGCTTTTTGGAAATATTACCAGGAAAACTTAGGCTTTGAAGAAAATAATTATAAGGGACCCCACCCGATGACCTAATGGTATAACACATAAAGTGGTCACTTTTAAAAGGCACATGTGTTTAAAGGGACTTGAGTGGCCTGAAAAGGTAACGGTGAATTAGAATGTGGCCAAGGGTTCTTAGGGTTTTTTGGCTCTAACGGTCACATTTTTGAATTGAAAGGCTTGCAGACCAGAGAGCTGGATGGTTGCAGAGGCCAGAAGAAAAGGCAGAAGGCCATGGAATTTTTTGAGGTGCTCGATAGGGTTAGAATTGAGATCCTAGATTAAATTTAGCCTAGCCAAATTTGTATGGGGTAGGAAAATTTGGGTAACAGTCACCTCTTCCAATGAAGATGATTCATCACTGGCAAAACTATTTGAAGAAAGGGAAACCACTATGCTAGCTACCTTCTCGGGTCAAAAACCTAAACCTTTTTATGTCTCCTTGTATATCAATGGTTGCAAAATTAGCAATTGTATCATAGACTTAGGTGCCTTTGATAATGTGATGCCTTCCTGTGTGGCCAAAGCCTTAGGTCTCACAATGACAAAAGTCCATGGTAGATGCTATTCTATGGATGCTAAGCAAGTCCCGCTGCTTGGCCAAATCAAATATGCCCAAGTAGCTCTAGCTGCCCATCCTAAAAAGAAGATGCTACTGACAATCCTTATTGTAGATATACTAGAAAGTTATGGGTTATTGCTCAGTAGGAGATTTTTCCAAGACATTGGTGGGGAAATTAAGATGGATTGGTCCCAAGCGGTAATTCCTGTGGGAAATAAGAAGGTTAAACTAGAACCTGAAGAGAAGTCAAAGTTTATAGTGCTAAAATTAGATGATCTAAAAGCTCAAATCCTATATCAAGAATTAGAGTTTGGTAATTACATGATGTTTACCCAGGGCATTGTTGATGAATCTAAAAGTGAACAAGAAGAAGTGGAGGCGTTTGAGAAAGAAAAGACTCTAAAAATCTGGATGCTAGAATTTGACGGTAGTTGTTCTTCTTCTGGGTCTAGTGCCAAAGTTGTATTAATTCTACCCTTAGGTGAGCCTAAGCCGATGGCTTTCAAATTGGAGTTTGCAAACACCAATAATATGGATGAGTATGAGGCATTGTTACTCAGGATAATTGATACAAAGGAAAAAGGTGTGAGAGTTCTAAGAGTTCAAGGCGATGCTGAGCTGATTGTGCACCAAATCAAAAGCCAATACTTTGTCAAAAATTAGAAGCTGAAGAGTTATAGGAACATAGTATG
Source organism: Chamaecyparis obtusa (assembly GCA_027943335.1). NCBI lineage: Eukaryota > Viridiplantae > Streptophyta > Pinopsida > Cupressales > Cupressaceae > Chamaecyparis > Chamaecyparis obtusa. Next base: position 1,635,225 of record BSBK01004115.1, read on the forward strand.
GGACAAGATTGAAGAATTGGATGCCTTTGCAATCGAATATGTCCCTAGAGAGTTAAATTCCAAAGCAGATTCACTGGCAGTCTCTGCTTCCTTACTACTACCTCATCCAGAATTTAAAGACAAGAAGTACCAGGTAGAGGTAATGTACAAGCCATCGGTACCTAATAACGTAGATGATTAGCAAGTATTCAACGATGACAAATGTCTACAACTCTTCCTTGAAGGTAATGATAGTCCTCCTAAAGAAAAGCCAAATGATCCCTCACAAGATCATCCCAAGAAATAAAATAAAGATGAACCAGATGTGATTCAATTACAAGATAATGTCATTCCCCTATATTTTGTATCATTAGAGAAATTTTTCAATCGCCATGACACTTATGTTAAGAGAAGCAAATAGAGAAAGGTCTTACGACTGGAGAATATGAAGGAATGAACATTGGGAATGAGTCAAATCCCAGGATGATAAACATAGGGAAGTGTTGCACACCTAAAGAGAGAGCAGAAGCTAGAAGGATTTTTCTGGAAAATCAAGATGTCTTTTCCTGGAGTTATGAGGATTTAAAAAGCTTTATGGGAGGAAATTTCAAGCATCAAATTCCCCTAAAACTTGATGCTACCCCATTTAGACAGACACAAAGAAACTACAATCCTAAAGTGGTAGACACCATCTTTAGAGAGGTTGACAAAATGCTCAAAGCCAAGATTATCTACCCTATCCACCACTCTACATGGATAGAAAATATCATTCCTATGAGGAAAAATAGTGGAGAAATAAGGATATGTGTAGATTTCAAAAATTTAAATCAAGCATCCTTGAAGGATAACTACGCACTCCCCAACATGGATCACTTGTTGTAGATGGTTACAGGGGCCAAAATGATGTCTATGCTTGATGGATTTTCTAGGTACAACCAAGTTGAGGTAGAAGAGAAAGATCAACATAAGACTGTGTTTACCACTCCCTGGGGCACATTTGCATATCATAGAATGCCGTTTGGTCTTATCAATGCTGGTGCAACATTTCAAAGAGGTATGGATTTGTCCTTTGCTGATATGATAGATAAGATCATTGTCATATACCTAGATGACTTAACTGTGTTCTCTAAGAAAATGAATGATCATATTAAAGATCTGGAGAGAGTATTGAGAAGGTGTAGAGAGCACGAGATTTCCTTAAATCCTAAGAAGTCAATTTTCTGTGTTACTGAAGGAAAACTCCTAGGTCACATTGTATCACAAGAAGGTATTAGGATTGATCTAGAGTGAGTCAAAGCTACTAAGAGGGTAAGTTTACTTGTAAGTAAAACTGGAGTGAAATCATTCTTTGGTCAGGTAAATTTCCTCAGAAGATTCATCCCTGAATTTTTAGAGATTACCAAATGTATCGTGGACATGATGAAGGGTAACCAAAATTTCAAGTGGAATGACCTTGGTAAAAGAGCCTTCCAATATATAAAAGATGCTATAGCCAATGCCCTTGTCTTATGCCACCCAAATTATAAGAAAGATTTTTTTATTTATTGTTACGCATCTAAACATACTTTGTCAGCTATTCTTATGCAAGAAAGTGGAGAAGGAGTTCAGGCTCCTATTTCCTTTATGAGTATGCCACCGAAAGATCATGAGCTAAGATATTCTCAGACTGAGAAGCATACTTTCTTGGTGGTGAAAGCTTTGAAGAACTTTAGATTTTATATCTTACATTCTCACTCAGTTGTATTTGTTCCTGATATTGTTGTAAAGAGCATATTAACCCAACAAGATGTGGGATGCAATAACAGAGGGGCTTGAGTAGCCAAAACACAAGAATATAACATAGAGATCAAGCCTACTAAGCTAGTGTGAGCCAATGCATTGTGTAAGGCTATGGCCAAAAGTAAAGAAGATATCCAGCCTGAAGCAGACCAATTAGTTTTGGTGGTGAGTTTACAAGACCCATGGTTTGAAGACATCATATATTTCATGACTTATGGTGAATGTCCTGAAGGATTGACAACTAAACAAAAGAGGGACTTGAGGTTGAAAGAGGCTAAGTATGTCATTTGGGAAGGTATGTTATACAAAATATCTGTAGTGGAACTTTTCTTAGGTGTGTTGACAAGCAACAACAAGAGAGGTTGTTAAAAACATTCCATGACAAAGATTGTGGCAGGCATTTCTCATCCTCTGTAATTGCATTTAAAATTTTGAGGCAATGCTATTATTGGCTAGGGATGTTCAAAGATGCATATCACTGGGTGGCCAAGTGTGAAAAGTGTAAGATGTTCATAGGTCAACCTCAACTGACAGCTCTCCCTCTCAGACTAGTGGTAATAGAAGGTCCCTTCTAGCAATAGGGCCTCAATTTTATCGGGCCTATCAATCCTGCATCAAGTGCTAGTCACACTTATATAATCACTACAACTAATTATTTTACAAAGTGGGTGGAGGCAAAGGCCACTGAGAGAACTACCTCTAAAGTAGTGTGCGAATTCATCAAGGAGAACATCATGGTAAGATTTGGTGTGCTGGTTAATCTAGTCATGGATAATGCAGCTTACTTTTCTTCGATTGAGATTACCAAATTCTATTTTGAGTATAGCATAACTGTTAGTCATTTGTCTGACTATTTCCCATAAGGGAATGGTCAAGATGAGTCAAGTAATAAGAACTTGGTGAACATAGTTAGGAAACTTGTATTAGATAACCAAAGGACTTGGCATAAGAAAATCCATGAAGCACTCTAGGCTGACAGGGTAACTCCAAAGAGGGTGATTGGTATTTCACCTTTTGAGCTGGTATACAAAGTTGAGGCAAGACTTCCCCTACCTCTGGAGTTGGCCACTAATAAGTTAAGAATGGTAGTAGAAGATGGCATCTATAAAGATGGGTTGGAAAAATAAATTCTGTATCTGAATAAACTTGAGGAAGAATGAGAGAAGATTGTTGATCACATCACAAAACATCAGATGTAGGTAAAGAATCTCTTTGATAAGAAAACTAGACCAAGGAAGTTTATGGTTGGAGATTCAATTCTGCTATGGGATAAACAAAGGGTGCCTAAAGGAATGCATGGAAAATTTGAGACACTATGGAAAGGACCATTCATCATCCATTAGGCCTTTGAAATTTTTTTTCTCAAATTGGCGTATCCAAATGGTGAAGCACTACCCTTGACCTATAATGGTCAAGATTTGAAATTATTTCAAGTTGCAAATTGAAATTAGGTAACCCCTGTATTGTATGATAGTTACATTTAGTTCCTATTTTTGTTTTCCTTAGTTTAGGTTCCCTTGTTTTGTCTTTCCTTTTCTTGTTTCCTTCCTTCGCATTAGTTTTTTTGTGAGCCACCTTTTCATTTAACTTGCAAAATTAGAGATTGGGATTCCTTGCTTAGATACAAGCATATCCAAGTCCCTAGATATAGCCAACTGTTGCCCCACTTTTGTTCTTAAACCTTGAAAACAAAGGTGGATACCTTGTGTTAGATTGAGTCATGAATTTTGAGGTATTTAAATTGGAGTCTAAGTCGAGAATTCCCTAGGATAGGTGGTCTTTATTGAATTAACCCCTTCATGCCTCTTTCTATTTTTAAGCCAGGTTGGTTTTTGGACTTCATCTTAGGGATGGGTAAGTTATAGTTCCTAATTCGATAAAGAATTTTACTCCTTTGGTTCTACTAATGGAATTCATATGAATGAGAAACTTCAAATTGACATCTCTTCTCTTTGTCAGGAAAATGAAAATCATCTTCTCCTGGGTGGGTTTTGGCCCATGAAGGTAATATTTTGTGGGAAGAGAACAAAGGAACCATCAAGCACTCATATACAAGGACTGGAGACCGAGAGTCATGTTTTAAGAATGAATTGGGTCCAGAAAAGTAGCTTGGTGGAGAAGTTGTAATGAAGTTCCCCGCTTGCAGAATTTCTCCTGCAGAGGTTGTTTTTCGGAGGATAGTGGAAAGTGTATCAGAGATTCCAAAAAGACAACATCTAGATTTTGAGGAATAAGATCGAGCCCCTGCTGCAAATAAAACAATCTAAGAATATGAGGAAGCAAGTAAGAGACCCTTTTTAGTGAATTGGCTGTTAACTTCTCCCTTATTGGAGAATCACTTGAGAAGGTCGATTTCCAAGAAGTGACAACTTGTGAAGAAATAAGCACAAGAAGTCACAAGAATTGAATGATCTAGTATGATTAAGATAGTCCACTTTGATATTTAGAAAGAATTGATGAAGGAACAAGTCAATTGCAGAGTTTTGGAAAATCACTTCCCAGCGTCTCCATAGTTGGGTTTCTACCTTCAAAGTGAGTTTTTCGACAAAGGCGTTGAATGAAGAGAAGTGGAAAAGTAAAAATCTGCTATGCCAATTAAGTTACCATTACATCTACCCCAAATGGGTAAAAGTGATTTCTTAAGGCCGTTAATAAGGTGCATTTAATTCAAATCTTAACATTAGAACTTTAATAGATATTTTTGAAAATCTATCACTTGTGTGGCATGAGATATGGAAAGTAATGGTAAGAAGGCAAGCTGTTTATAAAAGAATCAGAGAATCAAGCAAAAATTACCATTTTTTCGCATCTTTTTCATACGCCCTTGATTTCCCACAATTTTTCAAATCATCTCACAACATTCTCCAAAGCTTTTTAGCAGTTAATCAAAAGCATAATCAGAGGCTATGGCCACTAGATTCATGGGTTTTGATGGGTTGAATGAGATTACATTTGAATGGAAAAATTTGATAGATACATCCCTTAGATTCTACGATCTGGGCAATCTACATAGAAGATTGAATGAAGAGAAAATCCATAGCATGATGCAAAAGCTCAAAGGTAGCACCTTGGTTGAAGCTACTGGATTTCCTGTTGCAGTGGAAGCTCCTGAGCTAATCTGAGAATGTATAACTAGGTTCAACTTGGATACAAAATATATTTTTCTACTGGATGACATAGTACTCATCTCCATTGACAAAGATTCTATGCATAACAGTCTTCGTATCCCAAAGCGAGTGGAGTTTTCAAATATGAACTTCTCGATAGCAATTTCAGAATACAATGAGATGAAGATGAGGTGGAGGAAAGAGATCATGAACTCATGGTTTCATAAGGCTAGAAGCATGAAAGGAAAAGTGCCAAAGACACTTTTTGGGATAGACCTAAAGGCCGAGATCGTCGACATCCTGGTGCTCCTTCATAGAATTAAAGGTGAAAGTGACGCATTGAATTTCATAGAGCACTACTTCTTCTTGGTCCAAGTAATATGTGTTGAGCACCATTATATAGACTGGGATCAAGTGGTAAGTGAAAATCTGTCCAATGCCTTGAGTCTTGCCAAGTTCCAAAACAAATTCTATATGTCTTCCTATTTGATATATGTGTTAGCTACATTGCACGTATGACCAGGACTCCCTAGGCTAGAAGAATATGAAGACAATGTGAAAATTTATGATTTCTTCCCTCATTTGAAGTTACAAAATAGCTATGCCGAGTTCATTAGAGTTAATGACTGATTCACAATGAGGTGTAGAGAATTGAAAGGATGCCCAGAGTGGAGGTTCTTTCTAGAGGCCATGGAATTCATCACCCAATTTGGGAGCTTCTTTATTCAATTTGCTAGTTTCTCATACCTTCATATTGCAGGTTTTGATGATTTCCCCATGAAGCTGCCAAGGTACCCCGATGACATGATCATGCTCATAGAGGTCAAATGCTAAGAACATGATGAAGGCATTTTAGAGCAGATACAAGCCAAAAGTGTATGAAGTTTTGAGGCCTCAATTTGATGCAGTAGGCTATGCCAAGAATCACCTCTAGATTGGCACTATGGACAAGCACATCCATGAAATTGAAGATTATTGGGCTAACTACAAGGATGAGTTAGAGAGCTAGGAAAGATTCTACTCCAGGTTGACTGTTGAACAAAAAAATCTGTTCAATGTAAACATTAATATTGAAGGCATTATTGATTATGGAGAACATATGTATACTGACACATATAGAGATCAGATCAAGCCCTATCCTGTGAGCTCAAAGCTAGTTCAAGGTTAAGCTATAGAAGATTTGGAGACCTTAATGGTTAAAGTCATCAAAAGAACTGATAAGTGGGTTCAGTGGATGATGGGAAGGAGAAAGAGATCTGGGAAGCCTACTCCTCAACAAGCTCCTATATTCAAGCTGACAAGTGCTCATGCATCCTCCTCTTTACCAACGTCATATGTGGCCAAAGGACCAACTCGACCAACAGGTGGAGATGATGAACCGCTTGAAAAAGAAAATCCCACTTGAAAACACTTATGGAGCAGGTTCATCTCCTATCATTGGTTTGAATGAAGAAGCTGAAGTGGAGAAACCCAAAAAGTTGACAGAAGAAACTATTGGGGCTACGAAACCAGAGTAGCAAGCATGAGGGAGAACTATTGAGACACAAGGTGACACTCCCACTCAAGAGGCTCCTACCATTGTTGAGGTTGGTGATGATAGTAGTAGTTTGGAAATTGATGAGACATATGAGCATTTGGGGTCTCCTCAAAAGGAAAAGAGCATTTCTTTTCTATAGATTAATCCTTTCACTTCTAAGCCTAAAGCTTCTCCTCCTATTATCAGGAAATTATTCATAGAAGACCTTGTTTCTGTGACAAAGGTTACAAGTGTGGAATTATGGATCGATAACACTATAGAAAGAAAGAGAAAGAGAGTCGAGCTAGGCACTCCTAGTGGCTAGATGCTTTCACAAGAAATGCAGTCAAGCCTAGCTGAAAGCAAGGTTAAGAAGTCTAGGACTCTGACCACTCTTGGTTGAGATCCAAATATAGGTCACTTGACTATGGAAATATCCAAGCCATTAAAAGATGGTAGAATTGAAGATCTTATTGCCTTATATTTTTTAGTCTAGTCCTTAGACACGGGACTCATTTTCCATGACATGAAAGTGGACCTGTGGAAGTCTAGCAATGTCTTGATTGAAGAAGAGCTCAAAGAGCTCAAAATTTAAAAGACTTGACTCAAGGTAGAGATCAAAGGAATGAATAACTTCATCAAGTAGTTGGTCACTCCTGTAGCAAGCCTACCTAGTTCTCTAACAACATTTGATCCTATTGTAGCTAAGAACCAAGTGATACTTGCTAAGTTGCAAGAAGATAGACATTTCGGGCATATTGGTAGGAGGTGGATTGAACGACTAAAGTCTGAAGGTCTGGTAGCCATTGAGCAGCTTGGAAATATCTTTTTACAATTAGAAGTAGAAAAAGAATCCCTTAAAGGACATATGCTAACACTCATAGCAGAGAGGTTGAGGTGTGAAGAGTGCACGGTGCTTCTACATTGGCTGGTTGCGATGAAGACTAAAGACACAATCAAAGCCAACATATTGAAGAAAGGAGATGAATGTTTGATCGAATGGCTCCAAAGAGTTGAATTCAAAATGGAGATGATAATCAAAGAAGAGGTGGGAATGAAGGTGATCGATGAGGAAGTCACTAAAGAAAAAATTAAAATCTTTGTATACTTGATAGGTCTTCACTCTGAGTCTCAAGCTAGCGGAGATGGAAAGAGCCCAATTGGTATAACCAAAATGTAGAAGGCATTCTCCGACTACTTGGACCAGCTTGCAGAATCAACTGGATCTCACCTAGATAGAATACTTGATCTTCAACAACTTGGTGGATGCATATACAAAGCCATGATGAAGATGCAAGCCTGAAAAGATGCTACAAAATACATAGAGAAGGATCATGCTTACTGGCTCATAAGATTGAAGAACATGTACATCCCAGATTCTCAAAGGATGATTATGATTCTTGTGGCCACCAAAGCTCATAAGGATAAGTTGGAGAAGGTGAAGAAACCAGCGAAGAGAAAATAGATTTCCCATCCTCTTTTTGATACATTGTAAAATCGGTAAATGGCCACTTGTCATTTACCGACTTTGTTGAATATGAATCGATTCAGTTGATTTTGTAACGGCTTACTTCTTGAAGCCTATATGTAATACTCTAAAAATCAATGATTGCGTTAGCTAATTTTTGGTGTCAAATACATCTTGTTGTGGAGTCAATTTGGAATATGTTTTGTGCCATTTATTTACTGTTCCATGCATTTGTAAGTTTAAGTGTTTTTTTTCCTTAAGTTGGATTAAAAAAAGAAAATAGAAAGAGTCCTGTTTCTCTTCTTTAGTATAGCTAATCGATAGTAATTAGAGTATTAATTGAAGGTTGGGAGAATACACATATGTCCTATTTAGGTTAGCTTTATCCATGTTGTTTTACTGCATTTCATTAATTCAAGTAGAGTTCATTGATGCATCACCATTGGTGTGAATTCATAAGCACTGTGAAATCACAGAGTTGGTTAGAATTTAGAATCAAATTCACTTCCTGGATTAGTTTCTCACCAAGGTTTAATTTAGTTACCTTTGCTATTCTCTAGTTAAGAACATACCCCATTAGGATTTAGAACAAAAAAAATTCATTGCATATCTTCACATAAGGGAGCTATACCTATTAAAAATTTAGAGGGAAGTTAGTTGAACAGTTAACAACTTTCAAACTATTCATATTCATATTGTTTCTTAAAGATATTTTAGGCAAATAAAGAGTTAAATTTGAAAAGAACAATCTATTTAACAACACATTTTTGTTAGAAACAAAGCAAGATTGGTATGTAAAGGATATTCACAACAAGAAGGAATTGATTTTGTAGAAACCTTCGCACCTATTTCTAGAATTGAGGTAGGCAGATTATTCCTAGCTTATGCTACTCATACGAATTTCAAAGTATATCAGAGAGATGTGAAATCAACTTTTCTTAATGGAGACTTGGATGAGAAAGTATTCATTGATAAACCTGATGAATTTCCTTTATTAGGGAATGAGGATCTAGTGTGCAGATTGAAGAAGGCTATGTATGGATTGAAACAAGCACCAAGAGATTGGTATGCAAGATTGTATAAGTATCTAATTTAGTTGGGATTCAAGAAAGGCAATGCTGATAGAAATTTATACCTAAGAGTCACTAAAGAAGGTATCTTGATTGTTGAAGTTTTTGTTGATGATATTATCTTTGGAGGAAATGATTAAATGAGAAACAAGTTTGCAAATGAGATGAAAAGTGAATTTCAAATGTCTATGATTGGGGAGATGAAATTCTTCCTTGGATATTCATATGTCAGACCAAATATCTCAAAGAATTATCAAATTTTTTTGGCATGGATGACAGTAAACCTTTTGGAACCCCTATGGTAACTGGAACCAAGTTATCTTTGGAAGATGAAGCAAAGAATTTACCGTAGACAAGGTATAGATCAATGATTGGAGGTCTTTAGTATTTGACACACACTAGGCCTTATATTGCTAATGCTGTTGGAATTGTTTCAAGATTTCAAGAAGATCCTAAAAAATCTCACCTTATGGTAGTAAAAAGGATATTAAGATATCTAAAGGGCACAATTGAGTTTGGTCTATGGTATGATAAATCATAGGACTTTACATTTCATGCTTTCATTGATGCTGATTGGGTAGGGAATATAGATAACAAAAAAAGTACTAGTGGAAGAGCATTCTTCCTTGGTAAAAGATTGTTTCTTAGCTTAGCAAGAAGAAGGACTGCATTGCTCAATCTACTACAAAATAAAATATGTCGCAACAACAATTAATTGTACACAGATCATATGGATGAAGAAAATGTTGAAGGACATTGGAGTATGTCTAAAATATTTAATTACTATCCTTTGTGACAATACTAGCATGGTAAATATGTCAAAGAACCTTGTTATGCATTCAAAGACAAAATATATAGCAATAAAGTATCATTTATAAAGAGATAAAGTAGTAGAGAAAGAAGTAAAGTTATAATATGTGAGTAAAAAGGAGAAAATAATAGACATTTTCACAAAACCTCTACCTAAGGATACATTTGAGTATCTAAGAGGTATGCTTGGGGTCATGCCCGAACCTACCCTTGAGTAATTGATGTAGGAATTGCATTAGTCCAGAAATATCAGAGCACTATTTCATTCTCTAGACTGTATACTTGATGCTTCTCCTATGGGGGAGTATATGTATTTGAGTTGAGTTATTGAGAATTATTGGAGACACAATAACACCTTTGACATTGATGTCAATGGGGGAGAGAATGACACATGAAAATTAGTATGAAAGGATCATCCTTTGAAGGATTTGATGATTGATGAAGAGGATTTGAAAAGATAATTGATACAGATACAATATATGCATATTTTGGTATTTATGAAACTTAGATGTTTTTCATCTATGTTGCCATCAATGCCAAAGGGGGAGATTTTTATCATGAATGATGATGGTATTCCTATGGGGGAGTATCATAGTAATGATAGAGGCATGCTACATTGGTTGTGTGTTGCATTCATGTTAGAGTTTATCATTTATTGCAACATATGCTATTGATTGGTTGTTCAGGAGCTTGAAAAAGAGGTTGCAGAGAATTGTACATACATAGTATAGTGAACCAAAATGTGCACACTTAGAGGGAGACTCCTAATGATGCTTGGATCACCATCCATGATTGTACATTCTTATGAGTTGGTTAGACAGAGTTATGATAAGTTTATTGGAAACTATTTCTCAGAAGCCAAAAACTATGTTTTCACAGAGTTGGTTATAGAACTTGTTGGATAACACTCATGGTTGATTAAGCTATGATGTGCAAACATAGGTTCATGCTAGAAACTGTCTAGAGAGCTTATTGAAATCATATGGAGTCATGATCATACATGTGATGTCAACTATGGCGTATGCATTGGCAAAGACCTATTTGAAGGCCGACCTGGACATGTTTCAAATAATATAATATGCGAGCTTAATCAATGGATCTAAATGATTAACTGATGTAACTAATATGTTGTAACATTGTAAGAGATGTTGTGTGCATCTTCACATGGGTCCATTTGTATTTTGTAAATGTTGAAAACTAAATTGAAACAATTGTTGTATTGTCATTGATGTCAAACCTTAATTGGTAAGACTATTGCTACTTAGGAAAGTACTATATCTATTTGAGTGTTGCTAAGGGGCTAAGCAAGGTTGGTAACAATAGCACCTAGTGAAAGGTTGAGTTATCTTGATACTACAAAGTGTACTTGACTATGTTGCACTATGATGAGATAATGTATTGTTTATCTTAGTAAGACTGAAGACTAAACTGGAAGGCTTAACCGAGCAAAGAATGGAAAAATCATGTTTAAGCCGACTGATGTTAGTGTCGACCAAGTTAGTATATGCCAAGAAAAATTATAGTGTCGACCGAGCATCAGTAAATTGCTGAGAAAGTGCAAGCCGAGGAAACAATTTTAGTAATGATTGAGCGTTCTACATGGAGACTGAGTGAACAATCACAATATTGACTAAGCATCAACAATTTTATATTTGAAAAGAATTTAATTTTGGAGTCGACATTGTTGAATTCTTGGATTATGTAAAACATGTTGACTTTATTTATTGATTATTTGGAAGCATTAAATGCATTTTAAAATGTTTTATTGTAAATCTTTGAGAGATTTGAGATGATTCTAGAAAAGGAGCCGAAGAACATAAAGTGGGTAGATTCAATGAATTTGACCTAACCCTAAGATCTACGAATGAGATTGAGCGGCAAAAGATGAGTTAACCTAATTGTGGAAAATATAAGGGAATCTGAACATTGTGATATGTATGCACATGGTGAGCAGAGAATGCTGGAAGAGAAAAGTTTTATTGACTGAATAAGTAGAAAAGGCTGAAGGAGAATGGTGGTGATTGCTTGAAGAAAAGTTTCGAGTAGATCAGAGATGGAAATGGAAAAGTTTCAAAGTCAGTAAACCAGCATTAGTGTATGGAATCAGATCTGATATTTACAAAGTGAGTTGTATATTTTTTAGATAATACTGTTGCTACTTTCTAACTATTATAACAGTCAAAATCCTTTTAACAGAGGTTGACCTAACAGTCATATGTTAAATCCTTTGAACAAGGTTGCATTCTAATGGAGTGTATGTAAGTCCTATGACTAGGCTCACTTTTAACAGGGTGATTGAAATCCTTTAACCAGGTCACATTTGACAGTGTGTATTGTAACCTTTGACAGGGTTGGCTTTTTACCGAGCTCACTTCAGAAGAGTGAAAATAATAGTAGCATGTTACAAAGTGGTTTTTCCCAAATTGGGTTTCCACTATAAATCCTGGTGTTTATAATTGTGTGAATGTTTAGATGACATTGCTATGTTTTACAAGTTAAGTTACAACTGGGTAGTGGACTACATTGTTAGATGTTTCTATTATTGAATCAGTGATGACCGAGTTTGTTTTGGTTTTGGATCTGATTTAAGGATAAGTTTATGAGATTGTTTTATACATTAGGACCCAAGAACAACTAATTCACCCCACCTCTCTGTTGTTCTAAATCATATTAACAATTGGTATCAGAGTTCTATTGCTTATTATTAGTATTGACAGAAATCAAGTTTAAAGGGGCTTGAAGCAAATGATCAGGATGTATAAGAAGGAGGTATCGAAGTTGAAAAAAGAAAATTTTCCTGCATGGCAAAGCTTGATGAAGCTACATCTAGCTGGTATTGGTGACTCTGCAAAGTACTACATTGAGAACAATTATGTCTCACCTATCACACCTTTGACTGCCAAAGAAATGAGAGCTAAGCAAGAACATAATCAGGCAATGTTGGAAATTGCATCTGCCGTAAGCTATCCAAAATTTGAGGACATTAAGGACTGCACAGCTACAAAAGATATGTGGGAAACTCTTGCAAGGATCTATGGTGGTGACTTAAATGTGCTAAAAGCAAAGGCTGAGAGTCTTAGAGGTAAGCTTGATGAAATGAGAATGCAAGAAGGTGAAAACATTGCACAATATTGTAGTAGAATAAAATAAGTTGTGAATGCTATTAGAGGAGCTAATGGGACTATTGATGATGAAACTATAATTGGGAAAGTATTAAGAATCCTACATCCTATATATGCTATTAAGATCTTAGCTATTCAGGAATCTAGATGTAACTCTATTAATATGCTTACTTTGGAAAGTTTGGTTGGTAAGATGACTGCTTTTGAACTCTCTAATTATGATAATTTCACTGTTGGAAGCATTGGAAATGTTGAATCTACTTTTAAGTCATAGCTAGTTCTGAAAAAGCTAAAGAAAGAAAAAGAAAGATGCATCAGTGAAAGTGAAAGTGGAAGTGATAGTGAAAGTGATAGTGATAGTGACACTTCTGATGAAGACCTATAAGATCTAGAAGCTCTTATGGCTAGAAGACTAAGAAGGGGAAAAGGAAAGTATAAAGGTAAACTCCCTATTATATGTTTTGCATGTAATAAAGTTGGTCATATAGCTACTAGATGTCCTGAAAGGAAGGATAAAGATGATGAAAGGAAAATTAAACACAAAGATAGAAAAGATGACAAAAGCTACCGATGGAACAAAGACTACAAGGGAAAAGGTAAGAAATCTTGTTACATTGCTGAAAAAGAGACTGACACTGATAATGATGATTTTGAAATTGAGGTAGTTTATGTGGTAATGAAAGATGAATCTGATGAGGATGAGAAAACTGCATTGATATCCTATGTGAACAAGAATGATAAATGGATTATTGATAGTGGCTGTTCACATCACATGACTGGTGACAAAAAAAAGTTTGAGACCTTACATCATTACAGAGGTAAAAGTGTAAAATTTGGTAATGATGCACCATGTCTTGTTAGAGGAAAAGGTTTGATTAAACTAACTGATAAGATATCTTGTGAAAATGCATATTGGGTTGAAGGTCTTAATTACAATTTGTTAAGTGTTGCTTAGCTTAACAAAACTGGTTACTGAGTGGAATTTCATCACAAGCAAGCTAAAATATTTGATGCTACTAGAGAATTGATTGGACGTGGAGACCAGACTATAGGTAATTTGTTCTATCTTGACCTATCTGAAGAGACATGTTTGATTGCACAACTTGATGATATTTGGTTATGGCATAAAAGGCTGTGTCATGTTAACTTTGACAATCTGGCAGAGATAAGTAAGAAGAAAAAGGTAAGAGGTCTACCTAGATTGAAGAAACCTGAGAATGTGATGTGCAAGGAATGCTAGTTAGGAAAAATGATAAAGTCAAGTTTCAAGAGCAAATCCTTTACTTCTAAAAACATTTTAGATTTGGTTCATACTGAACTTTGTGGACCTATGGGTGTACAAAGTTACTGTGGTGCTAGATACTTTATCTTATTTGTTGATGATCATACTAGGATGATGCATGTGATGTTTCTAAAAGAAAAATTTGAAGCTTTTAAATATTTTAAGTGGTATTTGGCCAAGGTTGAAAAGGAGACAGGTAGGAACTTGAAATGTCTTAGATCTGACTGAGGTGGATAATTTACATCAAATGAATTTAATCTATTTTGCAATGATAGAGGAATTAAAAGACATATGTCTGCACATAGAACACCTCCATAGAATGGTATAGCAGAAAGGAGAAATAGATCTATCTTGGATTGTGCAAGGACATTGATGATTGAAAAGAATGTGGCACAAAAATATTGGAAAGAAGCTATAAGCACTGCTGTCTACACTCTTAACTGGGTACAGATCAAGAAAGGTAAAAATCTGACACCTTATGAATTATGGCATGGGCATGCACCGAGTGTTAAATACTTTAGAATCTTTGGAAGTAAGTGCTATATATTAAAAGACACTAGGAATGGAAAATTTGATGCTAAGAGTGATGAAGGCATATTCCTAGGGTACTCCACAAAAAGTAAAACTTATAAGTGTTTGAACTCTAACACTAACAAAATTGTGGAAAGCGTGAATGTCAAAATTGATGAGTATGCAAAAAGAAATGAAGCTGACAGTAAAAGAGAACCAGAAGATTATAGATCTTTTGTGTACATTGAAGAAGAAGAAGAGGCAAGTAACATACTTGCACTTGATGTCGAGTCTCAGGTAAGCAATGCCGAGTGACAGATAGAAGCTGCCGAGCGTCAGGAAAATAGTGCTGAGAGAGAACAAGAACATGTCGAGCTACAAGAAAATGTTGTTGAGTATCAGGAAGAGGTTGCTGAGCATTCTGAAGTTGAATCTAACAATGTTGTTGAGGAACATGATGAAATAGAGGAGAGAACAGCTGAACCTATTTTGGCAAAATATGTGAGAAGACATCATAAGGCTGAATAGATAATTCGAGACATAGAGACTAGAATCCAGACCAGAAATAAGACTAAGTATCCAACATGTCTACTATGTGAATTTGAACCAAAGACAACTAGAGAAGCATTGGAGAATGAAGATTGTATACAAACAATGAATGAAGAAATTGACCAGATTGA
Organism: Chamaecyparis obtusa; assembly: GCA_027943335.1. Taxonomy (NCBI): domain Eukaryota; kingdom Viridiplantae; phylum Streptophyta; class Pinopsida; order Cupressales; family Cupressaceae; genus Chamaecyparis; species Chamaecyparis obtusa. The sequence goes on from BSBK01004115.1 coordinate 1,650,548, forward strand.
GAAGAATGATACTTGGACTCTGGTGCTGAGACCTGAAAATAAGAATATTATAGGAACAAAGTGGGTATTTCGGAATAAGATGAATGAAAATGGTGAAATCACTAGGAAAAAAGCTAGGCTGGTATGCAAAGGCTATGCACAAGAAGAAGGAATAGATTATGGGGAGACATTTTCCCCTGTAGCTAGACTGGAAGGAGTAAGAACTCTGCTTGCATATGCTGCTTATACAGATTTCAAGGTATATCAAATGGATGTCAAGTCTACATTTTTGAATGGTATACTAGAAGAAGAAATTTATTTAGAACAACCAGAAGGTTTTATTGATCCAAATAGAAGACACATGGTGTGCAAACTAAACAAAGCATTGTATGGATTGAAGCAAGCACCTAGAGCATGGTATGAGAGGTTGCATAACTACTTGATATAGATTGGATTTTCAAGAACAAATGACACAAGCAATCTATACATGAAGGATGAAGAAGGTAAAGGTATCTTGTTGGAAATTTTTTTTGTTGATGACATTATTTTTGGTGGACAAGATGCATTATGTAAAAGTTTCTCAAATGAAATGCAAAATGAGTTTGAAATGAGTATGTTTGGTGAGATCAAATTCTTTGTTGGTTTACAAGTATATCAGAAGAAGAATGGAATTTTCATTACACAGTCTACGTATGTTAATGAAATACTAAAAACTTTTGGGATGGAAGATGCTAAACCAGTGGGAACTCCCATGGTTACTGGACAAAAGTTATCTAAGAATGATGATGCTACAGAAGTGAATCAGACTCTATACAGATCCATGATTGGAAAGTTATAGTATGCTGTACACATCAGACTAGATATTGCATTAGCTGTTGGGATTGTGGCAAGATTCTCTGCCAATCCTAAGGAAACACATATGATGGCCGTGAAAATAATTATGAGATACTTGAAAGGAACTATTGACTATGGTCTATATTATAAGAAGGATGACAAATTTGAACTCCAAGTTTATATAGATGCTAATTGGGTAGGAAATGTAGATGAAAAAAAGAGTACAAGTGGTGGAGCTTTATTTCTTGGATAGAGATTAGTCTCCTGGACAAGCAAGAAACAAAATTACATTTCCCAATCTACTACTGAGGCCGAGTATGTTGCTGCTGTAGTAAACTGTTCAAACTTGGTATGGATAAAATAATTGTTGATAGGCATGAAAGAAGAAATCACTGAACCTGTTGTTATTTTCTGTGACAACACAAGTGCTATCAATATTTCTAAGAATCTAGTGATGCACACTAAGACCAAACACATTGCAATCAAGTATCACTACTTGAGAGAATTAGTACAAGACAAAGAAGTCTGAATGGAATATGTGAATACAAAAGAACAACTAGCAGACATATTCACTAAAGCTTTACCTAGAGAAGCTCATGAGTATTTAAGAAGTCAATTAGGGGTTCTTCCCCTAACTGAGGCTGCCTAGACAAGCTAGGAGCACTGCATCAAATGTGCTACATCAGAACATTTGACAAGTTGATGTAGAAGATTGTCACACTTTAGGGCTGGCCTAGAGTTGTGAAGAGAAGCAAAGACAAGGAATCAATCATAAGCAAGATGACAAAGGGAGAAACACTGAGCTGCACAAATATTATCTACATCTGATGGATGTATGTTTTAGTTGCTGCTTTGGCATTTTTGTCAAAGAGGGAGAATGTACTGATATGATAACACATGATACTGAAAGAGTTGATGAGCTGATGGAACAAAAAGGAAAGAGGTTGATGAATTGAAATGAATAATCAGGATAGAGGGAGATCTGAATACTTCTGACGGTCACAGGAGTGAGGCTTATAGGATTCTAAATTAGAATGAAGCTAAGGATATTATAAATAAGTTTCTAATGGATAGATAAGATTTTGGATTGGTTGGTAATCCATGTGTTATTCAGGTGATATCATATGGTGTTGCCATCAATGCCAAAGAGGGAGATTGTTGGAAACTAAATTGAAATAATTTTTGTATTGTCATTGATGTCAAACCTTAATTGGTAAGACTATTGCTACTTCGGAAAGTACTATATCTATTTGAGTGTTGCTAAGGAGCTAAGCAAGGTTGGTAACAATAGCACCTAGGGAAAGGTTGAGTTATCTTGATACTACAAAGTGTACTTGACTATGTTGCACTATGATGAGATAATGTATTGTTTATCTTAGTAAGACCGAAGGCTAAACTGGTAGGCTTAACCGAGCAAAGAATGGAAAAATCATGTTTAAGCCGAGTGATGTTAGTGTCAACTGAGTTAGTATATGCCAAGAAAAATTATAGTGTCGACCGAGCATTAGTAAATTAACAAGAAAGATAGTGCAAATTGAGGAAACAGTTTTAGTAATGATCGAGCATTCTACATGGAGACAGAGTGAACAATCACAGTATTGACCGAGCATCAACAATTTTATATTTGAAGAGAATTTAATTTTGGAGCCGACATTGTTGAATTCTTGGATTATGTAAAATGTGTTGACTTTATTTATTGATTTTTTGGAAGCATTAAATGCATTGTAAAACATTTTATTGTAAATCTTTGAGAGATTTGAGATGATTCTAGAAAAGGAGCCGAAGAACATAAAGTGGGTAGATTCAATGAATCTGACCTAACCCTAAGATCTATGAATGAGATTGAGTGGAAAAAGATGAGTTAACCTAATTGAGGAAAATATAAGGGAATCTAAACATTGTGATATGTATGCACATGGTGAGTAGAGAATGCTGGAAGAGAAAAGTTTTATTGACTGAATAAGCAGAAAGGGCTAAAGGAGAATGGTGGTGATTGCTTGAAGAAAAGTTTCAAGCAGATCAGAGATGGAAATGACAAAGTTTCAAAGTCAGTAAACCAACATTAGTGTATGGAATTGGATATGATATTTGCAAAGTGAGTTGTATATTTTTTAGATAATACTGCTACTACTTTCTAACCATTGTAATAGTCAAAATCCTTTTAACAGAGGTTGACCTTAGTCATATGTTAAATCCTTTGAACAAGGTTGCATTCTAATGGAGTGTATGTAAGTCCTATGACTAGGCTCACTTTTAACAGGGTGATTGAAATCCTTTAACCAGGTCACATTTGACAGTGTGTATTGTAACCTTTGACAGGGTTGGCTTTTTACCGAGCTCACTTCAGAAGAGTGAAAATAATAGTAGCATGTTACAAAGTGGTTTTTCCCAAATTGGGTTTCCACTATAAATTCTGGTGTTTATACTTGTGTGAATGTTTAGATCCGAATATTGCTATGTTTTACAAGTTAAGTTACAACTGGGTAGTGGACTACATTGTTAGATGTTTCTATTATTGAATCAGTGATGATCGAGTTTGTTTTGGTTTTGGATATGATTTAAGGATAAGTTTATGAGATTGTTTTATACATCAAGACCTAAGAAAAACTGATTCACCCCCCCTCTCTGTTGTTCTAAATCATATTAACAGTAAATAGGATTTATCTTATGAAGGCTGACTTGGATATAATTGTTGTAACTTGTATTTAAGGATTGAATTCCTTGGAAAATAAGTGGGATATTGCATCTATGAGATGCAGAGGTGAATGCAAGGTTAAGGATAAATTATATACTATTTAAAGAACAATGGTTATACACTAAGGCACAATATGGAGCTTTCTTGGCAGTGATTGAAGGCTGGAAGTAGTTTTAGGACATAATTATCTCAGACTTAAAGTTGCAAGGTTTGGAGAACCTAAGGGTGGCTTTAACTCTCAAATATCTTGATCAGGTTGATATGTTGTACACCCCTAGCAGGGTAATTGCCTTTAACATGGCTAGACTCCTAACAAGGTTGATTCCTTAATTGGGATCACATTGTAAAAGACTCCTAATAGGGTCCATCCTTTAACCGGGACCTACCTATTGTAATACTCAGCGCCTAACAAGGTCAAAACTCTTAATAAGGTTATTATACCTATAGTGTAGATATTTATGGGTACCATCCCCACTTGGGTTTTTCCCTTAACAGGGTTTTCCTTGAGAACAAATATTGGTGTTCATGTGTATGTGTTATTGCTGTATTCACTTTTTTAGTTCAATGTTTTGTTTTAAGCAACAAGTTTGAAGTTAAAGTTTAAGTATTCTATATTCGAATCAACTGATTCATCCCCCCCTCTCAATTGAATGGGACACTGTTATCTAACACCCTTGAAATATGTCCTAAAATGAACCTTTTATATTGAAGGTATACTCAGAGATGTTGATAGGGTGTTTGCACAAGTGGATGAAATGAGCGATAAGATGGACTAGAATAAGGGTTTATGCATAGGATTGGACATGAGGAATGGAATGATAGAAACTAGGTGGTAGATAATGGATGAGATGTTGGAATATTTATGTGTGGGAGGATGGAGATGTTGGAAAGATCATCATTGGCACACACCTTGAAGGATAGTGGAGTGATAGGAAAATGTATTTTGTATAATAAAATTTAGATGGAGTGGATGTGGATTTTGGGACACAAGGACCCAAAATAGATGAAGGAGGTGATGGAGAATATAATATAGTGGATTTTGGGATAGAAGGACCCAAAATGGATGAAGGAGATGATGTAGTATCTAATGTAGTAGATTTTGGGACATATGGACGTAAAACAAATTTGGAAGATAGGAGATATGTAGGTGGAGGAATGATGGAAGCATTTGGAATAACAAATTTGGATGCCAATTTTGATTTTCTTTAGGATGCAATGATTCAATGAGAAACTTGGGAACCACATAGATTTTGATTTCACATTCTTTTGTGATTATTTTGAATGTATGGCTTTAATGAGAGACTTAGGAATTCACATGATTTTGAATTCTTCATTTTTATTGATGGGCTACTGTTTCCTTTTGGAATTTTATTTTTTCTTTTGGATCCAAATTTTCTTTTTCTTTTTATATATCTTTTAGATGGGACATGTTGATTCTTGGGCGTATGTGGATTTTTGAACTTGTGGCCTTTTTGATTGGCATCTAAATTGCTTCCAAGAGAATTGGGACTCAAGGATTGATAGAGATGCTATGAAGGCATTTTGAAGGAGTTCATGTAGATGGATGGATGGAAGGTTCTCAAGGATGTGTGCCTTTACTGTTCTTAATTTATGAAAGTGTAAGTGGACTGTGAACTAGGGGTGATATGGATAGTTGATGGTGGGATATAAGGACCTAAGATGGATGGATGTGACAAAGAATTTGAATTTGACATAGAAGGAACCAAAATGGATTTGGAGGATGGGGAAGGTGTATTTTTAGTTTTATATGGAGGAATATGGGATTTTGGAGGGATCTCAACATCTTGAGAGTGATCTATGTAACCAAGGACATGATAATTAAGATTTAATTTTATATTAAGGGGTTCTAATATACCTTGTTTATTGAGGCCTAACATTTTTCCTTGATAATGCATATTTTGAAAAATCATCTTGGAAATGAAATACATGTTATTTTTGAAATAAGACGTGAGTCCATTTTGAGGTGGAGGCATGTAATGAATGACATGATTATGAAGTATACTAGACCAAATGAAAATGGATGAACCAATTTGATATGTAAGAGAATCATTATTAAATTGGATGGAGGTGATGGAAGCTTGAAGTGGTTATGAAGGATTATGACATGGATATGGAGGAATGATGGGATCTTAAGATGGACATGGAGGATTATTATAAGGAGATGAATGAATACTTTTATCTTGACATGGAAGGGGATCATTGGATGAAGTGGAAGCGACACCATAATCTTAATTAGGAGGTGAATTATTAATGAGAATTGGAAGAATAATTTTGTCTTGGTATGGAAGAATATCATTGGATGGAGTGGAAGGGAAATCATAATCTTGCTTGGAATATGGATTATGAGTGTGATCTAAAAGGATGCTTTTATCTTGGGATGGAAGGGGATCATATTGGATAAAAAAAAAATGAATGAGGGGGTCATCATGAGGCTCTAGGGACCTAGAATCTTGGTCAAATATTGTATGGGATTGGAGGCTTTTGGTATCTTAATGTTGATTCATTTTAGGACATGTTTCTTCATGCTTTGGATTATCCTCTTGACACGGGGTATTAATTTGGATATGTATGAGTGATTCATGGAAGGATTTAATGCTTTGGAATGATAACAATTGATTTTTAATGGGAGTAATTGGAGTAGGTTTTCTTGGAAATGAAGCATATAGTGGCATTAGATCTAGGATTTTTAAATTGTAAAAGGGACTCGTATCAAGGAATGGTTTAGTTTAGATTTGTATTGTGGATAGCCCTTGGGAGTAAAATTTAAAGGTATCATCATTGGATACATTTTTTGGTGGAGATGGTGTGGATGAAGGAATATTGGGAGATATGGAGGTTACTTGTAGGCCATTGCTAGACATAGGTTGAATATTTTGATCATATTTGGAAATAGTATTTTGACATATGCCTAATTCATGATTTAGTGAATTATTGGAATATTATTCAATAGGAATGTCACCTTTAGTGTAATGTCCCCGCTAGGGAACCCATAATGAAAAGGCCTAAAGTACAAAGAAAATTAACTAATTCTTTTAAACATTACTAAGAACTATTTTGATAATAATGAATATGAACATGTCCTTAAAGGTTACCTAATTGATTGTTACAAATATTAAAACCACTGATGCAATTAAATAACTTATGATTTCATTTTATCTTATCCTTGATCCTCTCATTAAAAAGAGATGTTTCCCCTTTAGATTTAAAACAATATGGACCACTCACCTGAATCTGAGAAAGAAGATAAGGGAATGGTGGTATATTCAAATTAATAGCTCGACCATGTTTACAATTGCTAAAAAACTAAGGAATGTTAAGAATAACATCAAACATTGGAACAAGAATGATTTTGGAAATATCTTTACTTTTAAAGCTGAGACTCTCATGGATCTAAATCAAATTCAAGGGGAGATACTAAATTTTGGGTATGATCTAGAGCATCTTCAGAAAGAGAAATTCATACTTTCTAAGTACCATAATGTGATTGTCAAGGATGAATTATACTGGAAATAAAGATCTAGATCTATTTTTCTAAAGGAAGGGGACAAAAACACTAGGTTCTTCCATCTTACCACTATGAAGCAAAAAGATGCAAATAGAATATGAAAACTCAGAAGGGAGAATCCAATTCTTACAGAGGACAAGGACATCACCAATGAAGCTATTTCTTACTTCTCCACCATTTTATCTAAAGACCATAACATTTTGATGGCGGACCATGCCATGGTCTTGGGTAACATTATGAAGATTATATCTTAAGCACAAAATAAAGCCTTATGTGCTATTCCAAAGGAGGTGGAAGTTTAAAATTCTATGAACTCTATGGAAGGGGATAAAGTGCTAGGTCTTGATGGCTTCCCCATGTTCTTTTTTCACATCTATAGTGACATTGTCAAGGGGGATGTGGTTAAAGATGTTCAGGAATTCTTTGGATCTAAGAACATTTTGAAGGAGCTAAATGCCACCTTCCTGGTTCTCATCCCTAAAATTTATGGAGCGGAGGCTATGGAGAACTTTAGACCCATCAACTTATGCAACTCTTTTTACAAGATCATTTACAAGGTGCTAACAATAAGATTTCTCAAGTTGCTCCCCTTATTCATCTCGCATAAAAAATATGGTTTTGTCCCAGGGAGACAGATTCTGGACTCCATCATAGCTGTTCATGAGGTTATTCACTCCCTTGATTTGACCTACAAGGAAGGGTTCTTTCTTAAAATTGATCTTTCCAAATCTTATGACAGGGTGGATTGACAACTCTTGTTGAGGATTTTGGAAGCATTTGGTTTTGATCATTGCACTTGTAGAATCATATACCAACTAGTTTCTTCCCCTTCTATGGTGGTACTGATCAATAGCTCCCCTTCAACCTTCTTCAAACCTTCTAGAGGTCTTAGACAAGGCGATCCCCTCTCCCCTGTCCTCTTTATTATTATGGCTGAAAGCCTCAGAAGACTTATCTCAACAAAGATTTCTTCTAGAGCTTTGTAGGGAATTAAACCTTCTTCAAGGAATACAAAGTTCTCACACCAACAATTCATTCATGATACTATTTTGGGGGGAGAGGCCTCGGTTAAAGAAGCTAGAGAAATAAAAAAATTACTGAATAGTTATTCGAATGCAACAGGGTAGCTTATCAACTGGAACAAGAGTTTTGTTTACTTAATCAACACTCCCATTGAAAGGAAAAGAATAATAGTGGAGATCTTGGGTTGTAGAATGGATATCTTTCCTTTAACTTATTTGGGTCTTCCTTTGGGTTTGAAACCTCTTGAGTCCTTTTGGAATAGTTTAATTGAAAGATTCAATAGGAAGTTGGCTGGTTGGAAGGGTGTGATTCTTAGCCAGGATAGGAAGATACAACATATAAATTATACTCTTCAAAAACTTCCTACCTATGCTTTGAGTCTCTTCTCTATTCCATAAAAATTTGTTGATGCTATGGAGAAAATTTAGAAAAGGTTTTTATGGTCTCTGGTGGCAGACCACAAGAGGTTTCCCCTTTTTTCTTGGGACAAAGTCTTCTTACCAAAATGTAAAGGAGGCCTTGGTATTAGAAGAATATGATTCTTCAATAAGGCACTTCAAGCTAAACAAGTGTGGTGTATTTTCCATGATATTGGAGATAGGAGAGATATTATTGAGGCTAAATATCTCCACTCCAATAATTCAATAAAAAACCTCTTAGTCAATGATGATATTCCTAAAGGATCCTTCAATTGGAATGTCATCCTCAAGGTGAGAGAGATTATTGCTTCTCATGCCAAATGGAAAGTTGGAAATGGAGAATCAATAAAATTTTGGCAAGGCAACTGGCTCCATTATGAAATCCTGGCTAATGTGGAGCACTTCAACAGATGGATGGAATGTTTCTTATTGCATTTTGGGACTCAAGTTTGTAACTAAAAATATAGTAATGGTTGGGTGGATCTTTGTCATCTATCCCCTGATTTGGAACCCCTCATGAGGTCTCTCTTGACTCTTTCCTTTTTCTTAGTCTCTAGATGTTTTAGTTTGGGAAGCTACTCCTAGTGAGAAATTCTTGGTCACCTCGGCCTTTTTGGATTCTCTTAATCCATATCCTTCTCCTAGTTGGGATAAATCTTGGTTCCTTGGCTTAATCCCAAAAAATAATATCTTCTTCTGGCTTCTATTGCAAAATTGTATACTCACCATTGACAACCTTATTAAGAGGGGTATACCTATTCCCAATATGTGCGTCCTTTGTAAATCTAATTCTGAGACTATGAATCATCTCTTTATTCATTATACTTTTGTGGTGGATGTATGGCTTGCCCTACTATCCTATTTTGGCCAAGTCTAGATTTTCCCCTGACCATTCAAGAGTGCTTGTCCCAATGGGCTCCTTTGTTCTCTTCTTTTCCTGATTTCTAAAAAAATATGGTCATGGGCCTTTCACCATATCTGCTAGGGCATCTGGAAGGAGCACAATAATAGAATTTTTAGACTTATATGTTCTTTTCAAAGTGGTTTCTTCTAAAATTTATCATGATCTTATTGATTTTTTTTTGTTTGTAGTGGAACTAACAGTTTTTCTGGTAACTTCTTGGACCTCCTTTCAAATCAAGTTGATTGTAGAAGGAAAAATAGGACCTAGATTTTTCCTCCCATGGGGTGGTATAAGGATAACTTTGTTGGATATTTCTAATGCATTGGGGATATTTTTGATACATTTAATATGTTTAATCACTACGTTGAGAGATGTTGGAGTTGCTACTATTGTCATTCATGTTTTGTCACTGATGTCAACATATGTTTCTGTGAAGAGAATAGGCTAGTTATTACATTGTACAAACATTGTACGAATGTTTTAGAATGTGCGAAGTTAGTTGTGTGTAATAAAAGGTGTTGTGATCTTATATCTAAGATCACATAATGTAATATTTCATATTGGCTGAGTTACAAAAGATTTGGTAAAGACTGGTTACTGGACAATGATAGTGGAAGTTGACAGAGTTAGTCTCTGTGTTTTGGGAATATATTTTAGGAGATGAAGAGTCAATAAATGCAAGCTTAAGGGATGATAGAAAGGGTACTAAAGAATGTTTGATGGTCTACACAAGGTACGTAAAGCAAGATGACATCAGTTGTGGCATGTGTTCCAGAGATGACCTATTTGGAAGCTGACTTGAGGGCTGTAGCATGTATCATGGATGGTGAGTATGAATTAAGGATGTCGGTCCTTAATTTTTGCATTTTAATTATTGTATACTTGTTTTAGATATGATATGTATCTTAGCAAGGAGTTATGTAGTTGTTTGTATATTAGGAAAGCCTAATTGGCCGATTTGATCATGTAGAATGTAATAGGGTATATATGTAAGATCTTTTCTTTTGAAAAGACATGATGAGATTGTATGTAATATAAAAGGGGATTGTGGAAGCTACAATCTTGTGTCTGCTTGATGTAGAGAAGTGGACAATTATATACTTCATTGGAACTAATCAAGCAAAGATAATTTCTATCAGACAATTCAAAAGATTGTGTATTTCTTCATATATAGTTGTGTTGCAAACATTGAGTTTTAAAGGTGGACATAACCTTCTTTAGGCAGTGAGCCTAGGCAATGAGCCTACCCTTCTTTTCTTGACTCCTAATAGGGTATATCCTCTAACAAGGACTGTGTACTGTAATCTTTTAATTAGATGCTAACTAGGCTAGATATTCTAACAAGGATACTATACTCTCATTACATCATTAGTGGGTGTTAATTCCTGGGTTTTAGCTTTAACATGGTTTCCTCGACAAAAAAATATTGTGTTATTGTGTTGGCATTTCATTGTGTTCATTGGATTTGATACTGCTACTATTCAAAGTTTAAAGTTTAATAATTTGTCATACAACTAATTCACCCCCCTCTTAGTTGTATTGTGGACTATTATTCCTAACAATTGGTATCAGAGCTTCTGGTCCTTAGAGAGAAAGCTTAAAAACTTGAGGTAATCTTGGAGATGACACTCTATAGGAAGGATAGTCCGAAATTTGATCCTAAAAACTTTGATAGTTGGAAGAACAAGATGCGAACTCACTTGCTATGTTTGGGCATCGACTACTGGATGATTACAAAGAATCAGGTGGCTATGAAGATTGAGGATGAAATGGAAAAAGCTACTTATGATGAAAAGAAGTTATTTTCATATAACATGGTCGCAAGGGAAGCATTGATCAGTGCACCCTCCGAAGGAGAATTTACCAAGGTCAAAGATTTGGATTCGACACACAATATTTGGGTGAGATTAGAAGCATTGTATGAAGGAGACAAGTTTACCAAACAAGAAAAGTTACAGAACTAGAAAACTAGAATGGAAAATATGCAAATGAAGGATGATAAAAGAATTAGGGCTTATGTACAAAGGCTTATAGAGGTTATGGTTGGAATAAAAAATTATGGAGGCACTTATGAAGTTGAAGAAGTCATTGTGAAGATTCTTAGATCATTGACACCTACTTACAAAACTAAAGCTCTGACTATAGAAGAAATTATACCTCTGACTCGTAACTTTAGAAGAGAAATGTTAATTGCAAAGATAACTACCTTTGAAATTGCAGAAATGGGAGATTCTGTACCTAAAGTTGAATCAACATTTAAAGAATCTACACATAAGAAGATAATGTTTGCACTTTTGAGAACTAGCAGCAAGAGCATAAAAGAAGAGCTCAATGAATATGTTTAAGAATGGGAACAGATACAAGTAGAGGAAAGAAATATGGATGAACTTGTTGCACTGATTGCTAGAAGATAAAAGAGAGGTAAGGGTAAATCTTAAGGAAAGTTACCTTTGAAATGTTTTTCATGCAATAAGATAGGTCACTTTGCATCTAGATGTCCTACAAGAGTTCCTAAGCATAAACCTAAGTATTCAGAGGATAAGGAATGCTATTATGCTAGTGACTGTATTTCTGATGATGATGATTTGGATTATGAGGAGATTGGATTAATTGCTATTAAAGATGAAAAACTAGTGCATGAGGAAAAATCTTTAGTATCACATGTTGCTAATAAATCTGAGTGGATTATAGATAGTGGTTGCTCACATCATATGACTAGAGACAAAAACAATTTTGTTAAATTAGTGAAGTATGATGGTGGTGTTGTAAGATTAAGAGACAATGTTCCCAAACCTATGATACAAGTAGGATCTATTACTTTGGATGGAAAGACTAATACTGACAATGTATTGCTTGTTGATGGACTTAAGCATAACTTATTGAGTATTAGACAATTGATGGCTAAGGGATTTCAATTAAATTTCTTTGATGGGAAATGTTCTATCAGAGGTAAGACAAGAAAATTTATTGCAACTGGTACTAAATCTAGAGGTAATGTATTTGAGTTAAATACATTTGGAGCTTCTTTTTTTGTTGTGAAGGTAGATGACAGTTTGTTATGGCACAAAAGATTTTGGCATGTTAATTTTGATAACATTGTGAAGGAAAGCTTGACTAATGCAGTAAGAGATCTATCGAAGATTGTGAAACCATCTAACACCGTAAGCAAATAATGTACTATGGGAAAGAAGAATAGAAGCAGTTATAAAAGAAAATCATATACAACAAAAGGAAAGTTGGATATGGTACATACAAAACTATGTGGACCTACAAGGACAAGATCATACTATGGTGAAAGGTATTTTATACTTTTTTTTGATGATTTTTCTAGAATGATGTGGATCACTTACTTGAGAGAGAAATTAGAAGCATTTGATAAATTCAAGATATTCAAAGAAAAAGTAGAGAATGAATCAGGCTTAAAGATAAAATGTTTGAGGTTAGACATAGGTGGATAATTTACTTCAAAGCTATTCAATTCATAATGTGAAGAGCATGGAATACAAAGACATATATCTTCTCCTAGGACTCCACAACAGAATGGGATAGAAGAGCAAAGGAATAGAACAATACTGGATGCTGCTAGAACAATGTTGCTTGAAAGAAATATATCTCATATGCATTGGAGAGAAGCTATTGGAACATCAGTATACACATTGAAAAAAATTCAAATTAGAGAAGGTAAAAGTAAGACTCCTTATGAATTATGGTTTGATCATACTCCTACTATAAAATATTTTAGAATATTTGGTAGTAAATGCTATATCAAGAGAGATGATGAGATAGGGAAATTTGATGCTATAAGTGATGAAGGAATTTTCCTTGGTTATTCTACTAAGAGAAAGAATTATAGATATTATAATCTGAGATTAAGAAAGATGATTGAAAGTAACAATGTGAAGACACATGAAAGGTTTCAGATACAAGAGAGAATGTATGATTGTAATCAGAATATAGAGATCAAGGAGGTTGCTACTACTGAAGAAGAAGAACTTGTTGAGACTGAATGCAAAAATGAGACTTGTGATGATGATACAAATGAGGCTACTAAGATTCCTAAGACTTTAAGGTATGTAAAGATGAATCATCCTAAATTTTTTTTTATCAGTAATACAAATCAAGGAGTAATGACTAGATCAAAGGCTAGAGAATAAATTTGTTTGATTTCTCAAGTTGAACCAAAGACTACATATGAAGCTTGTAGAGATGAATCTTGGATAAATGCTATGAAGTAAGAGTTAGATCATATGAAGAAAAATAATACTTGGGAATTGGTTCCTAGACCTAAAGACAAAAATATAATAGGAACTAAGTGGTTTTTCAGAAACAAAATGAATGAAGGATTTGTTGTAAGAAACAAAGAAAGATTGGTATGTAAAGGTTATTCACAACAAGAAGGCATAAATTTTGAAGAGACATTTTCTCTTGTTGCTAGGATAGAAGTTGTGAGATTATTTTTGGCCTATGTTGCACATAAGGACTTCAAGGTATATTAGATGGATGTGAAATCTGCATTTCTGAATGGGGATCTTGAAGAAGAAGTTTATATACAACAACCTAATAGATTTCCTCTATGTGAAGATGGAGACATGGTATGCAAGTTGAAGAAGGCACTATATGGACTGAAGCAAGCTCCAAGGGCTTGGTATGCAAGGTTAGACAAATACTTACTTTGCCTTGGGTTCAGAAAAGGTAATGCTAATAGTAATTTATATTTAAGAACTAGTGAAGATGGAGTTTTGATAATTTAAGTTTTTGTTGATGATATTATCTTTGGAGACAATGATGCATCTTGTAAGAAGTTTTCTAAAGATATGGAAATGAATTTGAGATGTCCATGATAGGTGAAATGAAATTCTTTCTAGGACTGCAAATAAATAAGAGCAAGAATCATATTTTTATTTCTCAGACTAAGTACCTTAAAGAAATGTTAAAGAAGTTTGGAATGGAAGATTGTAAACCAGTTGGTACACCCATGGTGACTGGTCATAAACTATCAAGTAATAATGAGACAAAGTGTGTTTTTTAGACCAAGTACAAATCAATGGTTGGTGGATTACAATATCTGAGTCACACTAGACCAGATATTGCTAATGCTGTTGGAATTGTGGCTAGATATCAGGAAGATCCTAAAGAGACACACCTGGCTACCGTGAAAAGGATATTTAGATATTTGAAAGGGACAATTGAATATGGCTTATGGTATGATAGGAATGATAACTTTGAACTTAATGCTTATACTGATGTTGATTGGGCAGGGAATATTGATGATAGGAAGAGTACTAGTGGAGGTGCATTTTACCTTGGGAAAAAGTTGGTTTCATGGCTAAGTAAAAAGAAATATTTTATAGCTCAATCTATTGCAGAATTAGAGTATGTTGCTGCTACTATTAACTGCACTCAAATTTTTTGGATGAAACAAATTCTGAAAGACATTGGAATAAATTTTTGATGAACTAGTGGTTATCCATTGTGATAACACTAGTATAGTAAATATGTCAAAGAATCTTGTGATGCACTCTAAAACTAAGCATAGTCATATTAAGTATCACTTCTTGAGAGACAATGTGGCAGAGAAGGAAATAAGATTGGAATACATTAGCACAAAGGAACATATAGTAGACACCTTTACAAAGCCATTGCCAAAAGATACCTTTGAGTATCTCAGAGGTATGCTTGGGGTTCAGGCCCCTCTTAGTTAGTATTAAATAATGTAGGGATGCATCAGTTTAGAGGTCTTTAGATCCTTATCATATTCTAGACTTGATGTAGGGATCTACTCCTTAGGGGGAGTGATCGTTGAAGGCAATTGTGGAAGATAGTTGATAAATTATGGCACCCTTTTCCATTATTGTCAAAGGGGGAAAGAGACTATGTGAAAATCCTATAGGGAAGAGAATATGTATTAAAGAGATTATGTAGTAAAGGTACTGAGAGATTACTTTTAGGTTGATTGATTTTCCCATATGTTTCCATCAATTCCAAAGGGGGAGATTTTTGGATATTGCTAATGCATTGGGGAGATTGTTGATACATTTAATATGTTTAATCACTACGTTGAGTGATGCTAGAGTTTCTACTATTGTCATTCAAGTTTTGTCATTAATGTCAATATATATTTCTGTGAAGAGAACATGTTGGTTATTACAGTGTATGAACACTGTACGAATATTTTAGAATGTGCAAAGTCAGTTGTGTGTAGTAAAAGGTATTGTGATCTTATATCTAAGATTTTGTTAGGAATGAATGCTAAATGTTTGGCAGCCATTTTGTAGTAGTTGTTGTTGCATTCATGACTATGATTGTCATTGATGTCAACACAGTGATTTATCGAAGACTTGCAGAGAAGTAGACAGAGTTTGGATTAGCGCACGTGGGTTATTGTAGTTGGAGCTATGCGATGTTGAGGTTATACTCTTTGATATGTTATATGTCTATGGTTAAGAGTGTAGATAGTAATTCATTTATTCTTGAAAGTTATGATCATTTTGGTGGAAGCAGTATTCAGACAGTCTTCCTAAGTAGCGGTTTGTAGAAATCGGATGATATCTCCTAATCGGGATGGAATCTGGTTTTGCATAGTTAAAGGGAAATTGAAGACATATTGATAGTGATGTGGATTATAGCACAGACTTTGAGGTCTCATGAGTCAAAATATCTTGTATCATTTCATTATTGTGTATGAATATCTTTCTATGGTTGGTAATTATATTGCTTATATGGTTTAATGTTGTTGAAGATGATAAAAGTTATAATTATCTGATAACTGATTCACCCCCCCCTCTCAGTTATCTTGGTGGACTTTACTTTCTAACAATTGGTATTAGAGTAACTTTGGTGGAGTAAATTTTGATAGCTGGAAAGAAAAGATGAAGACACACCTACTATGTTTAGGACCAGGTTATTGGTTGATTACAAAGAATGATAAGACTATCATTGAAGAGGAAAATCTTGAAACATGTACTACTAATGAGAGAGATCTATTCATGTGTATCATACTTGCAAGAGAAGCACTTTTGACAGCACTTCCAGAGAATGAGTACAGTCAGGTAAAATATTTGAAAAAGTCTCATAAAATTTGGAAAGCTTTACACTCTACTTTTGAAGGTGATGAACATGCAAAAAGAGTTAGATTACATAATTGGATATGTGCATTTGAAGATATAAGAATGTTGGAAGATGAATCTATTAGAAGTTATATTGGTAGAATGTCAGAAATGATTACAGGTATAAAATCTTGTGGAGGAACAAAGATAGAGAATGAAGTGATATGGAAAATTCTAAGGACATTGACTCCTATATTTAAGCAGACAACACAGATGATTGAACAAGTCATACCTTGTACAACAAACTTTACAAGAGAGATTCTTCTTGGAAGATTGGAAGTAGCAAAAATGAACTTGAGATTATCAGGAGACTTACCTAGAATGGAGACAACATTCAGTGCTCTTAGTGTTCGACCTACTTTGTCAAGAAGAATTAGTGTGAGCAAAGATTATGCTGGCAACAAAAAATCTAGAAATGAAGAAGACAAGAAGATTGAAGAAGGTATTGCCTTGCTTGTGAAAAGTGAACCAGATGGTAAGAAAATATTTAAATGTTGGACTTGTCAAGAATATGGTAGTTTTGCATCTAAATGTCCTAAGAGAGTTAAAAAATATAGAAAAAATTTCAAACCTAGAAGATCTAAGGAATGTTATTATGCTAATGATGAAGATCTTGAAGCTAGTATAGAAATAACTTTAAGTGAAAGTGATACTGAAAATAATGATGACATAGGATTTGTAGCAATTAAAGAAGAGAATCTTGAAACTGATGTTAAGGAAGAAAAAGCCTTAGTTTCTCAAGTTGAAAAGAAAGCTGATTGGATTATAGAAAGTGGTTGTTCACATCATATGACTGGAGACATGAAAAAGTTCATAAAGTTGAATGAATATGATGGAGGAGTTGTTAGAGTTGGAAACAATGCACCTTGTTTGAATAAAGGTATAGGATCTATTACTCTTGACGGAAAGACTAATACTGATGATGTTTATTTTGTGGATGGATTGAAACATAATATTTTGAGTTTTGGATAGTTAGTTGATAAGGGATATCAAGTTTGGTTTACTGAAAAAACTTGAGTGATAAAGGATAAAGATGGAAATTTGATTGGAACTGGATCTAGAACCAGAGGTAATGTATTTCAGTTGAATCCTACTAAGATGACATGTTTGATTACTAATATTGATGATAGTTAGTTATGGCATAGAAGGTTTTGTCATATAAACTTTGATAACATTGTAAAAGTAAGTACTACACTTGCAGTAAGAGATTTACCAAAAATTATGAAGCCTACTAACATGATTTGTAAAGAATGTGTAATGGAAAAACATAAGAGAAGTTATTTTCCTAGTAAGAAGTTTACATCTATAGAGAAGCTGGAGATTTTTCATACAGATTTGAGCGGTCCTACCAGGACTAGAGGATTCTATGGAGAAAGGTATTTTATGATTCTTGTTGATGATTTTACAAGAATGATGTGGATTGCATTTCTTAAAGAAAAATCTGAAGCATTTGATAAGTTTAAGATTGTTAAGAATAAAGTTGAGAATGAATATAGAATGAAGATTAAATGTTTGAGATCTGATAGAGGTGGAGAATTTACTTCTAGAGAGTTTAACACCTTTTGTGAAGAAAATGGCATTAAGAGACAGTATTCAGCCCGTAGAACACCTGAACAAAATGGCATTACAGAAAGAAGGAATAGATCAATGATTGAAGTAGAAAGAGCTATGTTGTTGGAAAATGATTTGGCGAAGATATTCTGGAGAGAAGTAGTGAACACATCAATGTATAAAATGAACATAGTACAAATCAGAGCAGACATAGACAAGACACCTTATGAATTATGGTTTGGACATGCACCCTCAGTTAAATATTTTATAATTTTTAGAAGCAAATATTATATAAAGAGAGATGATGATATTGGAAAGTTTGATCCTAGAAGTGATGAAGGTATATTTATTGGATATTCTTTGAAAAGAAAAGCATATAGATGTTTCAATAAAAGAACTAAGACTATTGTTGAAAGCACAAATGTTAAAGTTGATGAAAAATTCAAAATTCAGGAAAGAATGCTTGATTATGAATTTGATGAAGAAGCTCATCCTAAACCTAACACTGGATCTACTGAATTATTTTATGAAACTGATAGTGAGTTGTTGAATGAAATCCATAGTGAAGTCATTGAAGAACCTACATCTAAAGAGAGATATGAGACAATGACACCTAGCAAGAGTTTGTTAAGAAATCATCGCTTTGGACAGATTATTGGGAGCATCAAAAGAGGAGTTCTAACTTGAAATAAAGCACAAGAACAATTATGTTTGATTTATCAAATTGAACCTAAGACTACTAATGAAGCTTGTGAAGATGAAAGTTGGACTAATGCTATGAAAGAAGAACTAGATCAAATTGAAAAGAACAAGACATGGGAATTGGTCCCTAGACCTAAAGACAAGAATGTTATTGGAACTAAATGGGTATTCAGAAACAAGATGAATGAACAAGGAGAAGTAGTAAGAAACAAAGAAAGATTGATATGTAAGGGTTACTCACAACAAGAAGGAATTGACTATGAAGAAACCTTTGCACCTATTGCAAGAATTGAAGTAGTAAGAATGTTTTTGGCATATGCAACTTACAAGAAATTCAAAGTATATCAGATGGATGTGAAGTTAGCATTTCTAAATGGAGAATTGGAAGAAAAAGTCTACATTGAGCAGTCTGAAGGTTTTCCTTTAACTCAAGAAGGAGACATGGTATGTAAATTGAAGAAAGCTTTATATGGACTAAAACAAGCACCTAGAACTTGGTATGCAAGATTGGATAAGTATTTGTTATAATTGGGATTTACAAAAGGAACAACTGATAGAAATCTTTACACAAAAGAAATTGAAAATGGTTTGTTAGTTATAGTTATTTTTGTTGATGACATAATCTTTGGAGGAGAAGATGAAGCTCGTGACAAATTTGTTGATGAAATGAAGACTGAATTTGAAATGAGTATAATTAGTGAGATGAAATACTTTTTGGGATTAAAAATAACACAAAGCAATGATGGTATGGTATCTTTGTAAGTCAGAAAAAGTACTTGAATGACTTGTTGAAAATATTTGGAATGGAGAATTGTAAACTAGTTGGAACACCCATGGTGACCAGACATAAGTTATCTAGCACAAATGAGACCCCTGCAGTAGAATAGAAGAAATACAGATCTATGATTGGAGGATTGCAATATTTGACTCATAAAAGACCTGATATAGCACATTCAATTGGAATTGTAGAAAGATTTCAAGCTGAACCTAGAGAATCACATTATGCAACAGTAAAGAGGATATTGAGATATTTAAGAGGTAGAATGGACTATGGACTATGGTATGAAAAATATGATGATTTTACCCTATGTGCATATATAGATGTTGATTGGTGAGGCAGTGTTGATGATAAGGAAAGCACCAGTGGTGGAGCATTTTTCCTTGGAGGAAGATTAGTTTCTTGGCTAAGCAAGAAGCAAAATTGTATCTCACAAAGCACAATAGAAGCAGAATATGTAGCAACAGCAAACAATTGTAATCAAATAATTTGGATGAAGCAAATGTTGAAGGATATTGGAATAAAATTTGTTGAACCTATTGTCATACATTATGACAACACTAGTATAGTTAGTATGTCTAAGAATCTTGTATTACATTCTAAGACAAAGCATATAGAGATTAAGTATCATGTTGTAAGAGAGAAAGTTGCTGAGAAAGAAGTCAGACTTGAGTACATAAGTACAAAGGAGTAGATAGCAGATATATTCACAAAGCCTTTGCCTAAGGATACATTTGAGTATCTGAGAGGTATGCTTGGGGTTATGCCCCAGCCTACTTTTGAGAAGTGATGTAGTTGGTTGCATCCATCTAGTGGTTTATGAGCCTTATCTTTCTTCTAGACTGGATGTTGGTACTTCCTCTATGGGGGAGTATGTGTATCTAAGCTGAGTCATGAGGACTCTAGTAAATGTATTTTTCTGAAAAGTGTCTTTTGACATTGAGTTGTTGTTGACATAGTGATGAAATTTTTGTCATTGATGTCAATGGGGAGAAGTATACATGAAAAACAATTTGGAACATCTATTGGAGAGAACTGAATAGGATAACGAAGAAAGATTTGATTGATGAAGAGGATTTGAAGAAGTAGTGTTGCAGTATTAGATTTTTGGAACATTGGATGTTTTTCATCTATGTTGCCATCAATGCTAATGGGGGAGATTGTTAAGAATGAATGCTAAATGTTTGGTAGCCATTCTGTAATAGTTGTTGTTGCATTCATGACTATGATTGTCATTGATGTCAACACAGTGATTTATCAAATATTTGCAGAGAAGCGGATAGAGTTTGGATTAGCGCACATGGGTTATTGCAGTTGGAGCTATGTGATGTTGAGGTTATACTCTTTGATATGTTATATGTCTATGGTTAAGAGTGAAGATAGTAATTCATTTATTCTTGAAAATTATGATCATTTTGGTGGAAGCAGTATTCAGGCAGTGTTCCTGAGTAGCGGTTTGTGGAAATCAGATGATATCTCCTAATCGGGATGGAATTTGGTTTTGTATAGTTAAAGGGAAGTTGAAGACACATTGATAGTGATGTGGATGATAGTGTAAACTTTGAGGTCACATGAGTGAAGATTTATTATATTTGGAAGCTGATAGTTTTGTGTAATTTTGGTGTAGTGTGTGGAAACTTTTATTTTGTAATTGTATGCCGACTCATTTGTAATTATTTTAGTGTGGTATAAAGGAAGGATTGTATTTCATTGTTGTAGTATGTAAGCATGTAGTTTTGATATGGAAGTAGTGATTGTGTGTGATGCTGTATGCATGAAGTGAAGAAAAGAGCTAAGTATGAAAGTGAATTTGTGAAGGAAGACATGCAAGGTACATAGATCTGAAATTGAGATCTGATGTAATAGTGAGTGTGGTTTGGCATAGTTAGAGAAGAGGTAACATATTATTCTATTGAGTAATGAAAAGATTATTTGGACAGTGTGTTCAGTGATCTTACCCTGAAACTATTTGGGCACTGGGTCCTTCTGTCTTCTATAACTTTTAACAGGGTTAGAATCTTTTAACAGGGATTCAAAATCTCCTAACAGGGATTCATATGTACTGAATGTATTCCATAAGACTCCTAATAGAGTCCATCCTTTTAGAAGGAATATTCATATTAGTGCATCTTTTGTGGGCATCATTCCCACCAGGGTTTACTCTTTGATCAAGAGGTTCCCTAGTCAACATATCTTGTGTCATTGTGTTATTGTGTATGAATATCTTTCTATGGTTGGTAATTATATTGCTTATATGGTTTAATGCAGTGGAAGATGATAAAAGTTATAATTATCTGATAACTGATTCACCCCCCTCTCTCAGTTATCTTGGTGGAATTTACTTTCTAATAGATTTCATAATGTAATATTGCATATTGGCTGAGTTATGTAAGATTTGGTAAAGACTAGCTACTGGATAGTGACATTGGAAGTTGACAGAGTTAGTCTCTGTGTTTTGGGAATATCTTTTAGGAGATGAAGAGTCAATACATGCGAGCTTAAGGGATGACAAATAGGGTATTGAAGAATGTTTGATGGTCTGTGCAAGGTACAAAAAGTATGATGACATCAGCTGTGGCGTGTGTTCTTGAGATGACCTATTTGGAAGCTGACTTGAGGGTTGTAGCGTGTATCATGGACGGTGAGCATGAAATAAGGATTTTAGTCCTTAATTATTGAATTGTAATTGTTGTATACTTGTTTTAGATACCGTGTGTATCTTAGCAAGGAGTTATGTAATTTTTTGTATATTAGGAAAGCCTAATTGGCTGACTTGATCATGTAGAATGTAATAGGGTATATATGTAAGATCTTTTCTTTTGAAAAGACATGATGAGATTGTATGTAATGTAAAAGAGGATTGTGGAAGCTACGAGCTTGTGTCTGCTAGATGTAGAGCACTGGACAATTATATACTTCATTGGAACTAATTAAGAAAAGACAGTTGCTATCAGATAGTTCAAAAGATTGTGTATTTCTTCATATACACTTGTGTTGTGAACAGTGAGTTATGAAGGTCAGTGAATACTTAGCATCATAACCCTGGTCTAATCTTTAGATGTCTCCTCTAGATGACTACTTCTCATTACTATTATTCTGATCTGTCGTCTTGACAATGCTTAAATCATAACTATTTAGAACTAACTAGGGTTATGGAAACATCTAGAAAATATTTGAACAATGATCCATACATGAATAACCTAATTCAAATCTACATAGGGATCATCACCAATCCATTTGAAATCTCCAAGAAATATTTACCTCAATTTATGTAAACCATTTTCTAGTCAGTAAAAATTATTTGGCTTGTTTTTAGTGTCATTATAAACTTTTATGTGAATCCTACATTGCTTGGTAAATACTATATCTCTGCCTTGGTAAAATAATGATGTTTGGTAATCGGTATACTCAGTTATCACTGTACTCGGTATGCTCGGTAACATGTGGCTTGGTGTAGATGCTTCGTCAAGTCTATGCTTGGTTAACATATCATTCTCCTTATGCTCTACTCGGTTACTATACTTAGTGCTTTGATCGACTTGTCTGTTTTCTTTTCTTTACCAAATATATATGTGGCACTAATGAAAACACTTAATGAAATTAGGTGTAACAATTCCAACTATGTGGAACTCAACTACAACCAATTAGCCAATAATTAAAATTAAATTCCCAAAACCAAATAAATCAACATTTAATTCTAAATCATCTGCAATAGCTAAGAGAAATCTAAAATGTACAGACATATGCAGAGGTCTATCACAAAATGCATATGAAGTCTAGCTTTACCACAATGTATCAAAGGGATAATATAATAATCACAGTTACATCACCCATATAGGGATGATATTGGGTCAATAATGAATGATTTGTGAAAGTATCTCCTCTCCCTCTGCTGAGGATATAGACAAACTAAAATCCTATAGCTCAAGTAGAATGATGTTTGGTACATGTTCATTGAAACACAAAAACATCAAGTGCATCTTCTCATAATATAAATAGTTAAAGCATGCATAATAATAATAAAATGCCTAATGGAACATTGATGCTCTAGTGATGCAATCAGACATATCTAAAGCCACATCACTGGTTTCCATATCTAATCCTCAATGTACATGTCATTTAAATAAAATTACATTTAAATATAAAGCATTAAAATAATCATTTATGGAAATATGATCATATATCAGTGAAAGTCAACAATGAAACATCCAATAGCATATAAGACATGATATAACTAGAAATAAGATATAATCATCGCAATATATAAATCCAAGGTTCACAAATGTAAAACACACCAGATATCATCATAAAGCATAAAGCATAATGTTACATTGAAAACATCACTATGTATATATGATCAAAATGGTAAAGAACAATATAATCTAGCATCTAACCAACTATGACACTGGTAACCAAAATAATATACTAGTAATCAAATGCATCTCACTATGTAGATATCACAAAATAAGAAAAAGATCAAAATAATTGTAGAACAAAATGCAACCAAAAGAGCCACTACATAATCTTGGTCCTTCTTTCTCCTAGGATGGATCCTGCTTTCAAATTTAGGTCTGGATGTTATATTTATTGATTGTTCATGTGTCAGATTTAGATCTGGTCTTATACTTAATGTTTATCTTTTATCTAGATGGGTTCATGCTATATTAGACCTATGTATTTAATTTTCATCTCTTATCCATTTAGATCCTTAGTTCTGATGCTTTTGGCATAGGACTTATTTGCATTTTTTTATTGCTTTGGTCGACATGAAACTTATTTATAATAACATTTGGCTTTGCTAACCCTTTTTTAGTCTCCAATGATATATCATGTATATATAATGAATAATTGTGCTTTGGAGAAATGTGCATGTAAGGTAAGAAGAAATTGAAGTGACAAAACCAATTCAACAATTAGTAGAGTAGTGTTTAGTGAGAATGGTAGAGAAGGAAAAGGTAGTAATAGTTTGTTGCTAGAGTGGACAATATTTTGCATATCAACTATAGTATCAAGATAGTCAATCTTTATCTACTTTGAAGAGGAGTGAGTACTTTAAGAATGTGAGTCTCAAGTACTTGAGTTTTTTTATTGTACCTTGCTACATTGTATGCAAGTTTAGAGTTGTGAATTCATGTTTTTACTGTAAGGTAGTGAGCCTTCTTATCTATATTCATTGGTGTATTGGTATTGATCCTATGGTTGATAGGCCATAGCAGTGAGATCCTAATCAATTTTGTAATTAGATTATTTACCCCAGTAAATTTTCTTTGTGGGAAAGTGCTCACCATGGTTTTTCCTAGTTTGGGTTTTCCACGTATAAATCTTGGTGTTATTGTGTTGTTGGTTATGTTCATTACTTTCATATTGTTTCATGTGGTGATTATTGGATTTTCATTTTATGCTAATTCAACCCCCCTGCTCCCCCCCAACATCCAATGTGTGTTTATAACCTTTTACTTTTAGTGTATTTGTTATTTTGTCAAGCCAAATTTGTAATAATAAACCAACTAGGAATATTGTAATTGAGGGAGAAAAAAGTTAATGATCATTATATCTAGCTAGAAGTGAAGGAAAAATAGAAGAAATATAATAGGTTTGATGATACTTTTCCTTTTTCATCTTTCCTATTCTTTGAAAATTACTATTCCAAAAGATTATTCTAATAAAGTATAATTTTTTAGTTATCTTGCATAATGGTTTCATCCAGTTCAACACTTTCTCCTATATTAGGATAGATTTCATTTACAAAGAACACTAGCACTTTCTTAAACACTCAATAAATATTAAAGGTCATTGTATTATAATTTTAGAAGGGGTTAAAATCTAGATGCTATTTGTCGATATACACAAGGCTACATGACCTTTTTCTCCCTTAATATGGGTGAATAACTAGAAATTTTCATTTATAATGCCAAATATGTTTATGTTGAGATAGTTCATTTGAATATGTATACATATGATCCTAGAGATATATGTTGACCCCATTATGAGGAGTGACCCTTTCTTTGGTCCATTTTTCATGCATGTGCTAATGGTTGAAGATTTTTGGATAGATTTATATTTATGCCAGGTAGACACACTTATATAACAGATAATTTGGGAACTCAAATCGAGATATTTATTGATATTTTTAATATTTCATTAAGGGTCAAAATTTATTAAAAAAAATAGATAATTGTTAAAATTTAGTATGGGGAATCCTATAGAAAGTTGTAGTCTACCATTACTTTATTCTATCAAAAGATCATGCCTACCGTGTTTTAATAATTTTAACCTTGGCATTGATGTAGTTTTCTTATTTTATTTAAGTTGTGCAACTTATTGAATACTATTTAATGTGTTTAAGTAAGATTTATAACTATAATATTTCCATGTAATATGCTTATTTTATATTGTTAACTAGAAATTATTGGAAGTATGGTGAGCAAAGCGGGAGGAGATGGAGGTTCAAATTTGAATTTTGGCTTGGGCGGGAAACTAGCTAATGGTGGATTCTCTACAAGAAATGATGCAAGTGTTTTGTAGTGGGGGGGAGGATCATCAGGTGAGGGACCCACAAAGGAATCAAAAGAAGAAAAGGAGTCTGACATTATTCCTTCTCGAGGTGGTGTCCAAAGAAAATAATATCTCCTCTAGCAGGTAAGTATACCTCAAAAAACTTTGCTAGAAAGTTTTCTTCAAGGTCTTTGACTAAAGGAGGTTGGTATTCCATTTTTGTGGTTAAACCTTCTGGTAAATCTTCCTTTCCATGTATTAACAATATTTATGAACCTAGGAAGGGAGTTTTTGGTATATTTTTACCTGACCCTCTTGTGGATCACACTGTCTCTACTATGGCTCTCACCCTAGAAGGTAAATGCTGAAAGGATTCTTCTCATTTGAGTTCTCTAATGAGGAAGATCTCTTTAGGGTGTTGTGTGGAGGACCCTGGATTTTTGGCAAGTCATCCTTGGTGCTGCAAAAGTGGTCAACCAACTTGAATCTCAACAATGACTTCTTTTTCTCTGCCCCTA
This sequence comes from Chamaecyparis obtusa, assembly GCA_027943335.1. Classification (NCBI taxonomy): domain Eukaryota; kingdom Viridiplantae; phylum Streptophyta; class Pinopsida; order Cupressales; family Cupressaceae; genus Chamaecyparis; species Chamaecyparis obtusa. Next base: position 1,677,078 of record BSBK01004115.1, read on the forward strand.
TTTGGGTGTGGTTCCCTGGTCTCCCATTGGAATATTGGCATGAGGATGTTTTTGTAGGACTGGAAGGTGCTTTTGGAGAACTCTTGTCTATTGATCCAATGACAACAGTGAGATCAAGGTTAGTCTATGTGAGGATATGTGTGAATTTCCATCAATCAGTGGATCTCCCTAAAGTTATATCTATCATGTCTAATCTTGGTAATTATATTCAGTATGTTGAATATGAATCAGTTCCCTTTGCCTAATTTGCTTGCAAAAAATTAGGTCATTGGGCAAAGCAGTGTCCTCATAAACAACATAAAAATATCAAGGGGACTTCAGGAAAAAAAGAAAGAGACAAAGAAAGAATGGAAGGAAAAAAACCAAAATTGTAAGCCTGACTTGAGTACCATGGAAATTACAAGTGAGGAAGGAAAGGAAAAAGAGTCAGAGGGGAGTATTCTCAGTAATTAAATTCCTAAAGAAATGGGCAATCCTCTAGTTATTAGTAAAGATGATAGGAGGTTAGAAGAATAATTGAGGGTGCCTACTATCATAACCAACAAAAATTATGAATTCCAAATGGATCACAGAGAACTATCCCCACTTCTTAGGAGTGTGGAGAGTGTTGGATCCCAGGAAATGGATAATACTACTCCAGTTTCTAGGGTGGAAGATTCATTCAAAGAAATGACAGGAGTTGAGGAATCCTTAAAGAACTTGAACCCTCAAGGGGATTCTATGCTATAAGGTTCTTTGAATAGTGATACTATTGAGGATAGTGGAAATGATGACCCTCTCTCTCTGAGTAGCTGGAAGCAAGAGAAATTGGTTAATCCCTTCACAACAAAGAAGGATCAAGAAGGATAATGGACAACAATAGGGGGAAAATACAACATAAATGTTAGAAATAGGGAATACTGAGAGGGGGGGTGAATCAGTATTCTACAAACTTTGAATTTTTCCCAATTATGGATATAACAGATTATCTTAATGCATGCATAACATAGAAAGCTGAACAACATGCATAGCAATAAAACTAAAGAACTCATAACACATTATTTGTTCTCGAGGAAAGCTTGGCCAAGGGAAAACCCTAGTGGGGATGGTACCCACAAAGATCCACTAATCAAAAGTATCTTGTTAAGGATGTTGACCCTATTAGGAGTCTATTACATGCATATAGTGTCTCAGTCCTGATTAAGGGACTATAGGCCTTGTTAGAAGCCTCAACCCTGTTAGGGGTTGGCAGTACAAAATGTGATTACCAGATGAGCCCATTGCCCAAAAAAGTAATATACAATATTCACTAATTACAAAAATAGGTCAAGGTACATAACCTTATACTACTTGCATCAATATCTCTTCACTGCTCTTCCCTTTCACTATTACATTCACATATTCATTACACTTTATTCCATTACATTTTTACATATCTTTATACAAGTTATTAAGATTAATAACTTTCCAGTCATCTATCATATTACAAAATATATTTATCCAAGGGTTAACATCTAGGATGTTGTCCCTTTATATTGTTAAGTCATTATTTTGATAAACAAAATAATCCCTTAACTCTTTATCAATTATGTCTTCAAATTCTATCCTGTTGGCTTAACACTGTCTTTAATAAAACTATCATAACTTCTTCCGTACATGCCATACTAACTTGCACTCTGAGGTGAGTCTTTAATAGTCATTATTACCCTAATTTTCCTATTCTATACAAATTTGGCTAAACTCCATCCCTGGTCTGCATTTTATCCTGCCAAGCACCTTAAAAAATTTCATGGCTTCATCTCCTGTCCTCTAGTCTCTGTAAACCTTTAACCCCCTCTGGTTTGCAGGTCAAAAAATTCATAAAAGTAGCCATTGGAGCCAAAAAACCCTAAAAACCCTTTGGCCTATTATATTTCTTCATTAACTTTTTAGCCACTTAAGTTCTCAAATTCCCATGTGCGCTTTAATTCCTCCAGTCGCCAAATCTTTGATTCCTAGTGGTCAAAGCCCTAACACTTAGTGATCTGGTGAGCAGTTACCTTTTGAGTTGGCGGTCTCTACTTAGCGACTAAAGTCAAGATTCTAGATCTGACAGTTGTCGCATGATCTCATGGCCTCAAAAGATTCCATGAGATCTTGCGACAATCATCGATCTTCCTATCTGCAGAGTTCGGTTGTCAGTGGGTTCGGCTACATTATCTGAGCTATACACCTTTGATTGGTTAAAGACTTGTGATTTGGCACCATATCAGCACAAGTTTGGTGGTTGTCAGTCGATGATGATCTAACAGCTAGCACATGATCTGAAGGAGCTTTTCTGACACATGACATCATGTGCCCACCGTTGATATTACTTTATCTGGTGGGTCCTTTCCTAGTGACGTGCTCATTCTCTATTAGCTCCCAGGTGACAGTTAGGATGTGTCAGTGGGACTGTGTCAGGGGTCTATAGATCTGTAAGAAAGGCAAAGATCTACAGTGGTTGTATGATCTCATAGGATCTTTTGACCCTATAAGATCATGCGACGACCGTCTGATGAGAATCTCAGAGGGTCGTGGGTCCAAGGTGCTACTTGGCACTAACATGCTTACATTTGATTGGTTGCCATGTGCTAACAGGGATTCATCAGTGGATTTGATGTGTTGTGGGGTCCCAGTTCTAAAAGGATCTACGATTGGCGCATGATCAGAAGGACTATTCAAGGGCTATGAGATCATGCGCACGCTGTTGGATTGGAATCTTGTCTTCAGTGGGTCCATTGTCAAAAGGTTGCCGAGGTGTTGCTAATATGGCGGTCAGAGTGAATAAAAGTTTGACAAGTGACAAGTCTGGGCCCAGGGTTAAGATAAGTTCTTCGTGACTTAAGGAAGGAAAAGTCAAGGTGGGTCCAGGATGACAGGTATGCCAACATGCTAAAGTTTCATTGGCTGCTGACTTCCACGGTGGCTTTGACTTGTCAGAAGGGTTTTTGAAGTTGTTTTCTTAGCGTATCATGGCCATTCATCTACCGAGAAAGTTATGCATCGATGATTATGTTTTAATTTTTGATCTGCTAGTCGTTAACATTTAAATTCAAATTTCCTGCGAAGGTTTTGCTAGGGTTTTTCTCTTTTCAGCCGTGCATGATGTCGATGAGCTCAGGAATTAAATTTTTAGGATGGTTATGGTTGAGAGGGTGATGGAGATGACTATTGGCCGGTGTTGTAGGGTACTATGCCACGTTTTCATGCCAGGAGACACTAGAAAGAGTTGGTGTCAGCTTTAAATGGTACTATTCCTAGGGAAGAATGATTAGATTTGGAGCCTTCATGGCAAGGCTGAGTTGCAGGTGGGTAGTTGAGTTGAGGTTGACATGTCTGCAGGTGAGCTCAGTACCGAGTGGATGCACACAAGGAAGATTTGATCTGATTGCCAGTGTTCTCAGAATTTTGATGATAGTAATCAGTGTACCTTTAGGGTTTGATATTATTGTAAATCCCATGTAACCCTATTTAGGTTAGTTTTTGACTCCTGCCTACATGCAGTGAGAGGTATATAGTTCTTTTTTGGAGCCTTAGTGCTTAGAGGTTGGAATTGTAAAAAAGAAAGAATCCTTTCTTAGAAGGCTATCTGTGGTATTTCTTCTACCCTTTGGTCTTCTACTCTTGTGACCTCCCATTGATGATTTAAACAAATCCAAGGTATTTGTGACATTTTCTCTATCCCTATCTTTCCATTGTTTGAAGTATCTCCTATTGAATTGAAGTTTATGCATGATTTAGTGACAATTTAGGGTTCCTGATCCCTCTTCTTTTCTACAATTCTATGTGTTGTTGTGTATGATTTGATGTGGATGCTCTTGTGGGTATACTTCAGACCCCTGACAATCTTGTCTCATTCCTACACCTAGTTGCAGAGGTGAATGTCTACTTGCAGGTCATAGTTTGTGTCTTATGTTCAGACCCCTCTATGAAACACTTATGCAAGCCTATTTAAGAAGTTGTGATCTCCTAGACCTAAGTTCTTCGTTGGCTTCATTCCTCTATGCTGCAATTCATACTCTCATTTTAGTGTATCACCTAGTAGGTAGTTTGCTTTCAAGTCATTTCTCTTTCCAAGCATTCCTTCTATCCCTTTCCCTCAAAAGTTTTACTTTTCATGTTGTAGACACCTAAAAATCCTTTAGAAAATAAAGTATTTTTATTTTCTGAAAAATCCCTGATGACATCATCATTTATTTATTAATTAATTAATTATTTAATTAATTTATTTTTATGTCATTAAATCCGTTTATCTTAATTAAAAATATTTAATTATGAAATCCCTCCCAAAAATGTTTAAATCTTATTTAAACATTATTCCCCTATTTATTAATTATTTAATTAATAAATTGACCAAAAATCCCAAAATAAATAATTAATTTATTTTTTGCCCAAAACTTGGCCAATTTCCTTAAGACCACTAACTTCTTCCAAAATCTTCTAATCCTTCTTTAATTTCGATTAAAGGCTAATCCCATCATTTCCTAACCCTAATCCCAACTCAAAATATTTAATTAAGATTAAATATTTAATCCTCATATTTATTAAATTCATTTTAATAAATATTCTCAAAACCTAAACCATGGAAATAAATAAATCTTTATTTATTTCCTAAAATCCATGTTTATCCTAAGGAAATTCTAGACTCTTCTAGAAAGTCCTAACCCTAATCCTAATCCTAATCCCTCCCCTAATCCTGTCACATTCCCTAACCAAGGTTAGCCAACTCCTAAGCTTAACCCAAAGTCAACAAACTTCTAGAGACTTCTCTTACATGCATTAAGTGCATTTAAGGCCCCCTTATCCCTCTTACATGCATTTATCATGCATTTAAGAAGCCCCTCACCCCTTTCTTACACCCTTTGACCTTAGGCACATTTCCCAAATTGTGCACATTCCTCCCATCTTTCAACCCAATGCCCTTGTGACACTTGTCACAAGGAGGTGGCCCTGAACTAGCACAATCTATGTGCTCCCCTTTGAATGAATCTTGGCCTCTCTTAAGGATTTTGATCCTGGCCATTCATTCCTCCTTCCCAAATCTTATAAATGTTCCTCCTTTCAAGAGCAAATTCATTAGCTTAACTTTTATTCTCATGCATTGTTATCATGCCCATTTAGCTCTAGACTTAGCATAATCATCTTAATTTAACTTACTTTCAAGCATTTTAGCTCATCCTAATTTAGTAATAATGGATTAACTTAGTTTATTTCATTATTTTGCATAAGCATAGCATCATCATATCTCTATTTGGCTTAAAATCAATCTTAGCATAAATCTCATGTAGCTTAATATTCATATCAGCATCATTTTGATCCTTGAGGCCTTAGGGGCAAATCAGGTGTTCTATACCTGTTTTGTGCCATTTTGGGGTTTTCATGGATTTCAATCCATCCTAAATGCATAAGGAATATGCTCCAAGTGATTAGAGAGCACACCCACATCCCCTTAAGCAAGAGCAAATCAAACAGTGCTTGGGTGCACCTGTTTTAGCTCAATCTAAGGTGGCTTAGTTTAGAGTTTTATTTGTTTTGCATTGATTTCATGCTTAGACTAACATCTAATCTTTGTTTGGCTTGAAGTCTTCCAAAATAGGTATCCTCAAAAGCCTAGTCTACACATGTCAAGAGAAAATTAAGGTGATTATCCAAGAGGAACCAACCTAGAATCTGGAGTTCTCATTTTAGTTAGCATAGGTCCCACAACCTGGAGATGATTCCCATGTTATACTAGGTTATCAAGACTACGAGAGCTTGAAACAAGGGTGCAAACTTAGTGTATAAAATTTTTGGCAACCCTGGTGGGACTACAAAAGAAACTATTGTTTAAAGATTATGTCATCTTTGATATACATATTGCATAATACAGACTTTTAGAAGTTGTTCTATCAAGTATATCTGGTGACTCCACTGATTGCAAAGATCCAGGCCAACCTTGTTCAAAGTTTATGAGAAATATTGAGACTAGGAGCTCAAAGCCTACTCAATTTTCAGAGTTTCCCTCAAAAAGAGGCTACAAAGGCAAGTCAACTCAAAGAACATCCCCTGCAAGGAGAGTTCAATCAACACCACTTGATACTTCAGAAAGGAGATCTTTTCCCTTTCATTCTAGAAGAAGAGAAAGATCTCTAACCAGAGATCTAGAGAATGATTCAAATCCAACAACAAATACAACCCACATAGTTGTCAATCTTCAAATCACAGCTCCTACAATGGCTAGACAATTTTCTTTTGCACCTTTCAACCAGGGAAGTCCATTAACTTTTGCTGTACATCATGATGTGCCATTGGTGGCACTAAAGAGTGTACCTGACTTCATAGGTGAAGGGTAGACAACTGATTTTGAACACATAAGAGATGTGACCACCATCTGCAACATACACAACATAACTCAAGAAGATGTGGCCACCAAATTATTAGCAGCCTCTCTAAAAGGTAAGGCTCTTGAATGGTTTAGAACTTTAACTATTGGCTCCATTACTTTATGGGATGAATTAGGGGATGCATTAAGTAAACATTTTGAGGATAAATTAGATAACTTGTCTCTGGTAGAGCAGTTAACAACCATCAAGAGAGACCCTCAAAAGAAAATGACATATTACAATAGTAGATTTCTCAAAACATGGAATAGAATTCCAATCTCAGTGAGGCCATCAACTGACCATGCTTTTCTATACTATTTGCAAAGCTTTAATGGTCAAATCTCTGTCATGATCCAATCCATGGGTGGTACTTCTTTATCCCAAGCTTTTGATATAGCTATCAGGGCTGAAAATTGTTTAATCCAAGTAGGCATGATTGCTAGAAGGCCACCTATGCCTATTTTTCCTAGCCTTCAGCCCATTGCATCTGCATAGGTACCTCTATTTACCCCTATTCCCACCATATTAGCACCTCAGGCTAGTACCAGTGGTCAGGAGCTAACAACAAGTTTCTCCCAAGAGCTGCAAGAGATAAAGAATAGTCAAGAAAGTAGTAAGAAGTAAATGACAAATTTGTTGTAGACCTTGACTAAAGAAGTTACAAACCTAAAGAAACAAGGTCAAGGAATCAGACCACCCTTTCAGCCACAGGGCCAAGGTCCTAATCAGCAATATAAGAATCAGGGACATCCTTACCGACAAAATAGGCCACCATACCAAGGAGGGTATCAAGGACAAAGGCAAAGTTTTAATCAAAGACCATTCCAACCATATAACCCTGCACCTCTTAATTCTACAAATCCAGTCAAGGATATGGTTCCTAGTCAAAATAATATGGCTATGGAAAATGAATGGTGCTTTCCTTGTAATCAGCCTCATAATCAAGCTACATGTTCAAATGGATGGATGAACCAAGCTCTAATGGTTCAAAATGCCTCACAAGCTCAATCAAAGGCTCCATCCAGTGGCTTAGTTCCTCAACAAGAATCACAAGAGAATGAGATTGCTCTTTTCAATTGGGAGCAACTAGACTTCAATGCAGTCAATGATGAAGTTTCTTTTGTTGCCTATACAAGAGAAAAAATAAGAGCTCAAGACATGGAGAGAGTATATTCCAATGCCAAATCCACTACATCTACAGAACCACTGCAGCAAGCTACTCCTAGCACATTCAAGGAGGCTCCTGCCATTACAAGCAAAGAAGGCCAAATTCCAAAAAAGGTGGAGCCCATCATAGTGAAAGCACAACAAAAGGTGCATGCTGTGACACCTTTCAACATTGTTGATAGTATGAAGAAGGTTAACATTACCATGTCCATGTGGGACTCTTTGACTCTTTCAGGACAACCTGAGATTTTGAAGAAAGCCATGACTGAAGTAACAACTCCTCAACCTACAAAAGAAGTTGCAAACCCAGTGTTGGTTAACACTGATAAAAAAAAGGAGGCTTCAAGTAGCAACCTCAAGGCCAATACCATGCAAGGTAGGAATTCAAAACCACCCCCCTTTTATGTATCTCTAATTATTGGAAAATCTCTAGTACATAATTGTATGGTAGATAGTGGAGCTACTAGCACTGTAATGCCCAAGAAGGTAGCTGACCAATTAGGACTAAAATATGAACCCTTCCAAAAGAAGGTTACACAACTTGATGGATCCTTAGTTAATACTATAGGTGTAGCTAAGGATACCAGTCTGATCCTACATGCTAGTCCTAATTTCTCCATCCTCCTTGATATATATATCATAGATCTCCCTGCATTATTTTCTATATGTCTTTCAAGGGAGTTTACAGCTAAGATAGGAGGCTACTTATCCTTTGACTAGTCTCACATGATTTTCCATACAAGATATGCTACCAAGGTTACCATTAAGTCAGAGAAATTGGTAGCACACCATATAGAACCTTATGTGTCCAACACCATCAATGCAAATTGCCCCATATTTGATGACAATGACTTCCAAACCATTGGAGAAGCAGACACTAAGATAGAAAGTATCCCTGATATTTTACTAGATGAAAGAGCTGTAGAGGCCCAAGAAAATCTTGTTTTGGATTTTGGTTTGGGAAGTTATTTGATACAAGAAAGTGGATCCATATAGCCAAGCCTCCTCAAAGAAGACATTGATTTAGAGGATCAGAATTATCAGGTTTGGGAAATTTTTTTTGATGGAGCTAGAAGTAGACATGGGTCTAGTGGTGGTGCTATGTTAGTGTCCCCAAAAGGAGAAAGGTATTATACTACCTTTAGATTTAGTTTTTCCTGCACTAGCAACACTGTAGAATATGAAAGTCTAGTCAATGGACTAGAATGGGCTAGGAAAAGAGGGCTTAAGGCCTTAAAATCTATGGTGACAGTGAGTTAGTTGTTAGCCAAGAAAGAGGGATAAGTGCAACTAAAAATGACACCTTGAAAGCATACAAACATAAAGTTTGGGATGTAATTGAAGACTTTTGTGCTTTCAATATTGTTGCTATCCCTAGGAAGCTAAATCAGAATGCAGATAGATTAGCTGCTGTTGGATCTCAGTATGACATTCCAAATAGTGTTTCAAAAGAAATAGATCAACGTCATATCAAAGTGATTTTCAGACCCTCTATTCTTGATAATGATGATTGGCAGGTGTTTGACAATGATGAATAAATTCTACAGTTCTTGTTTGAAGAAGATGTTTTTTCAGAGCACAATCAAGATAGGCTATCACAAAACTATGGTGATCAGGTGGTACAACTGAAGTCCAATAAGATTCCTAGAGGTCTTGCCACCTTAGAAACTATCTTCAACAAGGATGATCAAGTCAAGAAGAATAAAGCTAGCCTGGTAGTTCAACAAGAACATTGTGTTGAATGAGGGTTGGAGCCAGGTAAGAGCTTACAATTTGGGAAGGTAAACACTGAATTGGAAAAGCAAGCTTATACCCAATTATTCAAAGAATTCAGTGATGTATTTGCATGGCAATATGAAGAACTCAAAGGTTTTGATCCAGCCCTTGCTCAACACACTATTGAATTAGAACCTAATGCTAAGCCAGTAAGACAAAAGAAAAGGCCTGTTAATCCCAAGCTTGATCCACTTATGTATAAAGAAGTTGTCAAATTGATAGAAAGTGGTATCATCTACCCCATTAAGCATACTAGTTGGGTTTCAAACCTTGTTCCTGTCAGGAAGAAGAATGGGGAGCTGAGGTTATGCGTTGACTTCAGGGATCTTAACAGGGATTCATTAAAAGACCGCCATCCACTGCCCTCCATGGAACAAATTTTGCAATGTGTCTCTAGGTCTGAGAGATTTTCATTATTGGATGGCTATTCAGGATACAATCAAATCCTGGTTAATGAAGAGGATCAATACAAGACTGCATTTACAACCAAGTGGGGAACCATGGCTTATCAAAGGATGCCCTTTGGTTTGTCAAATGCAGGTGCTACATTTCAAAAGGAAATGGATATGGCCTTTAAGAGCCTCATGTACAAGTTTGTGCTGGTCTACTTAGATGACATAACTATCTATTCTAAGCATGCAGAAGACCATATCAAACATCTGAGGAAATTTTTTGAAAGGTGTAGAGAGTTTGGGATATCTCTTAATCCCAAGAAATGTGTGTTTGCAGTTCATGAAGGAAAATTGTTAGGATATGTAGTATCCAACAAAGGAATTACAATGTATCCTAAAAGAATTGTAGCTATCCTAGAGCTACCCCTACCACATCACAAGAAAAGCCTTCAATCTTTCATAGGAAGGATAAATTTTGTCAGGAGGTTTTTGCCTGACATTGCAGATTTACTCAAGCCTTTGATAGCCATGTTAAAGAAGAGTTCAACTTTTAGTTGGACTAAAGAAGGGAAGGCCAATTTCTAGGCTATCAAAGAGGCCTTGATAGAAGCTCCTACCCTATTAAACCCAAATTTTAGTAAGGATTTTATCCTTTATGCTTATGGAGGACATGATGCTATATCTGCAATGCTGACTCAAGAAAATTCAAATGGATTGGAGCAGCCTATTGCTTTCTTTAGCAAAGGTTTAGAAGAGTATGAATAGAGATACTCTTTTGTAGAGAAACATGTACTTGCTATGGTAAAGAGCCTTAAAAAGTTCAAATATCTATTGAATCATAGCAAGGTACACTTGAAGGTTACTCATCCAAGTGTTAAAGAATTTTTGCTTTCCAAGGACCTAAATGAGAAAAGAGCTGGCTGGATCACCAAGGTGATGGAATATGACATTGATATCCAAACTACCAAGATGGTTAGAGGAAGAGGTTTTTGTGAACATTTGGTAAAGGATGAAAGTTTAAAGAAATCAGAGCAAATAGATGCATCTCTGGTGGTGCATTCTACAGAAGAACAAGCCAAGGCAACAAGCTGGTTGCCTAATATGATCAATTATTTGAAGATAGGACAATGTCCTATAGGCCTAGATTCAACAAAAAGAAGGTATTATAGGTTACAATCTATTCCTTTTGTGCTGATCAATGAAGTTCTTTTCAGAAAGGATCACAGTGGTGTCCTTTTAAGATGCATTGATTCAAAAAAGGTAGCAAATATCCTATTTGAGTTTCATGATGCCTCAAAGTCTCAGAATGGGTAGTCAAGAATGACATATATTTGAATACAAGTTCAAATTATTACCCTCAAGGCAATGGCTTAGCAGAGTCAAAAAACAAGAATTTGATTAGGATAATCAAGATGACCCTACAAGATAACTAGAGAGATTGACATACTAAGCTGAAGTCTGCCTTATGGTTAGACAGAATTACTCCAAAGAAGATTATTGGGAATTCTCCTTACATGCTAGTATATGGTAAAGAGGCTAAGTTGTCCATTTTAACTAAATTGCTAGCTTTGGACTTGGCCACTCAATATGCCCTATTTGAAGAGGAGGATCCCTTGCAGATCAGATATGCTTAGTTGATGGAGTTGGAGGAATTCAGAGATAAATCCATGAAAGATATGGAGTTCCATCAGATTCAGACAAAGAGGAGCTTTGATAAAAGAGCCAGGATCAGAGATTTAAAAGTTGGGGATGTAGTCCTCAAGTGGGATGAGTTCAGATCCAAGCCTAGCAGACATAAAAAATTTGATTCATTCTGGGGTGGACCATTTGTTATAACAAAGTGCAAGGGACCCAATACTTTTCAGCTATCAACTCTTGAAGGAGATACCTTGCCAATATCAGTGAATGATTTCCACTTGAAGCCCTTCTTTGAGGTTAATCCCTCTCTGTAAATTCTTGTAAATATGTTTTCTTCTTTGTTTCCCTATTTTCTAGGTTAGTTTCCTGCTTTCTGAGAAGTGCCTGTGCACAGGTTTGTCTTTTCGGTTCAAGTTTTTGTCCCTCTATCAAAGTTTTTGTGTTCCTAAGATGACCCCATGCCCAATGAACTATGTTAAGGCCACTGGTTTTCCATGTCTAGCAGGCTGACATCCAATAGAAATTGCCAAAATGTTACCCTAATTTTCCTATTCTATACAAATTTGGCTAAACTCCATCCCTGGTCTGCATTTTATCCTGCCAAGCACCTCAAAAAATTTCATGGCTTCATCTCCTATCCTTTGGTCTTTGTAAACCTTTAACCCCCTCTGGTCTACAAGTCAAAAAATTCATAAAACTAGCTGTTGGAGCTAAAAAACCCTAAAAACCCTTTGGCCTGTTATATTTCTTCATTAACTTTTCAGCCACTTAAGTTCTCAAATTCCCATGTGTGTTTTAATTCCTCCAGTCACCAAATCTCCGATTCCCAGTGGTCAAAGCCCTAACACTTAGCGATTTGGTGAGTGGTTACCTTTTGAGTTGGTGGTCTCTGCTTAGCAGCTAAAGTCAAGATTCTAGATCTGACGGTTGTTGCATGATCTCATGGCTTCAAAAGATTCCATGAGATCTTGTGATGATCATTGATCTTCCTGTCTGCAGAGTTTGGTTGTTAGTGGGTCTAGCCACATTGTCTGAGCTGTACACCTTTGATTAGTTAAAGACTTGTGATTCGGTACCATGTCAGTGTGGGCTCAGTGGTTGTCAGTCGACGATGATCTAACAGTTGGCACATGATCTGAAGGAGATTTTCTGACACATGAGATCATGTGCTTGCCGTTGATCTTACTTTATCTCTAAGCTCTGTCAGGTGGGTCCTTTCTTGGTGATGTGCTCATTCTCTATTGGCTCCCAGGTGACAGTTAGGATGTGTCAGTGGGACCGTGTTAGGGGTCTGCAGCTCTGTCAGAAAGGCAAAGATCTATGGTGGTCGTATGAGCTCATAGGATCTTTTGACCCTATGAGATCATGTGATGACCATTTGATGAGACTCTCAGAGGGTCGTGGGTCCAAGGTGCTACCTAGTGCTGACATGCTTGCATTTGATTGGTTTTTGTGTGCTGACAGGGATTCATCAGTGGATCTGATGTGTCGTGGGGTCCCAGTTCTAAAAGGATCTAGGGTTGGCTCATGATCAAAAGGAATATTTGAGGGCTATGAGATCATGCGCCCACTGTTGGATTGGAATCTTGTCTTTAGTGGGTCCATTGTTAGAAGGTTGCCGAGGTGTTGCTGATATGGTGGTCAGAGTGAATAAAAGTTTGACAAGTGGCAAGTCTAGGCCCGGGGTTAAGATAAGTTCTTCATGACTTAAGGAAGGAAAAGTCAAGGCAAGTCCAGGATGATAGGTATGCCGACATGCTAAAGTTTCATTGGTTGCTAACTTCCATAGTGGCTTTGACTTGTCAGAAGGGTTTTTGAAGTTGTTTTCTCAGCATATCATGGTCATTCATCTACCGAGAAAGTTATGCATCAATGGTTGTGTTTTAATTTTTGACCTACTAGCTGTTAACATTTAAATTCAAATTTTCTACGAAGGTTTTGCTAGGGTTTTTCTCTTTTCAGCCATGCACGAGGTCGATTAGCTCAGGAATTACATTTTTAGGATGGTTATGGTTGAGAGGGTGATGGAGATGACTGTTGGCTGGTGTTGCAGGGTACTGTGCCATGTTTTCACACCAGGAAATGCTAGAAAGAGTTGGCACCAACTTTAAATGGTACTATTCCCAAGGAAGAATGATCAAATTTGGAGCCTTCATGGCAAGGCCGAGTTGCAGGTGGGTAGTTGAGTCGAGGTTGATGTGTCTGTAGGTGAGCTCAGTACCAGGTGGATGCACACAAGGAAGATTTGATCTAATTATCGGTGTTCTTAGAATTTTGATGATAGTAATTAGTGTACCTTTAGGGTTTGATATTATTGTAAATCCCATGTAACCCTAGTTAGGTTAGTTTTCAACTCCTGCCTATGTGCAGTGAGAGGTATATAGTTCTTTTTTGGAGCCTTAGTGCTTAGAGGTTGGAATTGTAAAAAAGAAAGAATCCTTTCTTAGAAGGCTATCTGTGGTATTTCTTCTACTCTCTGGTCTTCTACTCTTGTAATCTCCCATTGATGATTTAAACAACTCCAAGGTATTTGTGACATTTTCTCTATCCCTATCCTTCCATTGTTTGAAGTATCTCTTATTGAATTGAAGTTTATGCATGATTTAGTGACAATTTAGGGTTCCTGATCCCTCTTCTTTTCTGCAATTCTATGTGTTGTTGTGTATGATTTGATGTGGATTCTCTTGTGGGTATACTTCAGCCCCCTGACAATCTTGTCTCATTCCTACACCTAGTTGCAGAGGTGAATGTCTGCTTGCAGGTCATAGTTTGTGTCTTATGTTCAGACCCGTCTATGAAACACTTATGCAAGCCTATTTAAGAAGTTTTTATCTCTTAGACCTTATTTCTTCATTGGCTTCATTCCTCTATGCTACAATTCATACCCTAATTTCAGTGTATCACCTAGTAGGTAGTTTTCTTTCAAGTCATTTCTCTTTCCAAGCATTCCTTCTATCCATTTCCTTCAAAATTTTTACTTTTCATGTCAAGAGAAAATTAAGGTGATTATCCAAGAGGAACTAGCCTAGAATCTGGAGGTCTCATCTTAGTTAGCATAGGTCCCACAACGTAGAGATGATTCCCATGTTATACTAGGTTATCAAGACTACGAGAGCTTGAAACAAGGGTGCAAACTTAGTGTATAATAGTCACCATAGATTCTATGTTCAAGTGTGCAAGCACTAAACTTACTCCAATGAACATCGCAAATCAAAACTATCTTCGGGTTCACTGGCAAAAACACACTATCTCATACTTAGACAATTTTGCATTGCGCTTTGACATACTAGCTCTCTGACCTATGTGATCTTCATGTAGATCATATGTTTCCATAATGACAACATCTATATAACCAACTCAGCCAAATTTCCAACAATCTTCCCCTTTGTCATTGGTGGCAACATATGAGAAAATTGGCTAAGTCTTAGACTCCAAAATTTCAAAATTTTGGCCATAATACAAAATATATATACTATCCTTATGACTTCATGAATCCTCTCTATATACTATACTCCCTGTAAGAGTATGTATCCTTATCAATTTTTTGCTATATATCTCTCCCCCTTTGACAACAATGACAAAAAAAAGGTAAGGTTACAAAATTGTGTTCACAAAATGTTATACCTTGATTCAATATTGCAAAGTCGGTAGGCTTGCAACACAATTTGCAAAGTTAATGTTCATGGCATCTAACTCTTTCTCCCATGATTTCTTAATTGAATCTACCACATTGAGTAGTGTGCACAATCCATAAGATACAATCTCACATGCTTGGAGATTTTCATAACTAAACTTCTGAAAAGGTGTCTTGGCTAAAAGACATTCTTCCAGTTGCCCTTCAATAGTGCTCAAGTTAATAGAAATGTGCTCTCTTAAAAGAGTGAATCTCTTTAGCTTCTTGTCCTTATCATCTTGCAAAACTCTTATTTCATCATAAATCTTGCAAATTTTCTTCTCAATATCAAATATCTTCACATTGGGGCTCGAAAGAAGGTTTGTCTCATTCTGAATTTCTGCTTCCTTCATCTTCATCTTCTAAACTTCCTCTGCACCAAGTTCTCTGATTTTGTACACTGAATGTACAAAGATTTTCCTCTTTCTAAATTCTTTCTCAAGTCCTTTATAAAGATATCAAGGTTATTGACATCATTCCTGATATTCTGACTAATGTCCAAAAGTTTTTTGGCCTCATAAGCTGCTTGAGCTTTCATCTTTGCTATATCAGATAGATTTGTAAACTCATCATCAAAAGTATTCATCACTTTCTTTTCTCTTTCTAGAGGGTCATCTTCTACAATTTGTGTAGTAATAATGCCTTGTAGCTTCTCAGTAAGCTCCTTCAGGCATCCTTCAAGACTCTTTACTTTCTTGTTCTTTCTAGTGATCTTGTTCAAAGATGTGATCAATTCCATCTGATCATCATCATCTACTTCCTTTCCCAATTCTCAATCATAGAACCAATCTAAGTTTTCTTGCCAGTCTCAGGAGTAAGACTAATTTCTTCTTGAGTGGGAAGAGGTACTTGTTTCTCTGTTACTTTAGTTTCTATGTTCTCTTCTCCTTTGGTACTACCCTACTCTTCAAAAGTGGAATTGTAAACAATGTTTTTAAGATTCTTGAATAATTTATCATCACTATCCAAGGTGATCTTAGTTCCTTCAACATTCATGGCTTCATCCTCAATATTTATGGCTAGTGGAGAGGGAATTTCCTCTTGTTCTGCTTCTTCTGCTTGATCTTTAGATTCTGCTGCAATTGATGATTCTCCAACATTCTCTGTCATAACCTTAATGATTGCTTGAGCTATTTCTGTGTTAATTTCTTCATATCTACCTCCCATAATCTGAATAGTTCTCTTCTTGGTTCTTAGATGGGTTCTTAGATCCTTCATAATTTGATTGAAGTACTCTTCTTCTCTCACAACAAAAAGTTTTCTTACATGCTTTTCTCTAATACTTATGTCTTCTTCTGATGCTCTCTTCTTTCTATTTACAAGTTTCTTGTACAAGTCATCAGGTATCTTACCCTGAATTGTATCAAATTTATTATTAGAGATCATTTCCAATGGTGAATGAAAATCATCTCAATAAATGAAAAAACATATAAGTGATTAAAGATGAGAATCTAAATTGTGAATACTTAGTCTTCTTTATCTTTTCCAAATTCTCAAACAACTAAATTCTCAAAATCTCAAACGTCAACTTGTACTTTATCAACACACATCAAATAAGCCACATGTACCATTCCAGCTACCATGTCATCCTCTCTTGAGTTAGCACAAAACTTAGTTGTTAGGATCTTACACAAGTATCTGACATCATCTTGCTGTATCTTGCTAATTACTATTCCTCTGCCATTGTAGGATGAATTTGTGTTGTCTATGACTATTTTCCTCATGTTTTTCTCATTCAAAGGAATGGCTCCAGTTTTAGATAGTCCAGTTACCTCATGAATTAAGTCAGCTATGATATCTATCACTCTGTCATCTAACCAAAACTTTCCTTTATGAATTTTGCTTAGGTTTATCCTCAATTTTGTGATTTAGGGCTTACGTAGATTCGACACAAAAATTCTTCACCAAATCCTTGAAAAATGCTTCCAATCACTTCTCTTTGATATCCTTAACACTTGTATTCACTTTGATGATCAAATAACACCATTCGTGACCTTTTATCATTTCAATCTCACTTAGATCTGACATCACATTCAATTCTTTTATCGCTTCTTTCCAAAAAGCTAATTCTGTTAACTTGCAAAACTTAAAACTTTTTGCGATCTCACAAAACATAATATTTTTCTTTACTCTTAACCATAGCATTAGAACATCATATACTACCTTGCATTAATTGCGTAAGACTCAATTCATCATATATCAATTTCTACACTAATCTAAGTTCCTATTTTACTGTAAATTACATGAATTAAGTACTTTGAGATGCATCAGGTAAAGATTCATTCTTACCATTTAATACTTCACCTTTTTGATTGCCTTCAGTGCTAAATATGTCTCCTTGATCTGTGCTTTTAACAAACTTCACTTCATCTGAATTACTACAACATCCTTTCTGACTGTTTCTTGCATTTTCATTTTTTCTTACATGACTTCTAGGGTTAGGATTGGTATGAAAAACTCTATTGTTCTTTCTACAAAACCTTGCTATATGTCCAATCTTGTTACATATCTGACAAACTATTCCATTGTTTCCATATCTTGGTCCAGGTTGATTGATATGTGATCTACAATTTCTAGCAATGTGCCCAACCTTGTTGCATCTATAACATACTACTCCATTTCTTCTTTTCATATCTTCAGTAGGTTTCTTATCTGTATGGTTAGTATTTCTAAACACTCTACTACTATTGTTATTCTCAACAAATTTAGGTTTTCTGCATTCAATAGCTCTATGTCCAAAACCATGACAATTATAACAATAACCATTAAGAGGTTTAAATTTCTTACCTTTGCAATCTCTCTTCATATGAGCAATAGTATTACAAGCAAAACATCTACCGTTGAATTCTCTTTGCATACCTCTAAGTGATTCCTCTTGCTTAGATGGTTCTTCTTCCTTAGGTGTATCTTTAGATTTGTTAATCTCATCAGACTTCTTCTCATCTATGCTTTCAGATATTTTTAGATCTGGTTCCTTTCTTTCTTCATTTGCTGTAAAAGTGGTGAATCCAAGACTAGTTTTGTCATAGAATGGTTTTTGATAAGATATTTGTTCATCAATCTTCTCATTAGTTGAATATAGTCTTTCAAGTTGCTGCTTAGATTGAGTCAGTTCTCCTTTCACAATTGTATTATATTTCTCAAGTTTAGCATACTACAAATTGACTTTCTCAAGTTCAGATGTTACTTTACCAAGTTTAGATTTTAGCCCTTCATTTTCAAGCTTAAAATTTTCATTCTTAGATTTCAGATTTGCTTCATTCTTGCCATTTCCATCTTTCAGACTTAGCTTTAGATTTGCTATCTTTAGTTCATGTTTAAGGATCTCATTTTCTTTTTCTAAGTTTTCATCACAATCTTCAATGTGAATTTTAGATTCCTTTTTAGATTTCAGATCTTCCAATTTGTTTTTCAGTTTCTCAATGAGGTTCTTTGCATCATCATATTTTCCTTTCAAAGTATCTCTTTCTTCAATAAGCATATCAATCTATTCAAGAGCTTCTTCTAGATTCTTCTGTAGCTGATCCATATCCATAGAGATCTTACTCAAGCTACTAGGCTTTCCTTGAATGATTCTTTTTTGAGTAACTAAGCTATGATACCAATTGTTAGAAATAGGGAATACTGAGAAAGGGGGGGGGGGTGAATCAGTATTCTAAAAACTTTAACTTTTGCCCAATTATGGATATAACATATTATCTTAATGCATGCATAATATAGAAAGCTAAACAACATGCATATCAATAAAACTAAAGAACTCATAACACATTATTTATTCTTGAGGAAACCCTGGCCAAGGGAAAACCCTGGTGGGGATGGTACCCACAAAGATCCACTAATCAAAGGTATCTTGTTAAGGATGTTGACCCTGTTAGGAGTCTATTACATGCATATAGTGTCTCAATCCTGATCAAGGGACTATAGGCCTTGTTAGAAGCCTCAACCCTGTTAGGAGTTGGTAGTACAAAATGTGATTACTAGATGAGCCCACTGCCCAAACAAGCAATATACAATATTCATTCCACTTTATTACATTACATTTTTACATATCTTTATACAAGTTATTAAGATTAATAACTTTCCAGTCAGCTATCATATTAAAAAATATCTATAGCCAAGGGTTAAAATCTAGGATGTCATCCCTTTATATTGTTAAGTCATTATTTTGATAAACAAAATAATCCCTTAACTTTTTATCAATTATGTCTTCAAATTTTGTCCTGTCAGCTTAAGACTATCTTTAGTAAAACTTTCATAACTTCTTTCGTACATGCCATACTGACTTTCACTCTAAGGTGAGTCTATAATAGTCACCATAGAGTCTATGTTCAAGTTCTCAAGCACTGAACTTACTCCAATCAATATCGTAAATCAAAACTGTCTTCAAGTTCATTGGCAAAAACACACTATCTCATACTTAGACAATTTTGCATTGCACTTTGACATACTAGCTCTCTGACCTATGCAATCTTCATGTAGATCATATGTTTCCATAATGACAACATCTATGTAACCAAATCAGTCAAATTTCCAACAATAAATTCAAACAATAAAGGTTTTAATAAGAACTAGGCATCGACTAAATCTAGATCGACTAAGAAAAATGACAGTCATGCCTACGGAGGAGTGCAAACAAGGTGCCAACAAAAGGCTAATGTAGGATTTCCTAAAGATCTCAGAGGTAGAAAATCATTAAAAGAAGCAAGATAATAGGAAGCTAGATAAAATATTGTAGATGGGTGTCACATTACCATCCAGGGGATTTGTTTACTATATCGTAGATGAAAATTATTTCCTGTAATATTAGAGGACTGAATAGTCCCCACAAGAAGGATGTTCTTCACAATTTTGTTAGAGACTATAATCTAGATATGGAGGAACTATTCAAGAAACTAAAATATTGAGGGAAAAAGTTGAAAAAATTCACCCTATGAAGAATGGAGGAAGTATTGGTAGTGATTTGGAAGGAGCTTCAGGAGGAGTGGCAATTTTTTGGAACAAAAAGTCTATCGACTGTTCTATTATAAAGGTTGACAAGAAAATCATAATGGTGAAAGTCACCCATACAAGAGATAATTTCTCTTGGAATCTTATGAATATATATGCCCCTAATACTACATTAGGGAGACATAAATTTTGGCACAGTCTGAAAGATCTGCGTAAGAAATTTCATGAAACTAGCTAGATGGTGATGGGAGATTTCAATACTCATTTGAAAGATTTGGAATAAAAAGGTGGAAACCCCTCATAGATTGATAGTAGATAAGATCTAATGGACTATATCAATGATGAGGCATTTTTAAATTTGGAGCTGGAGGGTACTCCATTTACCTGGTCTAATAGGAGATTAGGCGAAGAGCTTATCCAGGTGAATCTGGATAGAACTCTCATCTCTCTAGACTGGATCTTGAGGTACTCTTGTTCCCTTTCTTCAATGCTAAGAATATGGTCAGATCATTTCCCTATATCTTTTACTACTAATCCTTTGAGTGGAAAAAGTAATACTCCTTTCAGGTTCAAAAAAATGTGGATAGCCTATCCCAATCTGAAAGATACCATTAAGGACTGGTGGAATTGTATTGTGGAATGGGGAGCTATGTACAGAGCTACTAAGAAAATGTACTCTATAAAAAGAAATATTAAAATTTGGAACAAAGATGTCTTTGGAGATATTTTCCTATCTAAAGACTATGTGCAGCTTGATATTAAAGAGGTCCAGGATCAAATTCAGGAGGAAGGCCTTTTTGAGGAGCTAAGAAATATAGAAAATACTTTGCTGGTGAATTATCATAATATTACATCCAAGGAGGAAACCATCTAGCATCAAAGATCAAGGTCTTTATGGATGAAAGAAGGGGACATAAATACCAGATTCTTTCATATAAACTCTATGAAACATAAGACATGAACAAAATTACTAGTCTCTCTCCTTGCTAAAGATCCTATGCTTTCTCCTTTGGATCAGGATAAAATTCACGAGGCCATCCCCTCGTTGATTGATGTAGAAACTAATGGTTGGCTTCAAGATATCCCTTTAGATAAGGAAATTTAGAAGGCCATTTTATCTTTTGAAGGTGAGAACTCTCTTGGCCTTGACGACTTCCCCATGTTTTTATTTCACTATTTTTGGGATATTGTTGGAAAAGAGGTGATTGCAGTGGTTAAGGAATTTTTTGGTACTAAAAACCTTCTTAGGGAAATTAACGCTATCTTCCTGGATTTGATTCCTAAGAAGCCTGGAGCTGATTCTATTGATGCCTTCAGACCTATTAGTCTTTGAAACTCTCTTTATAAAATCATTTCTAAAGTTCTTACTTTGAGGTTTTTGTCTATTCTCCCTTTGATTATTTTCCCCAGAAGAATGGCTTTGTTTCGGGGAGACAAATGTTGGATTTCATTATTGCGGCTCATGAAATTATCCATTCTTTGGAAGTTGCTAAGAAACAAGGCTTTCTTATGAAGCTTGACCTCTCTAAATCTTATGATAGAGTGGACTGGTTTTTTTTGAAAAAAATTATTGAAGCTTTTGGTTTTGGCAAAGGATTCATCAAACTCATCATGTAGCTAGTAACGATAGTTTCGTCATTTATTATTGTTAATGGGGGATCCTCAAATTTTTTCAGACCCTCTCAGGGCTTAAGACAAGGTGATCTTATATCTCCCATCTTGTTTTCTATTCTATCTAAGTGTTTGGGTAGATACATTAGTAAGATAGTGGGAGAAGGGCTCATTACTGGTCTTCAACCTTCTTCGGCCAAAACCTTTTTCTCCCATGAGAAATTTGTGGATGATACTATCATAATGGGGGCATTAAATGTTAAGGAAGCTAGAAATATGAAGGTTTCTCTTAGTACTTACATCTCATCTTCTGACCAGCTCATTAATTGGAATAAAAGCTCCATCTTCTTTATAAATACTCCAAAGGTTAGACAAAGGAAGATCTCTAATATTTTGGGCTGCAGTATAGGGGTTCTTCCCTCTTCTTATCTTGGTTTTCCTATAAGTGCTAAAGCTCCTGATAAGTTCTGGTTTTCCATAATTAAAATATTTAATAGGAAGCTAGCGGGTTGGAAGGGAGCCCTTTTAAGAAATTCTGGTAAGATTCAATTGTTGAAGTCTTCTCTACAAAATCTGCCAGTCTATGCTTTAAGACTCTTTAAAATACCCCATAAATTTGTGCTGATGATTGAAAGAATCCAAAAAGGATTTCTGTGGTCTGGGGTAGAAGAAAATAAAAGATTAAGTCTTGAGTCTTGGGACAGGGTTTACAAGTCTTAAATGTTTGGGGATCTTGGGTTGAGAATAGTCCAAAGTTTTAATAAAGCCCTCTTGGAAAAACAAATATGGAGAGTCTATGGTGAAAGAAAAGAATGGAACTCTATCATCGGGAGTAAATATTTGTTCAACTATCCTTCTTTTGAAGATTTCATCCCTTTAGGAGAGAAAGTGAAAGGATTTTATATATGGAATAACATATACAATTCTAAGGAGATTATTCTTAAAGGTATCAGATAGAAGCTGGGAAATGGTAGGAAAATTAACTTCTGGGAGGACTACTTGATTCAACCAGACCCTTTATCTAAAGATCAAGAGTGGAGACAAGCTATAGAAAGATGTAAAGACTATTTTGGGGATACGGTTGGAAATTAATGGAGAGGAAATAAATGGATCAATTTGGGAGAATTTGACAAAAATCTTCATCCTCTTTATTTGATGTTATAAACTTGGTTTGTTAATGATAATTGCCATGACAAAATAATATGGGCTCCTAATTCAGATGGAAATTACATTGTTGCTTCAGCTAGTAATCTGATGGTTGTGGAGGAAGTTAGGCCATTGTGTTCAAAGGTTTGGTTTAAATTTTTAATTCCTAAGATTAATTTCTTTTTCTAGCTTCTAGCAAAATATAAACCTTTAACCCTTGATAATCTTTCAAAAAGAGGTTTCTTATTGCCTAATAGATGTTTCTTATGTATGGATGAAGTTGAATCTTGTGACCACATTATGCTTCATTTTTCCTACTCCCGTAAGGTCTGGGAGGTTATTCTTGGAAAATGGAACATTTGTTGGTGTTTCCCTCTCACTTGGCATGATTAAATTATTCAATGGAATTGTCCCTTTTCAAACAAATTTGCCAAAGTTTTCTGGAACATGATTCTCCCACATTTGAGCTGGCATATTTGGAAGGAGAGAAATAACAGTGTTTAGGGAGAATTCTATGAAAGATGAGCTGGTTGGGAATCTTATTTATAGAGGGTTGGAGGAAAATTTTAATATGATTATCAACAACTACCCTTCCTTGATTTCTTCTTAGTAGAATATGGAGAATATCAGAACCTGACAATTTATCTTAAATGACTCTAAAGCCCCTCATCCCAGAGATGATGCATTGTGGTCCTCTCCTCCCCAAGGATGGCTCAAATCCAAGTTCGATGGGACTGCCAAAGGAAATCTGGGCAATGCTACTAGTGGTGGTATTTTAAGAGATTGGGTAGGTAATTGTGTTGGAGCTACTGCTTTCCCCTTGGGAGTTCAATCTAATCATAGAGCTGAGGCCATGGCGACTCTCTACACTATCATGCTAGTAGATGAGATAGGTTGTAAGAATTTATGGTTGGAGGGAGATTCCCTTAACACCATCAATAGCATCAAAGGAAATTCTAAATCCTCATGGACTATTGAGCATATAATAGAAAAAAATAAAAATATTGCTCATAATTTTGAAAACCCATGACTACCGCGAGACCAACATGGTGGTGGATGGGCTTGCTAATATTGGGGTTACAAGTGATGTCACTCGCAAGTGGCTTGGGACTTGTAACATTAATGATGACATTAATCAACTCATTTACTATGAACAAATTAATGAAAAGGAGGGAATCATACAGAGAAATAATGAAATTGAGTGATTTAATGCAGATTTTAAGAACTCATCAAATGAAAAGGAAAGAAAAGTGAAAGTTCATTATTAATTGTCCTTTTATACATGCTTTTTGGGTTCTCAAAAGGGCTATTGTGTTGAAAGATCTTTTGTCTATGCTTTGTATCTCTTGTTTCATAAAGTCTAGTTCAAACTGGCTGAAGATTAATCCTAAGAATTTTGTTCACAAGCCTAAGTGTATGATGAAAGACATGGGAGAGGATCTGAAGAGAGGAGAACCTTTAGAATGTAAATGGGTTCAGGAGAAAGTGGTTTGGAAAAAACTTAAGAAGCTCAAAATATCAACAAATACGTTAGGTGCTTGCATGGAAATAAAAAAAAGAATTATTGAAGATTTTTCTGCTAGTTAGGACAATGGTGTGGTGCACATTGGTGGTAAGTCCTTCCCATTGACTCTGGACCTGATTGCAAAAATTATTGGCTTGCTGCATGAAGGTATGAATTACTTCAAAGATAAGAAAATTGGAAATAAGGCCTATAAATATTTTCCTAATACTGTGGAGGAAAAGGCTATGCTTGTTAAAGCTAATATTGACTATGTTAGTATTAATAACATCAAGCTTATTTGGGTACATTTCTTGAGGGTGATTATGGAATATTTTACCTTAGATGACATATTTACTAGGGTTTATAATTTTCATTTACTCCTGGTAAATCATTTTCACCATGATAATAGGGTCTCCTTTCCTTATTTTCTGTTAAGTTCCTTGAACTAGAGTATTATGGACAATAGAATTAAGTTGAGCTCATCGGTCCTTCATGAAGGTTTGATTCTACTTGTTGTACAGTATGCAAGAGATAAGGTCCCTGATCCTTTGCCTAAGCAAATAAGAAAGCAAAAAATGAAATTGATTGAGGGTAGTTCTATGAAGAAAGCTAGACTGGCCTCGTTTAAGAAAAGAAAGGCTACACCAGCTAAGAAATAAGAGTCCCTCTCTATTTTTGATGAGATTGAAGGCATGAAGTCTGAAGATGATGGTGAAGAAATCAAATCTTATGAGGATAGCCTAGAAATAGAGGTTCCTATAGATAAGGAGATTATGGTTAAGGAAGACTCTCCCATGGTCAATAAGGAAGATGAGGATACCCTGGTGCTGAGCCATAACCCTAAGGAAGGTAATGAAGATATCAATCTTGATGACCCTAAGGATGTCTCTGATAAGGATCCCCACTAGGAGATTTTAGGGGATACTACTAATGTGCCAGACTAGGACTAGTTTGCTCAAGATATCCATCAAGAGGAGGATGGTGCGAACAAAGAGGAAGGTAAGGTGGAAGAGGAGATTATTGAAAGGGAATATGATGAGGAAGATAATGATGCTGGTAATGAGGAACCTGAAATGGATTTTCTGGAGAATGTTAAGGATACTTCCATTCTTGAGAATTTGACCAACATTATCGATTCCACTATTAATTGGGCTTATGATGCTTGTCATAATACTACAAGAACCTGAATAGTGAAGATTTTTCTAGTAAAGATAAGAAGATGGACACTTAGAGAAATGAGGATACTACTTCTCTTGAGGAATAAGACTTCAATGCCAGAAGAGTCACCAATTTGAGCATCCTTAATATAGCTAGAAGCAGAGCCATTTTATCCTTCAACCTTGATAAATGGGCCTTCCATGAAAACCAAGACCTCAAGGTGAAGTGCTTGGCTAAATAATTATATTAGAAACCCATAGCATTGGACTACTTATTTTAGGATTGGACACCCTAAATGGTTGCTAATTATATCATTCAGTCTCATTTAATTATTGACCACAAACGTAAACTTGGAATGGCATCTGCAAAGTATATGCTTCAAACTCTCTTGATCTTCATGACTAATCTTATGGAATTCAAATGAATTGAGATTAAGGAAATCTATGCGAGTACAAGTAAATGAGTTACTCTAGAAAAACAAGTAATCACTGATAGGAATTACTCTAACTGCCTATGCTACAGGAACAATCTACTAGTTCTATTACTAGTGGCTGCAAGAACAACAAAGTTCTACTTTACTTCTAAGTAAGCATGAAATGATTCCTACTCTAACAAAGTAATTCACTCACCAAGTGGGCCCCCTTGGATGAGTGAATAGAAACACAATCAAGATAAAAGGATTGAACTCAAACTGTGCATTCTATTCATTCATGGAAAATAAGTACACTTGGATTGAAAGTAAAATAGTATTACAACTACAATAGTTTCTATTCAAAAAATCAACTAACTCCAAAGAGTTACAACAGTCATCTTTTTTAAAGAAAAACTATAACTAATCCCTAAATCTAAGATCACTCCATTAATGAGGATTGTTATAGATACATAATGTCTTATAACATAAATAGAAGTTATCAAGAATAAGTCCTCCCAAAATATAGTGCATTGTGGTCCTAGATCCACGGGCTACATTTTAAAAAAAATGGTATTGACTTGCTCCTCATGTGAAGATCTTGCAACAATGCCTTAACTTTCTCACTTGACTTCTTCAACACGAAGGCATCTTGTAGAAACAACTGGCTTTAGACTTCTTCAACACCATCATGTTGATCTTTAAATACACCATGAATGATCCCTACAAAATGAATTATGCAAACACAACCTTCGATACATACATATTCACATCATTAATATTAGGAAGAAAGTGTTAAGTTCTAATTAATACTCTTGCAAGACATATGGCTACAAGAAGGAAACTACCCAAAAACACATCATAGGCAAAGGATCATTCATTATCATATATAATTATTGTTTTCTGTCATTTTTATCCATTAGTTTCAAGAAAATATATCATGTTCTTTTATCATCCACATTCCTACTTTATGTCTTTACACATATAAAATATACATATAAAACCATAAGTTCATGTATCTTCTTTACAAGTAAACTGCTAAAAAGAAATAGAAAGTACTTAGAAAGATGTCCATTTAAGAGGCTCATCATTCCTCCCAACTACCCTCTTACTAGTATCCAACAACCATAAAGTTACAGATCTTGGCTCTTAGCCTCAAGTCACTGTCAGTGTTCTCCCCTGGCTCATCATCAATGTAATTAAAGTATCCATGGTTCTCCCTGAGTCTTTCCCATCTCTGAACTTCTTTGGCCATGTCATGATCTTCAACATTTTCATTCATTTCTAGTAGTGGCCGCAGGAGAACAGGTGGTTGAAATCTTAATGGAAACCAGTAATTAAGCATTGTCCTACCCAACATGATGTACCATGGAGATCATCTGGTAGCAAGAGCCATATTTTGTGGAGACTGGGGTTCCCTAGCCTTTAGGTCATGTGAGATCCTTATCCATCTCTTCCTACAAGAAGTGAATGTAGCTATAATATCATGAGTTGAGTGCTGATACCAATCTGCATAGCCTTGCACTCTGACCAGGTAAACTTTGTTGGCTCCACTTCGATTCATTGTGACTAAAAGCCAATCAAGAAAAGTTTTTTTAGAATGTTGAACTTCAGGTCTCATAAACAAGGGTGTCTCCATCTCACCATTCCTGTAAGGTAAAGCTTGATATTCCTTTCTTATCTGATTTTCTATCCAAGACATTACTGCTCTCAATTGGACATCCCCCACATAAAGGAGCTAATTCCGGTCCCTTTCATCTAGTACAACAAGATTATGCAAATATAACTCACACAATAAATTATTTAAGGACATTGGAGCTGATTGAAATGCATCATAAAACTCATGGGTTGTTGAAATAAAGTGATTCAATCCTTCCATAATCCTCATCAATTTGAAATTAATGAATTTTTCCTTAATAAATAGAGCATACATCGGTGATGGTGATCTGCATGCCATAACTTCTAGAATCAATTCATTTATCTGATCAACCCTTCTTTTCAACACTTCAATTTGATCTTTTTTCTATTTTAATTAATGAGCTTTATCATCAATAGTTCATTTCAATTTTTCTTTTTCTAACTTCCATTGTGCTTAATCCCATAATAATTGCTAATATAAACTCAACCTTGCAGTTAGGGGTGTAGATAGGTCTGGTGGTGGCATGGGTTCCTGATTGAAAATGTCAGTCCATCCTGGTGCAAGCTGAGGGGTTTTTACTGTGTTTTCCTATGTGGAGGACTTTCCTTTCCACACAATAAGAGTCTTTACTATAGTATCCCCTTGACAGGATTCAGCTGCCCTAGCCAGTGTGTCTAACCCATCCTTATTAATTTATTCTATCACCTATTCAATAAAATCCTTATTGATTTTAGGGAATTCATCATAAGGTAAATCTTTTGAATCATCAAGAATATCTTTTCTAACAAAGTCATTAACAAAATCCTCCACCTCTTCAGAATCTTCATCACTATCAATGAGGATATAGTGAACATTAGGGTTAACTTTTCTTCTAAATTATGATTATGGAACACAATGTCATTATCTGCATTTTCTTGAACCATTGCCTTAGGAGAGGATCTCTCCATAGATTTAGAGGTTTCTATATTAACAATTTGGAGAAGAGACTCAACATCCTTGTTGATGTTTGTGGAAAACCTTACACTTCTTCTAGCAGGGATTTTGGAGGAGCATGGAGGATTCTTGTGTTTCCTCCTATTGGTAGACACTTCCTCCGTAGCTGCTACAAGAGGTTTTTCTAGTGTTTCTTCCTCATGTGAGGGAAAGGTTTCATCAACTTTGTCACTATCATTCTCATTGTTGGGCTACTGTTATGGAATTTCCTCTTCTATATCCATGGTTTTACCTTTCCCCTTCCTAGAGGCAGACCTAGTTTTTACAGAAGGTGGGGTTTCAAGAATATCATCAGTTTTCTTACTTTTTCTTTTCTTCCTATTGGAAGTAGGAGTATCAATATCACAAGCTCTCTTTCTAGATGGTTTAGGGTTAGAGGAAGAGGCTTCAAGAATGATTCCCATTCTTTGAATTATTTTATAAACCCCTGAGGTTGTGTTCTCAATTCTTCCTACACCCTGGCCTCTATGGCCGATCATTCTAGGCTCTATTTCATCTACTTTTAGAAATTCATCCCAAGTTCCTATCATTTTCTTATTCAGTTCTCTTTCCATAATTAATTTAATTAAGCAATGATGAGAAACTGATTGATCTTTTCCTGACTGAACCAAAGAAGCTTATTTCTTCACAATATTAAACAAAAAGTTAGGTAAATTTACTGGTCTATTGTCATGGTGGAGATTGCTCAAGATTTTGAAATGTAGACCATGTAGATATTTGTAGCCCCTTTGTAGGTAAAATATTGTATTATAAATGTAGTAGGCTAGATATAATCCGACGGAAATGACACCCTTGAAGTTCCTTATCAATGTCTAACTGTGGGTCACCATGCAAGGTGAACTGTGCCCTAGTTGAGTATAAATCAAGGTCCTTAGTCCATTTTTATCCTTCCTGTGGCAATCCGGTGACTTTTTCCACAATGTCATCTATAAACTCAATTCTCAATCCCTTTACTATTGCGAACTCATTCTATAGAGTATTTAAAAACTACAGAGAAACTTCCTCATCAAAACCATTGAGGCTCAGATAGTAATTCAACCAACCTTTTCTTTGGAACATTTCACAGCTGGATGCATCTCCTAGTAAATCTCTATGATTAGTTGGCTCATATCTCTAAAGATCACCCTGCATTGTTATATATAGAAAATTTTTGCAAAAGCTTTTTACAAAAGCACTAAAATAGAAAATCAAGATTCAAAATTTTATGGACTCAAAGTGTTGCAGATGAGAAAGACGGAGTACAAAATCCTATTCGCATCAGGTAATTAAAAGTGTTTTAATGCATGATTTTCATAATACCTTCACTCATGTAAAGGGCTGCAACCCCGAACATGATGCCAACATATCATCATAAATTAAACTCTAGCTTTTAATATCTTTTAATTCCTTTCAATCATGATGGTGCAATCATGAAATGACAGACTGTTTAAAACATGATGATAGTCATCTCAAAAAGACAAGAAATGTATTTTTATCCTTTACATGCTAATTTTTAAGTTTGATAAATATGGAATATTCCCCTCCCCCCAACTAAGTTTAAGGCATGGGTCCCACTAGGCTAAGATGAGCAAGACTAAAAATTAAAACAACACGTAATCCTAATAAAAATAAATAAAATAAAATATGTACAAAGGTATGTGTCATAGACCTGGTAAGTGCTACAGGAAGAGTGTTTTGAAATATGAAATGCACTAATGGAGTGATGCAATGGTGTGAAAAAATGGTAGAGAGAGGATGTGAGGTGAATGTTTATTACTGAGAAATAATTTCACATAAAGTAAAATGTTTATTATGGAGTTCGTGATAGAAATCAAGGATTAGTGAAAATCTGGGTGGAAGACCTAGATACTTCTGCTACAAGAGTGTTTTTGTTATTTTAGTACTGGAATTGCTATAGGAAGGCTTCACAACTCATTGGTTTGTGATAGATCTATTAGGAATGGGAACACTGAGAGGGGGGGGGTGAATTAATGTTCACTGTATTTTAACTTTTAACTTTAATCTTTATGCAGAACATAAATTCTTAAGAACTAAATTAAACATTCACATAAACATGAAAAATGAAATCAACACATGACACCAATATGGTTACAGGGAAACCCAAATAGGTTAAAACCTTGGTGGGACTTGATACCCACTAATAATCTACACAAGTGTTTTGTGATCCTTGTTAGAAGATCCTTTACCCTATTAGGAGTAGCTTTACAATGCTTTAAGTACAGTAGACCTTGTTAAGGGTCAGACCATGTTAGGAGTCTTTTACAATGATCCTTGTTAGGGGAGTGGACTCACTGTCCTAGAGCTCACTACTCAAATGGTGAAGGCTACAACCTTCTGATTCAGATACACACTATATCTGCAAGTGAACTGTTCACTGTGACACTACTTGTTAGATCAGTTCCTTTGGTGCGCTGATGTTTTGATCTTTAGCAAAGCTCTAATACATCTTATGCTAACTTCTCATACCTCTTCTCTACTTATCAAAACTCTATTACAACTACCATACTGAATATAATGGGCGCACCTTATATTTATGCACTTATATAAAATACATAAATAGGTCGGCCCTAAAACTAATTACAAACAATGCTTCCAAATGAATTAGCTTAAGCGTGCTTATAATTAGACATATAAACATGTCAGAAACATAAATACAATAGGCACATGACCTTCACAATATTATATTACAATCGCAAATCAAAATGCTAACTGTTGGATCCATGCTCTGTTCTCTGCTGGCACACACTCATTGTGCAACTTCAACTGACTGTAACTTACACATCTTTGCATATCTACTTATGCACTCATAGACTAAGCATAAGTATAGTTTAAAAAACTTAACTTCTAGGGCACATACCATAATTCATCCGTACACACATGCACTGATGCTCTGAGCTGCAGGAACTTTGTATACTGTCCATTCTTCAACACTTAACTGAATTCTGATCTTTACACTAAGTGTGCTATCTCCAAACTACTATATGACTTTGTTGCCATAATGACAACACTATATCTAGTCATATACTTTAGTATAGACAACTTTCCAACAATCTCCCCCTTTGTCATTGATGGCAACAAAGGAATATGGCAAAGTTGCTAAAACTTTTGTCTTCTATACATCTTCTATACATAACCTTATATCTCCTATACATATATATACTCCATATTCTATACACAACTCCCCCTTTGACATTAATGACAAAGGTGCATCAAAAAACTGTATATACACATACTCACAAAGGGAAAACATTCGGATATGCAATCTTGAGGTTCTGGATCTCCTTCTTCAAAAAGGTTATCAGAGAGTTAACTATTTGGAGATGGGCGCATAATGCATATTGAAGCTTCTCCATCTTCTCCAAGTCACTGATGGGACCATGATCATAAGTTACCATGGTGGCATCAATCTCCTTAATATTTTGATTGAGGATGTCTAAAGAGGGCACAAGACCATTCCTCAACCGAGTCTGTCTGGACCTTATCCTTGTTATCTCTTTTTCTTCCTTCTCAATCTTGTCTAACTGTCCTTGGTAGACATTGTTGCACATGTTTACATCAGTGGATGTGTTTGACATTAAATTCTTTACCTACTCAATCAAACCTTCTACTTCTTTTATCTTCTTGAAGTGAGCATCGATGAGCTTTTCTTGATCCATGCATGCTGTAATGATCCTTCTTCCTTCATCAGAAAACTCTTTCAAGGATGGTTGACCAAACTTAAGAGAATTTAAGTCTAGTGCAAAGTTGCTCATTAACTCATTCAGTCTCTTCTTTAAGTACTTCTCTTCTACTACTATGGACTTAGATTCTTCTAGGTTGGAAAAATTTCTTTTGAAGTGTGAGAGGACTGAACTCACATCATCAACTGAGTGTACTTTTAACACTTTCTTATCCTTTGGTAGCAAACTGTTCAAAATATTCACTGATTCTATCAGGAGAGGATTCCTCATAACTTTTTTCTCCTTTGCCTTCTCCATAGCCAAGACATTGAACTTAATCAAGTTTTCTTCCTTCCAAGAGTCCAAAATTCTTGTGTCAGGTGTCAAACTTGACAACAATGCTGAGGAGGGAGTGATGGGAGTGCTGTCCATCACTTCTAGTTTTACTTTTGCAATATCAACATAAGTATTTTCTTCTTTATTTTCTATCTCTCCTTCTTCTTTCTTATCAGATAGATCTTCTATGAGTACTACTTCTTGCTGAGTGGGAGGTGTATTACTGCATAAGATTTCAGCTTCTTCAGTACTAACAAATGGTTCGTCAAACTTGTCCAAATCCTTATCAGTAGTTGCAATGGCTATCTCCACATTATCTATGATAATAGTGTTGCCTTCATGAGATTCTGAGATGGGCCCAGACTTGTCTACCTCTGTTTGAGTTTCTACTATGGGCACTAAGTCCTGAGGACCTATCACTGATACATTGAAGGTCTCTACTTCTTTGTCTTGCTTACTAGGTGCATGAGTGATGGGCACATTAGGTGGTTTTATCTGTTGTTCCAATAACACCTTTTCAAAGGCCTTCTCTATTTCCTTTGTTATTAGCTCATAGTCTTTGTTCATAATATGAAGAGTTCTCATCTTTGTCCTTAAGTGTGGCTTCACCAAATTTAATATCAGTGCCACTTCTTCTTTAGAACATATTGGTAGAGTATCTTCTAATACTTTTTCTCTAATCCTTAGATCTTCTTCATTTGCTTGTCTCTTCAGGTTTTCTAATATATCCCATACTTTATCTAGAATGGAGGTTTTCAACTTAAAGACTTTCTTCTTGAACTTGATCATGTGTTTGACAATCATACTATGTATTTCTGATTTTTTAATCTCACTGTATGTATCATAGTACTTCCCTACTTGATCAATTCTGCCCTCATCAACAATTCTTGTGCCCAAAACTTTAAGGCTAGGTTTGAATCCTACCTTAGGAGGTGCTTGAATGTTTTTCTTGCTCCTTAGTGCTTGCAAGGATGGATGATTGGTGCTAGCTTCTTTCCTCCTCTTGAATATAGGTTTATACTCCAAAGGAGTGGCAAGATCAACAATATCTATGGGTGCAGAAGGAGTATTATCTTATTTACCCTTTTGACTATCATCTAATTCAATTTTCATCTTCTTCAGCTTAGGATCTTCTTGATATTCCTCTATTGCCGTGGCTTTCAATTCTAGGGAAATCTTTTCATCCCTTGCTTTATCAAGGTCTGCTTGAGAGACACCATGTATTCTCAAGATTTTAGATGTGAACTTTGCAACCTTTCTTTTTGTTGCAACATTGTTCAACTTAGCATCAACTTCTCTAGTCTTTTCTTCATAGGCTCCCCACCTAGGTTCATTATCATCTTTAGGGGCTGATAGCAATACCAGTGCATAGGCTTCAAGAACTTATTCCTCTACTTCATAACCAAGTGGATGAATCCACTTAGTTCTAGGCTCAACAACTTCCATACAAGTAATATCAGTCTCCACCATAAAGCATATTGTGTCTTCATACTTCTCCACAATATTCTTAGGAATCCTATACCTCATTTGCATCCTTGCTCTAAAGGTCTTCAATTCCAAGGTTACATAGTTTCTTAAGGTGGTCTCAGTGCATGCCTTGTTTGATATCTGTGGCATGGTTGGAATGGACTTGTCTGGATACAAGTCTAAAACTTTACCAACTATATGAAGGTACATATAGATGATTAGGGACCCAAACCAAAATATCTTTGTTTTTTCATGCTTGATGGATTTGATGTTGTCTATCAACTATACATGCAAGATCTCACACAAGTTAAACTCTCCATCTTCTTGCATAAGTCGGATGGCTGCTAGAATAGTGCCCGTAGACACACTATTCGCCTTGCTGGTGTGATGAAATCTATAATCCAATATCATTGACATCAATTTGATGTCTGCTTGCTCTATAGGCTCAATAGTCATGCCGTGCCTATCACTCCTAGATTTGCATGTTTTCTCCACCATTTTCCTGACATCCTTACCCATGGGAAGGACAACACCTATCTTAGAGAGGCCTGTCATCTCATGTATCAAATCACTTGTGATTCTTACTAGTATATCTCCAATCCAAAACAAATCATCATTGATTCTGCTTAACAAGATTTTTATCCATTCAGTCTCATAGAATTCATATGTCATGGCATATTCATCAATGGGGTGACCATTCCATTTGGTGTATTCATCCATGAACATTTTTTCTGGTTTCAACATTGTGTCTATGTGTGCCCTTAACCTATCTAGTCCAATAGGTTCCTTCTTACAATAGATGTAAGCCCTTATGTCTTCTACATGCATGACGCCCATTGACGTGTGAGAGAATGCTCCCTCTAAATCATCTAGGGTTGATTTAAATGGGTGCCTCTTGAATATGTATCTCTTCTTTTCAACAACATAAAAAACTATGTGAGTGGCCATGACTTACTTGTTAATCACTTCCCAACTAAACTTTTAGAGATAATTTGATGGCTTTCGAATTGGCACAATAAGCTAGGGTTACTACAACCGATCAAATGCACTGATAACTATAGAAAATATCTAATAGATCAATCACCAAGACTTCACACCAAATTCCAAGGCTCCTTCTACTCTCTCTATCACTCTAAATTTGAATGCAATGAACAATCAAATGACTTTTGTGTACTTTAAAGTGAAAAATCTACCATTAATGCATGTCGCGTAAACTAGGCTATCACTTCAAAATTTCAAACTTGAGCTCCGCTAACAATTAGCATGTGCACTCTTGCACGAAGGTTCCTATACACTCCAAAAGCTTAAGTCCAAAGGCACATACTCTGAGGATGAGTATACCAACCACACAGGGGTCTAGAGCTAAATTAGCTCCCCCTATGACCCTGAGGGCCATTCATGCAGATGTAGAGGGTGCGTCCACTGAGGATGCATCCAATACATTCTCATTAGCTTTGTCCTTCTTTTCTTCTGACCAAATCAAGCTCACATCCTTTGAGGCTTTCACAAACTTGACTTCTACTTCAAGATCCAAAACTGGTTCTTTGGTCTTTACAGGGCTTTCCAGACCTTGCGTCCTTGGTCTACAGAACCTTGAGATATGTCCTATCTTGTTACAAGAGTGACAAATGACTGGAGGTCTATTTTTCCTCAGTGCATTGATATGAGTCACCATTCTGTATGTTCTGGCTGAGTGACCATTATAGTTACATATCTGACATGTAACATTATGAGAACTTCTAACATTTGTCTGATTTTGATTTCTTTGATCATGCTGAGTCCTATTCTTCTTACTAGTCTTGCAATTCATAGCTCTGTGACCAAATCTATTGCATGAATAATAGTAGCCATTAAAAGGTCTTACCTCTGTACATTTTCTTGCAATGTGTCCATGTTTGTTACAAGCAAAATAAGTGCGTTCTACTTGCTTGTGCTCATTCTTAGGAGGACCACCATTGTCTTTGGTTTGATCTTCAATCTTCTCATCATCAATAGAGTTCTTTTGTGAATCCTTTCTTGCTCACATATTGTCAATCTGATTTTGTGCTTCATTGAATCCAATGCAACTAGTGTCTCCTTTGATTCTTCTTGCATACAACTGAGATTCTACCAAATCAGCATTGGTGTGTAATTTTTCAATATGATCCTTTGACTTCTTCAATTCAGATTCTAAGCTTTCTTTGATATTCCTTAGCTCTAAGATTTCCAAATTAGCTTCCCTTAGTTCTTCATTGAGTTGAAGGTTCTCCTTAACTTATTCATTGTAGACATCTTGATTGTTCATCAGTTTGTCATCAAATTCTTCAAGCTGACTTAATAAGGATGCATTTTCTTCACTCAACTTCTTGACTTTTTCTTCAAGTTCACTATTAGAGCATCCTTTCAAATCCTTTCTTAGTCTTTTGATAACTAATTGAGCATCACTAAATTTTTCTTTTAGTTCTTCAATTTCTCTTTCTGAATTGTCTAGGTCTTCAAGAGCGGCTTCAAGATTTTTCTTTAGATGTTTCATATCTTCTTTGTCCATGATCTCCTCAAGTGGTTAAACTTCTTTACTCAGGACCAGAGCTTTGATACCAATTGTTAGGAATGGGAACACTAAGAGGGGGGGGGGGGGGTGAATTAGTGTTCACTATATTTTAACTTTTAACTTTAATCTTTACGTAGAACATAAATGCTTAAGAACTGAATTAAACATTCACATAAACATGAAACATGAAATAAATACATGACACCAATATGGTTAGGGGGAAAACCAAATAGGTAAAAACCCCACTGGGACTTGATACCCACTAATAATTTGCACTAGTGTTTTGTGATCCTTGTTAGAAGTTCCTTTACCCTGTTAGGAGTAGCTTTACAATGCTTTAAGTATAGTAGACCTTGTTAAGGGTCAGACCCTGTTAGGAGTCTTTTACAATGATCCCTATTAGGGGAGTGGACTCACTATCCTAGAGCTCACTACTCAAATGGTGAAGGCTACAACCTTCTGATTCAGATACACACTATATCTATAGGTGAATTGTTCACTATGACACTGCTTGTCAGATCAGTTCCTTTGGTGCGCTGATGCTTTGACCTCTAGCAAATCTCTAATACATCTTATGCTGACTTCTCATACCTCTGCTCTTCTTATCACAACTCTATTACAACTATCATACCAAATACAATGGGTGCACCTTATATTTATGTGCTTATATAAAATACATAAATAGGTTGGCCCTAAAACTAATTACAAACAATGCTTCCAAATGAATCAGCTTAAGTGTGATTAAAATTACACATATAAACATGTTGGAAACCTAAATACAATAGGCTCATGACCTTTACAATATTATATTACAATCACAAATCAAAGTGCTAATTGTCGGCTCCATGCTCTGTTCTTTGCTGGCACACACTGGCTGTGCAACTTCAACTAACTGTAACTTACACATATTTGCATATCTACTTATGTGCTCATAGACTAAGCATAATTATAGTTTAAAAAAACTAACTTCTAGGGTGCATACCATAATTCATCCATACACATGTGCACTGATGCTCTGAGCTACAGGAACTCTGTATACTATCCATTCTTCAACACTTAACTAAATTTTGATCTTTACACTAAGTGCGCTGTCTCCAAACTACTATATGACTTTGTTGCCATAATAACAACACTATATCTAGTCATATACTTCAGTATAGACAAATTTCCAACAAGATCTTGAGTTGATGACCATTGACAAGAAATTTGAACCGTACGGGATCAAAAGTAGATAGTTGAACTACTCCATTTTCAAACACTGAGACTATCTCATAAGGTCCTAGCCACCATGTCTAAAATTTTCCTAGGGTATGCTAGTAGCATGAGTCATATAGAAGTGCACAATCCCCAATTGAAAATTTCTTTTCCTTAATGAACTTGTCGTGCCACTTCTTCCTCTGCTTCTGAATCAATTCAGTATTGTGAAGTGCAGATTTTTGATACTCATCCAGCCCATTCAACTACAATATCTGCTCCCTCTGTGCTCTGGTAAGGTCAATTTCTAATTCCAATGCCATCCTGAGAGTCTTGTGCTGAAACTCAATAGGCATACATGAAAATTTACCATAAACTAGCTCAAAAGGGGTAAAACCATTTGTTGTTTTCCATGTCATTCTGTAAGCCCAAATAGCTTCAGGAAGGAGGGTAGCCCAGTCCTTCTTATGAAAAACAACTATTTTGGTTTGGATGGCTTCAATTTCCCAATTTGTTATCTCTTCCCATCCATTGGCCTAGGGATGGTATGGTGAAGATTTACCATGTCTCACTAGGTATTCATGCATCAATTCTATGATAAGATTAGAGGTAAACTGTGAACCTTGATCTATGACTATCTCACGAGGTACTCCAAACCTAGTAAAGATATATTCATATATAAATTCTACTAATTTATGATCTTTGGCATGCTGCATTGCTTTAGCTTCTACCCATTTTGTTGCATAGTCAGTACACACTAAGATATATGATTTACTGTGAGTAGATGGCTCGATGGGTCCAACGAAATCGATGCCCCATTTGTCAAATGGTGTCACCACCACTTGAGGCTGCAAGGGCATTTCATCTGACTTAGTTGGGAGTCCCATGCGCTAGCATCTATCACAATTCCTTGTATGCTTAGCTGCATCCTTATGTAGGGTAGGCCAATAGTATCTTGTTGTCAATATTTTGTATGTTGTCCTCTTTACTGCAAAATAGCCACCACATGGTTCATCATGACAAGCCCTAAGGATGTCACAAGTCTCATCCTCTCAAACACATCTTCTAGTGACCTGATCAGGACTTGTATAGAACATAAATCCTAGGATCCATGAAAAAATGAAGCTTTTCTCAACCATAAGTCTGTGTTCTCTATGTGAGAAAAGAGGTGGTGTCCTTCCTATAGCAAGGTAGTTTTCTATGTCAGCATACCATGGATTGTAAGTATTAATAGAGAACAAGTGCTCATTAGGGAAGCTGTCATCAATTGTAGTAGGATCATCTAAAAATTGTAATCTAGATAAGAATTCAGCCACCACATTAGCTTTGCCTACTTTATCAATTATTTGCACATCAAACTCCTACATGAGGAGTAACCATCTTGTTAACCAACCAGTGATGGTAGGATTTTTCATTAAATATTTGATGGCTGAATGATTAGTGTATACAAATACTTCATAACCAGTGATGTAATGTCTGAATTTATTAAGGGCATAGATTACTATTAGCAATTGTTTTTCAGTGACAATATAGTTCAATTCAACACCTTGTAAGTTTCTATGAATATAATAAATAGCATGCTCAACTGTACCTTCCTTTTATCCTAACACTTCTCCAATGGCATAGTCAGATGCATCAGTGTGATTATGAAATGGTAGCTTCCAATCAGGTCCTCTGAGGATAGGTGTCTTTGTCAAAACATCTTTTAGCTGCTGAAAGGACAGTTCACAATCATCTGTCCATTCAAACTCCGCTTCTTTATTCAACATGGTGTACAATGGGGCTGCAATTTAGCTAAAGTCTTTGATGAATCTCTTGTAGTAACCAATGTGACCAAGGAAACTCCTAACATCCTTCTATTTGACTAGTGTTGGAAGTGTACTGATGACCTCAATCTTTGTAGGATCAACTTGAATGCCAAAGGATAAAAGGTAATGTCTTAAAACAACTCCCTCTTCCATCATCATGTAGCATTTATCACTATTAAGGGAGAGGTTATATTCCTTAAATCTTTGAGAAATTTCTCCAAGTTAGCATGAACCTCCAAAAATGTAGTTCCATATGTAGTGAAGTCATCCATATACATTTCAACACAATCAGTAGAAATGTCAAAGAAAATACTGATTACTGCTCTCTAGAAAGTAGTAGGTGCATTGCACAATCCAAATGGAAAGATTGAATATAAAAATGTTCCCCAAGGACAGGTAAATGTTGTCTTATCCTGGTCTTCTAGTGATATTTGGATTTGGTTATAGCCACTGAAGCCATCTAGAAATGAGAAATACTTTTTACTAGCAAGGTTGTCAAGTACTTTGTCAATAAAAGGTAATGGAAAGTGATCCTTTTTAGTGGCTTTGTTAAGCTCCCTATAGTCCACAAAAACTCTCCATTTCCCTCATTTCTTTGGAACAATCACTAGAGGAGAAACCCATTGGCTATCAAAAATAGGATATAAAACCAACACTAAGGAGATTTTGTAACTCGGTCTTCACTATATCCCTTAGAGTAGGGTTAATTATTATTTTGGTTTGTCTAATTGTCTTGAACTAAGGACTTATGTAAATCCTATGGATAGAAAGCTTAGGGTCTAATCCCTTCATATCGGTATATTCCCATGCAAAGGCTTGCCGAATTTCTTGCAAAATTTGGAGAATACTTTTCATCTGAGATGTAGTGAGATTCTTATTTACATTCAACTCCCTACCTAAGGAAATTTCAACCCTTTTTACTTTATCCAACATCATAATTTTTGTAAATGACGCTGAATTTATCTCATGATGTAACAAGGTATTGAGGTAATCAGATGCTGTAGGAAACTTAAATGAGGTCTTCTTGGGCAATATGATTTGGAGGGAACAATTAGGGACATCATAAGAAGATGCTTTAGAGCCATACTGATTGGTGAGAATTGCCACTAGTATGTCATCTTCTTCTTATGATACCATAAATGGATCTCTTCCAATAACCATGAGCTATTGCACTGAATTTTCTTCAAGGGTAGCATCACATAGATCTAGCCAGATAACTTCGTCAAGTTCAACTTGGGGTTTGGCTGGAGAATACAAAGTTAGTTTCTTGGTACTTATCCCATCAGATATTGTCATTTTTCCTGAGTGACATGCAATGCAAGCATCTGTTGTGGCCAGCTAAGGTCTTCCTCAGATTAATGGATATCCTCCTAGAGTGGCTTTGGGGGACATGATTATGAAATTTGAGGGGTAATCCAAGGAATCAAGTGTTACAATGATGTCTTCTACCATGCCATCTAGCTTAAGAGTGGAATTATCAGCTAACTGAAGTATTGTAGGTGTTTCCCTTAAACTAATGATGCTAAGCCTCAACAAAACTTCCCTAGTCATTACATTGATGGATGGTCCTAGATCAATCAAGACATTATGTATTTGTATACAATTGATATGAATAGTAACCACTGGGCTTCCTGGATTGGAGTATTTAGGAATTAAAACATTATTTAACATGAGATCAGAAAGCTGCCCAAGGACATGGATAGTGTCAGGGTCTTTTTTCTTTCTACCTGGTTTCTTAGTACATGCTTCCTTGATTGCCTTATTATAAATTGGAACTTATTTGAGGGCATCCAAAAAAGGAATTTGAACATTCATTTTCTTAAGATGGTCAATCAAATCAGCTACAATAGGATTTTCTTTTGGGGGTGCTGATTAGACCAATCTCTGTGGATAAGGTAGATTTTTCAATACTGGTGTAGATTGAGGAATAGGTGGAACAAAAATGGTTTCATTCACAAGTATTTCCTTAGTATCAACAACTTTAGTTATTATACATTCCTTAGGTGAAGACAATTTAGTTTCTGATCTTAGATGAATATCATTCACTTGCAGGGAATAAGCTTGCTGCTTGCTGTTAGGATTTGGAGTTGGTTGCGTAGGTAGTTGTGTTAGCTTCTAAGGGATATTATTGGCTATAGGAGGTGGAGGCATAATATCTTGCTGTTGAGGTGGAGGCATGATTTCTTGGTGCTAATTAGGCTGATTGGGTCCCCACTGAGGTTGTTGTTTCTAGTTACCATGTGGTTTCCACTGGTTATTTTGTTGTGGCTGCTGATATTCATTAAATTGTTGTTGGTATGGGTTAAATGGAGTCTTTTTTTGATAGGCTTGGTTATACTATGGTTGTTGGTTAGACTAATTATAATTCCAATTTTGTCCTTGAGGACCAGAATTTTGAGGGTTGTGGTTTTTCCAATGGCTACTATTATTATAACCAAAGTTATTCAAGGGGTCTTGAGGCATACCTTATCTTTGAGCCCATGGTCACCTTTGAGAAATGTAGAAAACCTCTCCATTCTCCTCATCTATAGATTTAAACTTGGTGGGCATTGAATTAGTGTCCACAGATGCAACTATTTTTCACTTACAGTTCCTCTTCCTTTCTTTGCAGCAAGGGTAGAATTTGGCTAGCATAGGTTATGCCTCTTCCTCCTTCTTTCTTGCTTGTATAATGTCCAATTGAGTGGAAACATCATTGATGATGTCTTGTTTAAAATTAGACAGAAGGTTGGACAACCCCATCTTAGATACCCTTGAACCATTTGACTTATGAGGTAAATCTCTAAGTCATCTACCCTTCTTCA
Source organism: Chamaecyparis obtusa (assembly GCA_027943335.1). Lineage (NCBI taxonomy): Eukaryota > Viridiplantae > Streptophyta > Pinopsida > Cupressales > Cupressaceae > Chamaecyparis > Chamaecyparis obtusa. The sequence continues at coordinate 1,719,291 of BSBK01004115.1, forward strand.
CAGTAGCCCTTGAATAGTTTAGACATATATTCCTTATGTCAGCCTAGTTCTTCCGAGTGATGTCTCCACCCGCCATAAGGTCTAAGGCCTCAATACTTCCATCATTTACACCTTTTAGGAAAATATTTTTTTGTGACTCCTCATTCAACTGATGTTGTGTATCGAGCTGCAAGTTAAACATAAACCTTGAGACATAGTCTTCCAAGGTCTCATCCTCCTTTTGTGACATTTTGAAAATGTCATCTCCCTTCAAATCATGACTGCTACAATACTTCTTATATTTAGAAAGGAACATATTTATCATTGCATCCCAATTTTCTATAACATTGGCACATAACCCCATGAACCATCTTAGAGCAACCTCCTTAAGAGTAGATGGAAACAATTTCAGCTTATGGGCATCAGTTGTGTAATCATAAGTCCTATAGAGGATGTAAAAATAAAAAAGGAAGGTTTCATGGTCCTCAGTAATAAGGCCATAAAATTTGGGAAGTGTAGAGGTAGGTATCTTTTTCAAATTATGATTACCATGCTGAGTAGGGATGGGGAAAGGAAAGGTAGGTTGAGCCATCCTTGGAGGAAGACCTAGTTTTCGTGGTTGGTAGTGTATCATGTTAAAATGGAAGCACTTCCATGTTAAGAGTGTTTAGCCCTCTGAGTAAGTATTTTGGGGTCATGTCAAGTGTCTTGATCATCTCTTTGCTTGGATTTGACTTGTTCCCCCTTGTTCTGCTTCTCTCTGTCCCCATTTTCAGTATATTTCTTCATTTCCTAGCATTCTGGATTGAGGTCCTGGATTTTTTGATCTCAAGGTCAAAGATGACCTAGACCCTAACCTAGGTCAGGGATGACCTCGACCCTAACCTAGGGTGGGGTCTACCTTGTCTTTGACCTAGGGTTCAAATTTCAAGATTTTCTAATTTCTGGATATCGGGTTTCAGGAAGATTCTTTTTCCTGCCTCCGGGTCGGCCATTTCGGGTTTCAGGATGGTAAATCCTTAAATTTCATTTAATATGTGTCCATTTCTAGGGGTTAAGGTTAATTGGAATTTAATTGCCTAATGTTGGCCTTCTCTAGAGGTTTGTGCCCTAGATCACTATAAAAGGAGGCCTTCCTCTCTCATTTTCATCATCAAGTTTTGCAATCCATTATCAATCAAGTTTTGTGAGAAACATATAAATCAAAGGTTTTAATATCTCACTCTCAAGGAGACATTGGTGATCAAGGATTCAAGACATTGAAGGGATTTGGTTCAAGCATGCAAGATTCATCATTCAAACCCTAGATCTAGCCATCATGGTGGTGTGATCTTCCTTCAAGATCCTTTGTTCATCTTCTAGATCCATTCATTCTTCTATCAAGGTGGATTCCAAGCATACAATCATGGAGGTTTTGATTTACATTTGTTAGTGTTATGTTCAACATTTCATATCAATATACTTGTTTACATTCGAAATACAATTGCATATCTATTGAATTACATAGCTTCATTGATAGATCTACTTCTACTACTTGCTAGCTGTAAAATTGTAATAAACTTCTTGAAATTTGAAATGAATCTCTGTTAATTTATAGAGATTCACAAACACTTCCTATTAAATGATATTATCTATATATTTGGTGTCTAAGAATGAATGTCACACTGCAATTATATATAATTGTGAGCAGTTCTAATTTGATGAGACATGACTCATGAATGAGTCATGACTCATCAAACTATTCGTAGTATTCATACTTTGTCGGGACTGTTGTTAGTTAATATAATGCGATGGTATTATCTATTTAATACTGATAGTTATCGATCAACACTGTGATGTATAATATTTATTTGATATCGATAGTTATCAACACTACAATAGTTAATACACTGCAGTATATTTTTTTTAGGGATACCGATAGTTATTGGTTAACATACTAAGTATTTAACCCGATGACTATCAAGTATCTTAATATACTTTGTCACATATAATCCAATTACTATCGGGTGTAGATAATGATACTGATTTGATATTTAATATCTCAAAACTTAATTCATTAATATATATGTATATATATATTAATATATATATAATTATAATTATATATATTGATAGACTTAATTCAAGAATATATAAGTGTATATTAATATATATATATGATTTTCCAAATATATATATATATATATATATATATATATTTATGTGTTAATTATCTGAACGATGCTATCAATTTCAACACTCCCTCTTAGCTAGGGAAGATAATTTTCCTTAGATCATCACATTTGTAAAACCATAAAATCAACATGTAAATGATGATTTTATACACATTTCTTTTGGCTTGTGATGCCTAATTTCCATATCACCTTGATATGATGGTTCACATTAGATTGTGACACCTAATTTTCATATCACCTTAATATGAGGAATCACCTTAGATCGTGATACCTAGTTTTCATATCACCTTGATATGAGGAATCACATTAGATTGCGATACCTGATTTTCATATCACCTCAGATCATGATACAAGGATATAGTAAATAAGAACATTACATTCCATTTACATATAACCCTATTATGGTATGTGCACAGACATATAACTGTCTACCATAATGAATCCCCATTACAAGATCATCACCTTGTAATCTCAAATACAAGTGTTCATTATCTAATAAGTCGTCACTTCTTAGAAATGTACACAGGATGGATGAGCCCATAAATTTTTTTATTTATATTAATACAAATCAAAAATCATATTACAACCATACCAAGATTTTTCCTGAAGTGATCAACTTTCACCTTGGGAAGAGCTTTGGTAAGAATATCTGCAGTTTGATCTCCAACACTAATATATTTTAACTGAATCACTTTCCTTTCAACCATATCATGGACATAGTGATAAGGAATCTCAACATGCTTGGATCTGTCATGAAACACTGGGTTCACTGATAATTTGATACAACTCTGGTTATCACAAAGAATAGTAGTTGGTTTTAATGGTTTACGAAATAACCCAGTAAGTAGTTTTCTGAGCCATACTGCTTCTCTAGCAGCTGTTGAAGATGCAATATATTCAGCCTTGGTAGAACTCTGAGCTACTGAAGATTTTTTTCTACTAATCCATGATACCATAGCTGATCCCAAGCTAAAACAACATCTTGAGGTTCTTTTTCAATCAGTCACACTTCCAGCCCAGTCTGAGTTAGTGAATCCATGAAGGTCTAATTCTGTCTTATCATATTTGAGTCCATAGTTAAGAGTACCTTGAAGATACCTTAATAAATGTTTTTCAGTAGTGAGATGGATCTCTTTAGATTCACACATGAAATGACTTAAGATATTCACTAAAAATAAAACATCTGGTCTGGTGTTCCCTAAGAACATTAGAGAACCTATTATATTCCTGTATAAAGAAATATCTATTGGTTCTTTTAGCTTATGAAAATTTGTTTCCATGGGAGAAGACATAGGTCTAAAATTTAACATACCAAATCTCTTCAAAATGTCAAGGGTGTATTTTCCTTGATTTAGAATAATACTATCTGACTTTTGCCAAACTTCCAAACCAAGAAAATAGTGTAAAAGGCCTAAGTCTTTCATATCAAATTCTTTGGCTAAGTCTTTCTTGCATTGTTGAATCAAATGATCTTCTCCTGTAATCAATAAATCATCAACATATAGGATTAATATCAACATATCACCATTGTCTATTTTGAAGTAGAGATTTGGATCAGCATCATTTTTGCAAAATCCTAACTGTAGGAGGTAATTGTCAATTCTCTCATACCTTGCTCTGGGAGCCTGTTTAAGTCCATATAGAGCTTTCTTTAGTTTGCACACATGTTTTTTGGAATTATGGATCTCAAACCCTTCAGGTTGTTCTAGATATACTTCTTCTTCAATAGTTCCATTTAAGAATGCAGTCTTTACATCCATCTGATGTACTTTCCATCCTTTAGCAGCTGCAATGGCTAGAACTGTTCAAATTGAGGTGTATCAGGCAATAGGGGAAAAAGTTTCTTCATAGTCAATCCCTTCCTTTTGTGAAGAACCTCTAGCTACAAATCTTGCTTTGTAATTCTCTATATTTCCATTTGTAGCATGTTTGATTTTGAACAACCATTTAGAGGTGACTATGGATTTCTCTTTAGGTCTTGGCACAATGTCCCATACATCATTCTTTATAATAGATTGATATTCTTCTGTCATCACATCTTTCCATACTTGCTGCTAGATAGCATCAGGAACATTTGTGGGTTCTAATTTTGAGATTTCACTCATAAGGTCTGCATAACTAGATAATATTGAAGGTCTTTTACTTTCCCTGAATGTCCCAAGAGGAGCACCATAAGTCTTTGCTTCTTCTATGATCTTAGTGGCCCAGAGAGGTCTCTTTTTAGGATTTTATGATGTTGAGAGTTTTTCCTCATTTTCTTCTTCCTCATAATCCTCCCTTCGAGTCTCAGGTGTAACATATTCTTTTGGGGAGACATGTGTTTCTGGTTCTACAAAATTTCAAGCTCAAGAGAAAGCCATGTCTTCCTCAAAGATTACATCCTGACTTAGTTCAATCTGATTTTGACCAGGTATATAAATACGACATGCTTTTGAGGTTTCTCTATATGCTACAAAAATACCTTTATTTCTAGATGGTTCTAACTTTGTTCTCTTTTCTTTTGGTATATGAATATATACAGGACACCCAAATATTCAAAAATCACAGATGTCTGGTTTTGTCCCTGAGAAGGCTTCTTCAGAAGTTTTACTATAAATGTGAGAGTGTGGACATCTATTTTGAATATATAAAGTCGTATTAGAAGCTTCAGCCCAAAGAGAAGTGTCGAGATTTTGATTAAGGAACATTGCCTTGGTAGCTTCAATAATAGTTCTATTATTCCTTTGAGCAACCCCATTCTATTGAGGATTATAAGGCACAGTGTACTCCCTCTTAATCCCAGCCTCTTTACAAAATTCTTTAAAAATTTTTGAGGTGTATTCTTTGCCATTATATGATCTTAGGGTTTTGATTTTCTTTCCAGAAAAGTTTTCAGTGATAGATTTGAAATCTTTAAACATTTTCAAGATCTCTTTAGACTCTTTATGTTTAAGGAAGTAAATCCAGGTCTTTCTAGAGAAGTCATCAATAAAGATTACATAATATTTGCATCCTCCTATTGAAGGAACAAACATTGGTCCACATAAGTCTAAATGAATTAATTCTAAAACATTGTTCATTTCACTCAAACTGTATTGAAATGTTCCTTTGGTGTTTTTACCTAAATCACAACCTTTGCATGCACTAGGATGATACTATTTAAGTTTTGGTAATCTAGTGACCAAATTTTCCATAGAATATAGAGCCTTGTAGTTTAAATGTCCTAGTCTTGTATGCCATATTTCATTTGAGTTGGTGATATCATTGATTAGGGCTTGATTTGATTCAGTACTTAACTCATATAGATAACCTTGTCTTCTCCCTATGATATGAGCCTGCTTAATAGTGAGCTTCTTTGGCCATATTTTTACTTTACCATCCATGAAATTTACCCTATATCTATTATCCTCAAGTGTAGATATAGATATAAGATTCCTCTTGATACCTCATACAAATAGTACTCCGGTAAGATGAATTGAAATACCAGTCTTTAATTTGATTGTGCAAGTCCTAATACCTTTCATGGGATAAGTAGAATCATCTCTGATAGTCACTTCCTCATCAGATTCTTCTATCATAGAGTCTAGTAATTCTCTGAATCCTGTGATATGTCTAGAAGAGCCACTGTCAATAACCCAGGTGTTTTTATTTGAAACTTGACTTGAAAGTGCAGAATAGAGTACACATTTCTCATTTTTGGGTTCTTCCTTAGTCTTCTTCTTCATTTTGGTGAAAGAAGCCTGACGATTCTTATATGGGTAATTTATTACACAATGTCCATATTTATCACATCTAAAACACTGGACTTTAGACATATCTCTTTTGTTATTATATTGAGGGTTAAATTTCCTTTTCTTGAAGTGTCTACCATTCTTCTTATGAGTATTCACATTTAGTGCATGGAGATTTTCATCAATGGTTTTCTTCCTTATTCCTTTCTTGTCTAATCTTGATTCCTCTTGTAAGCAATATTTTCTTAGCCAGTCAAATTTTGGGAATTTGGATCTAGCACTTATGCTAGAAACAAAAGTCTCCCAAGATTCGAGTAGACCATCTAAAGCAATTAATGATAATTCCTTACCATCAATTTCATAGCCAAGTAGTGAAAGTTGACCTTCAAGATTATCTAGTTATGTAGCCCTTATGAGTGAACTCTCAAAATTAGAACCCACATATGTTCCTGATGCTATCCAGTGGAAAGTATGGAAATTTGATCTCTTAGGGTTGAGACTCTCATAAAGTATGAATTTATTTTCTCACCTTTGTTCATACTTATGTGATTTATATCCCTCTTCAAGGCTAATTTCTTGCTGGCATTACTTATCTCATAAGTTTTCTCTAGTGCTTTGAACATTTCATATGCCCTTTCATATTTTGATAATATCGGAACAATGTGGTCTTTGACTCCATCAATTATTGTATTCATGGCTTTTTCATTTCCTTCATTCCAAGTTGTTATGTCACGTTCTACCTTTGGTTTTAATTTGTCTACTTTAACAAAGGATTCAACTTTATTTTCTTTTAATAACATTATGATTCTAAACTTCCATGATTGAAAGTTGTCAGCACCCTCAAGTCTGTCCTCGAATCTGATAATGTTTACCATTGGAATGTAATGTATTTAGTTTGAAATTTAATTTCTTTGAGTTTATTAGCCACTTGGATCCTTCAAAACCAGTGCTCTGATACCATGTAAAATTGTAATAAACTTCTTGAAATTTGAAATGAATCTCTGTTAATTTATAAAGATTCATAGACACTTCCTATTAAATGATATTATCTATATATTTGGTGTCTAAGAATGAATGTCACACTAAAATTATATATAATTGTGAGAAGTTCTAATTTGATGAGACATGACTCATGAATGAGTCACGACTCATCAAATTGTTCGTAGTATTCATGCTTTGCTGGGACTGTCATTAGTTAATATAATGCTACGGTATTATCTATTTAATACCGATAGTTATCGGTCAACACTGTGATGTATAATATTTATTTGATACCGATAGTTATCAACACTGCGATAGTTAATACACTATAGTATATGTTGTTTAGGGATACCGATAGTTATTGGTTAACATACTAAGTATTTAATCTGATGACTATTGGGTATCTTAATATACTCAGTCACATATAATCCGATTACTATCGGGTGTAGATAATGATACCGATTTGATATTTAATATTTGAAAACTTAATTTATTAATATATATAATTATAATTATATATATATATATATATATATATATATATATATATATATATATATATATATATATTTGGAAAATCATATATATATTAATGTACACTTATATATATATATATATATATATATATATTTATGTGTTAATTATCTGAACGATGCTATCAATTTCAACACTAGCATTTCCATTTCAATTTCAATATTAAGGTTGATTCCAAACTGGGGTTTGACCAAGGAAAACCCCCCAAACAAACAACAAAAACTCTCTTTTTCTTGCAGGTATAGGTGTGAAACTATAGATCTGAGCTTGGATTTGGATACCCTTTTTGACGAACTTTTGAGATCCATGAACAAAGTCAAGGATGACCTTCAAAATCTCAAAGTAGTCTTTGACCTTTTATCGGGGGTCAAAGACTACTTGCTATCAAAAAGGTAAAAGTTTTCTGGGTTTTCTTCATCTCGACATTTCTAGTCCAAAACAGGTTGCAGAATTGCTCGAAACTACACACAGACACCAGAAATCAGCATTTTCTAGATCTACCCTATTTTTAGGTTAGTACTTGCCTTTCAATTATTTCAGATTTCAACACACACATTTTCTTTATAGGGAAATATAATGTTTCCTCCTTCATTCATATACTCTATAGATTGATTCAATTGTGCATTTACCTTTTGGTTGATCAATTTGGATCTCTCCTTTGGGAATTTGGATTTAGAAGTAGATCTCATATTTCCCCCATTCAATAAGGTGATACAATTTCACCTTATTCATTTTGGTGAACCCGACATACTTACTCTCTTTCTTTTTGGTGTTAGATTTTCCTTTAAGATTAGATTTAGTTTATGCTCTGGCATTTTTAATTCAAAAATACAAAAAAATCTATATATTCAGTAAAATATAAACACATTTCTTGCATTTTCATGGTGATTGTTAATATGCTTTGGTGTGTGCTCATATTCTTTATTACCCTTCTTTTAGCATCTCTTTATCATACTTATGATGTTTAAGAGAGTATCATTCATTTCATTATGTTGATGACACTTCATTTTGCACTTGCTTATGCTCTTATGAAATTGACTGATACTACTTTTCCTACATTCAAAACTTTCATTAAAGATTTATGTGGTAGCCTTATTACTCTTTTTGATTATGTGAAAAATTTGGTAGATGATACACCATCTCCTAATATTCCTAATCCTAATCTGATTCCTAATCTTCCTATTCCTAATCTGATACCTAATTCTCCATCTGCTATCCCTAGTTCTTTGTGTACTTATGATGGGATTCAAGCTATAGTTCAAGATGCAGATGTGCAAGAATTCTTTGATTTACCTTCTCCTTCGATTCATGATGATATTAAAGGAAAGGGTACAAAAACTTCTTCAAAACCTATTATTCCACCTTATGCAACCTTTACCCATGAACATGATAAACAATCACCTCCTGTAGAAGGTTTACATACTATGTACACTACCAGATATAATATGGTGACTAAACAAGGTTATAAAGGTTTAGGGCTTGGAGTTCATGAGCATGGTATTAGGTTTCTAGTTCATATACCCCCTAAATTGGATATGTATGGTTTTGGTTGTTCAAAATATCAAGTCAAGGTAGGTAATGTTGATCATCATCTTCATCTTCATATTCTTCTCCCTACACCTAAATAAGAGAATCCTAATATTCGAAAAGAAGTGGCTAAGAAGGTATATGTTGAGTTAATGAATTCCAAGAAAGAAATATTTAGACCTATGCCGATAGATGCTTTATACAAGTACAAATGTCCTTTTCATTATAGCAATAAACATTTACTTGCTGATTGTAAACATTTCAAGTTATATGTTAGAGAAAGAGCCGCTTTTGGAATTATACCTCATTCTCGTGTGGTTTTACAATTCCTTCATAATTTTGATATAGGGGATTCCCCTCATCCTGATATAATATAGATCTTCTCTTCCCTCTTGTCTCATGACTGGGGGGCAAGAGGTGTATTTTTATCTAGTCTCCTAGGATCCATTAGGTCTTTTATTGGGGCTTAATTGGTATTCTTTCTCTCCTATCTTTCTATGATTTTGGATTATATTCAGTAATAGATCTTTTTCAAGATATCTTTTCTAAGACATTTGTTTTACAAAGATACCCCTTGTTTCTATCACTGGGGGGCAAGGTTCTTTCTTCTCTCTTTGTCTAGGGAATTGACTTTCCTTAGCTTAGTGGTCTTTGTTTATATTGTAATATTAGTTCATCATATGGACATATATTTTGACTATGGATAACCTTCTTATATGAGAAGTTGTTGTCCTAAGTCATCATTTATTCTCTATGTTGCAAATTATGTTCTTTATAAAATTTCACCCTTGCTTTGGTGTTAGGGTTGTTTTCCTCATTCCAAAGATTCCTCTTTCCTCTTATTTGTAGGGGGCTTGATGATTGAATCTTTGATCCCACTATTGAAAGATGATGTTTTATCTAAAGCACTCCTCTTTGGTGGGGGTATTTTTGATAAGATCTCTTTCTTTGAGGATCCTTTTTTTTCCATGAGCGACATATTCTTTTCACGATTATCTATGCTCTTGGATGTAGGAGTTAATATCCCTTGCTAAGAATATGGTATACATTGTTGTAAACAAGGTATCTCGTATTATGAAGTAGGTATCCATTTCCTCTTCCTTATCATGTCTAGTAGAATGCCACAATAAGGAGGGGGCATATATAGGGTCTCCCTTGTACTATAGTATTTTTAACTTTTATATGCTAAATCTTGGAAGGTAATGCACATAAGTTGCTAAATTTTGAAAAGACATGCATTTATATGCTAAATCTTCCGAAGGTAACACACATAAGTTGCTAAATCCTGAGGAGACACGCATTTTTCAAGTTTTTCAAAATGCTAAATCTTGGAAGGTAACACACATAAGTTGCTAAATCTTGAATTGACACACATTTCAAATATGCTAAATCTTCCAAAGGTAATGCACATAAGTTGCTAAATCTCGAAGAGACACGCATTTCATATTCATAGTGATACAAGAAGGTGGATCTATGGGTATTCCATAAGCCGTCAGAAGATGCATTACAATTGCATGCATAGTTTATGGGTGAACCTGTTAGGGCTCTCCTTCTAGGGTGATTCATGGTAAGGTGGGCATCTTACTAGGCGAGGTAATCACTCTTTTCCCTTTCTCTCTCTTTGCTTTCATGCTAGTAAAACATGATCATGAAGCTATGTTATTTATAGTGTTGCTCTTGTCTTTCTTATGTAATCATTTATGTTCTTATGATAGCTTTCCAAATATGATATTATTATGAGAAATATTTCTTAGCAAGGTTTTTTATGCTAATTGATTTGGGTTGTTTTTACTAACCCTTGTTCTGTTGGCACCCTCGTGTGCATATGTGGAGTTAGAATCCTTAGTCTGGGAGCTTGTGTCCTTATCTAAGTGTTATTTTATCTCATTGTGAATCCACTTAGATCTCTTCTTTCTTCTCCTTTACCAAGAGTTTGCATCAAGTCCATACTCTTGCTAAAGTGGGGGCTTAATGTATTGTCTTAAAATGGAAGTACTTCCATGTTAAGAGCATTTAGCCCTCTGAGCAAGTAGTCTGAGGTCATGTCAAGTGTCTTGATCATCTCTTTGATTGGATCTGACTTGTTCCCCCCATTTTGCTTATCTCTGTCCCTATTTTCAGTATATTTTTGAATTTCCTAGCATGCTGGATTGAGGTCCTGGGTTTTTTGACCTCAAGGTCAATGACAACCTAGACCTGACCTAGGTCAAGGATGACCTTGACACTAACCTAGGGTGGGGTCTATCTCATCTTTGACCCAGGGTTCAAATTTCAAGATTTTTTGATTTCCAGATATCGAGTTTCAGAAAGATTCTTTTTCTCACCTCCAGGTCAGCCATTTCAGGTTTCAGGATGGTAAATCCTTAAATTTCATTTAATATGGGTCCATTTATAGGGGTTAAGGTTAATTGGGATTCAATTCCCCAATGTCCGCCTTCTCTAGAGGTTTGTGCCCTAGATCACTATAAAAGGAGGCCTTCCTCTCTCATTTTCATCATCAAGTTTTGCAATCCATTATCAATCAAGTTTTGTGAGAAAGATATCAATCAAAGGTTTTCATATCTCACTCTCAAGGAGACATTGGTGATCAAGTTTTGGCAATCAAGTTCTCTCTTAAGAAAGATTGAGCAATCATCCATCCATTCAAGTCCTCTTTAAGCATTCAAGTTCCCCATTGAAGATCAAGGTTTCAAGGATTCAAGACGTTGAAGGGATTTGGTTCAAGCATGCAAGATTCATCGTTCAAACCCTAGATCTAGCCATCATGGTGGTGTGATCTTCCTTCAAGATCCTTTGTTCATCTTCTAGATCCATTCATTCTTCTATCAAGGTGGACTCCAAGCATACAATCATGGAGGTTTTGATTTAAATTTGTTAGTGTTCTGTTCAAGCTTTCATATCAATATACTTATTTACATTCAAAATACATTTGCATATCTATTGAATTACATAGCTTCATTGATAGATCTACTTCTACTACTTGCTAGCATTTCCATTTCAATTTCAATATTAAGGTTGATTCCAAACCGGGGTTTGCCCAAGGTAAACCCCCCAAACAAACAATAAAAACTCTCTTTTTTTTGTAGGTATAGGTGTGGAACTGCAGATCTGAGCTTGGATTTGGATACCCTTTTTGGCAAACTCTCAAGATCCACGAAAAAAGTTAAGGATGACCTTCAAAATCTCAAAGTAGTCTTTGATCTTTTATCAGGTCAAAGACTACCTACTGTTAGAAAGATAAAAAATTTCTAGGTTTTCTTTGTCTCAGCATTTCCAGTTTGAAATAGGTTGCAAAATTGCCCAAAAATGCACACAAATACCAGAAATTAGTATTTTCTAGATCTGCCCTATTTTGAGGTTAGTACTTGCCTTTCAATTATTTCAGATTTCAACACACACATTTTCTTTATAGGGAAATATAAGGTTTCCTCCTTCATTCATATTCTCCATAGATTGATTCAATTGTGCATTAACCTTTTGGTTGATAAATTTGGATCTCTCCTTTGGAAATTTGAATTTAGAAGTAGATCTCATATTTCCCCCATTCAATAAGGTGATACAATTTCACCTTATTTAGGTAGATAACAAGAGCAAATGGGTTGTCCCGATACTTAGGCTCAACAAAAAGGTCATTCAAATGTAGCGATCCTTTAGAGGCTGATGGTGAAGATAGTTGCTCATGTGCATCATCGAATGGGTTTTCAAATGGTTCTTCTTCTTATTCATTCTCAACTTGGGGTTCCTCAGGTTTAGGATTAAAGATATCAAATGGTTCAACCTGGATATTGTGAGGAAGGAATCTCCTGAGATGGTCTCTTCTTTTTTGCATAAAAGGATTACTTAAAACTAAGTTCTAAACTATGAAAACTGGGAACATGAACACTAGGATAAGTTTGAATTAACACCATCCCCAACAATGACACCAAAAATGCTTGGCTACATAATTGTATTAGAAACCCATAGCATTGGACTACTTATTTTAGGATTGTACACCCTAAATGGTTTCTAATTAGATCATTCAGTCTCATTTAATTATCGACGAGGGACATAAACTTGGAATGACATTTGCAAAGTATATGCTTCAAACTCTCTTGATCTTCATTACTAATCTTATGGAACTCAAATGCATTAAGCTTCAGGAAATCTATGCTAGTACAAGTAAATGAGTTACTCTAGAAAAACAAGTAATCAGAGATAGGAATTACTCTAACCACCTATGCTACAAGAACAGTCTACTAATTACTAGTGGCTGTAGGAACAACAAAGTTCTACATTACTTCTAAGTAAGCATGAAAATGTTTCCTACTCTAACAAAGTAATTCACTCACCAAGTGGGCCCCCTTGGATGAGTGAATAGAAACACAATCAAGATAAAATGATTGAACTCAAACTGTGCATTCTATTCATTCATGGAAAATAAGTACACTTGGATTGAAAGTAAAATAGTATTATAGCTACAATAGTTTCTATTCATAAAATTGACTAACTCCAAAGAGTTACAACATTCATCTTATTTAAAGGAAAACTATAACTACTCCCTAAATCTAAGATCACTCCATTAATGAGGATCATTACAGATACATAATGTCTTATAATAGAAATAGAAGTTATCAAGAATAAGCCCTCCCAGAATATAGTGTGTTGTAGTCCTAGATCTGTGACTACATTTAACAGAAAATGGTATTGACTTGTTCCTCATGTGAAGATCTTGCAGCAACTCCTTAACTTACTCACTTGACTTCTTCAACATGAAGGCATCTTGTAGCAATGACTGGATTTAGACTTCTTCAGTACCATCATGCTGATCTTTAAATATGACATGACTAATCCCTACAAAATGATTAATGCACACACAACCTTCGATACATACATATTCACATCATTAATATTAGGAAGAAAGTGTTAAGTTCTAATTAATACTTTTGCAAGGCATATGGCTATAGGAAGGAAACTACCAAAAAACATAGCATAGGAAAATGATCATTCATTAGCATATATAATTATTGTATTCTGTCATTTATGTCCATTAGTTTCAAGAAAATATATCATGTTCTTTTATCATCCACATTCCTACTTTATGTCTTTACACATATAAAATATACATATAAAACCATAATTTCATGTATCTGCTTTGCAAGTAAATTGCTGAAAAGAAATAGAAATTAGTTAGAAAGATGGCCATTTAAGAGGCTCATCATGAAGTACAAAGCCCTGGATGCTATGTATGAGGTTCTTGATGAAATTTTGGATAAAATGAGAAATGACGCTGCTATGTATAATATTTCTAATAAAAATGTTTTTATTGAGGATTCTGAGAAGTCTAGTTTGCTGGAAGATAAGATCAATAATATTATTGAGGAAAAGATCACTACCATCCTTAAAAGAGCCAAAAATAATGATACTATGCTCAAGAATTTACTGACCCTCAGCAATGAGGGAATCAAAACCACTGTTAATAGTTTGATTTCTTTATATGCCTTGCTAGAAGGTAATTAAACATATTCCAAGGCAATTGTCATTTCTAATGACACTAAAAAGGAAGAGTAGACTGTAGGTCCTAGTACCAGAACCAAATCTAGCACTAAGAAGAAGATGGATTTCTCACATAAGGATCTCTCGAGCCAAAAGGAATCAATCCAGAAGATACATGCCTTGTTGGTGGACTTTGAGGAGTTCCTTAGAAATCTGGATTGATTTGCTTTGTTGGGTGTGTTTTTTGGTGATCGATTGTTGTGTTTGCTGGTTTTTTGGATTTTTTTGTGTTAAAAGTTTAAAACTTATTGTATATCTTGGATCTTGCCCTTTTTTGGAACTGTAGCTTCTTTATGGGCAGTTTTTGTAGTTTTATTGATCTTAATGCTTTATCTTTCTTCTAGCTTGTAAAGGGTTTTGGGTAGGTCCTTCAAAACTTGTTGTTACCTCAATCAAAAACTATAAATTGTTGGCTTTATTACATTGTATTAAAGGAAAAATACATAGTAGATAGTGGCTAAACAATTATACTCATATAGTTATGGATATAATTGTATGACCCTTATCTAAATGTAGTTGTTATGCCTCTAGTAATGTATCAATCATGCATTTTTATATATTGGAAGGAAGTGACATATTTGATATAATGTATGACATTAGAAACTGCTAAGATGTGTTTAAAAATGTTTTTTATATTGATTTTTTTCAGGTCTATTTTCCATGGCATACTTGAGTAAGATGGGAATGATATCTCCATAAGAGTCTAAAGTTATTTTGGTGTTAAAACATAGAGGAAAAGAGGGTTTAGGTAATGTGTGAGAAAATGATGTGTGTGTGTGTGTGTGTGTGTGTGTGTGTGTGTGAGAGAGAGAGAGAGAGAGAGAGAGAGAGAGAGAGAGAGAGAGAGAGAGAGAGAGGTTATTTGAATAGGTAGTTGGTTCTTTGGGTATGTGTAGGATCATAGTATGCCAAAAAGTGGCAATGTGAAAAAATGAACTTTTCACTCATCCAAAAGTGCACTAAAAAGTTTGTTGACTTTTTAGTAGGCATGGGTGTCAGTACACAAGGCCAAGAAAAAAGCCAAAGCACAGGCCTAATCGGATATTCCGATAATATCAAATATTTGATATTATCGGATATCCGTTTTATATCAGATATCTATTTTTTGCCAGTAAATTACATTTGTAGCTCGCAACCATGTTCAACATTTTTATTGTGAAAATTTGAACACAACTCTAGGGGTTTTGGATATCCGATAGAATCTCATATCTGATTTTCTCAACATCAATATTTAAATTAAATTTTTAATTTTGTATTGTTTTTATTATTTTTTAATTGAAATTTGTATTTTTTATATAAAAACTAGGGTTTAAATGAGATTCTTTATTATTTTTTTAAATTGATTATAATTATCTATTTGGGTTTTAATTGTAATCAGACATGGACTCAAACCAATCAAAAAATCCTCCCAATGATCCCGCAAATAATCCATAACCACCTCCAAACAATCTCCCACTTTCAGAAGACCAACCAGTCTCAAACCCTCGACGTTTAGAGGATCTCATAGGAGACAATCTAAATCGGCTTAGAGGATATCAGACTACATATGCCAATATCCCCACATTGCACCCCATGTTTTCCACATTGAACTCCATTATTGAAAACATGGAGAAACTTATAGAGCAACATAATGTTGTACTTCTTTGGCGCAATTCCATGCACGCCCAGTTTGATGATGGGCTTGAATATGATCAAGTTATGAACTTAAACATAACAAACATGACATATGTAATCTTTTTGTGGATCCCAAAACCGGTTTAAAAGTGGACCCTAAAAACCCAAGTTGTTAATTAAATGGTGCACAAATGATGCAATACGTGACAACATTTGGGACTGCTGGTGGATGGATTTTTATAGACCACATCACAACAATTTGGATGTCCCATTCTATTTCATAAAAAAATTGTATGCTGAATTTGTGCTCAGTCACAAGGTAAATTATTGGAGTATGAGACTGAACCAAAGTGTAGGCTTAGGTGCTCCTCAGGATAGGCCATGGGCACACCAGGTGAAATCCTGCAAATATGTCCCCCCTCCTGAGATTTCACCACCTCCTACAGTGCAACATCTTGATATTATTGCTGAGGTCAGCTCATAAACTATTCGAGCCATTCACACCTTGAGTGATCTACTAGTTAGGCAGATCATGACATTGTTGCCTCCTCGTGTTGATTATTTTGGCCCTTCCACATCCTCCATGAGATCACAGATTTGTGTGCCCCATAGTTGTATTATGTGTAAGAATCTGTGCTTATGTCCCCTGAATGATATTGATGCATATAACTACGTCTTCGAGGTGGTTGATACTACACAACACACTACAGGCACTAAAGCACCTCATGAAGATGTGCATCAGAGGCATTTAGAGCCATGGACTCCTATTGTTATGGTTAGGGTAAACAGTTCACTTGTTACATTGTATTAATTTTAAACATTCATATTTTTAGTAGAATTTTCTTATAATGATTTCCCACTTATGTTTTTTTATGTGTTATATTTATGTTCAGTTGATGACAGAGGAGGATATGGCACAGGCAGAGGGGTCCACGCTTTCAGCCATATCATTTGGCCTTGACACTTCCATGGTACATATCTTTTAATGTACTCATTGGTTTCCTTTTATTATAATAGTATATGTACACATGTTTTCTAACTTTTATGATCATCTTATTACATACTGATGCAGGTGTCACCAGTTGCCACTCGGGGGCAATGTGAGGGGGTTTAGGTGTCTAGCGTTGACAAGGGGAAGATAATTAAGTAATTTAGATTGTTTATGAATACAAGTATACTTGTCAGTTGTGCGTACTCATTTTTAATTTACATAGTTTATTTGACAAAGGTTGGTGTCTGATGATGTTGTGAAACCCTTTCACCATGATAGAGTCACAAACATCTCAATTCACATTGATAGTCCCATGGTACGTATATTTCTAAAGTTATTTGCGTGTATTTTACTATCAAGTATATATAATATGATCAAGTCATGATTGTATGAAGTATCTGTTTGAATTTTCTAGGTCACCCCTAGTTTGAGGGAGGTAGAACACCAAGGGTTTGTATCATTGATGAATCAACCAACATTTCTTGAAGAAAGTTCAACACAGGTGAGTTTTAATGTTAATTCAGTTATTTTGTAAATATATATTTTCTACCAAGGATTTAACATTAAATAGTATAACTCATAGAGCAATCTCATGTTCACAAACATATACATGTCAGAGTCAACTTTGGTGGCATTTTCCCTTCACTACCAAGTACATATATTAGGTCTCTTGTTCTCGTGAAGAGACAGAGAGGTGAGGTACATGAGAGTTAAATTTTATTTATTTATTTATTTATTGTTGTTGACTATGATTTTGAATTTTTATTTTTTATTTGTAGAAACCATATAAATTAAGTAATCTGACTTGGGGTTTCACTTTTGTGTTTGAATGTAGGATCCATCAGAACCAAAGAGTACTTCAAAGAGGCTGCATTTTGATGATCCACCAATAGAATAGGATGTCCTAGAAACATTTGTAGTTGAACTTCTTATTTTGAGATTGCATATGACACATTTTAGGATGGCGTATGCCACATTGTATCTAGATATGTTGATTTTGTAAATATGTACAAAATTATTGTTCATTTTTACATATATGAAACTTGATATTCGATCCAATTATTATTCATTTTGATATATATGAAACTTGATATTCATTTATTCATTGTTAGTATGTAAATATGCTTGTGTGTATGTACTCATGTGTAGGATTTAAGCCTTAACTATATTCATGTATATTCAAGTACATTCTTCATAACCTAAATTCATGTGTATGGAATATGTGCATGACTTAAATGACTTCATGCATATGCTTTATAATCTATGTGCTACATGTATGCTTCACGACTTAAAATTTTTTATGTGTACGCTTTATGTGCTATGTGTGTTCACATGTGTAATTCATCATTTAAGTAAATTAAAAATTTATGTGCTACATTGTATTCATGTGTATCTGATGCTCTCAACCAAGAAAATCCTTCAAAGTTCACTTCACAAATCCAGTGATCACCTTGTCAAATCATCTCTTTTGCAACGTATCATGTTAGAACTCTATTATACATATCAAAGACACATCATTCTATGAGAATCAGTAAGAACATTCATGGAATGATGCTTCTACATCAAGATTTTGTCAAACTATTATTGACAAAACAATGACCTATCAATCTAGGTACCAAACCCTCCTTTCTAGGGTCTCTAGGCCAAGGCTTGTTCAAAAAGACTCTTACAAGTCTCTCTAGATCCCCTTAATGGATCTAACACATCCCTATGGACCCCAATAGTATAGATCCATCACAAAATATACTCATCCATTGGAGTATATGCTTGCAACAATGACTAGAGATACTTCATGAACCTTTAATCAACATTTACCACCAATTGAGGTCTCTCCACCACAATATATCCTGCATATACCTACAACCAAACACTATTGTACAAGACACTAGTTAATTCCTTACCTTAAAATGCCAATGAAATGATGTAATATGAACATGTAAGTGATAACAAGATAATAGATAATCAATTTACTCCATTTCAAATCACAAACACATTCCACAATGCATTCAAATGACCATCCTTGGTCTCTTTACATTTGCCAATGACCCTTTATGGTCATGTCCCCATCTCTCTTGGAGCAAAATGTTTTTTCCATTATGGGCATAAAATGATGCTTCCATCACATCTGGTTGGGTAGGTTTACCCTAGGAATGGTCCCACTTTGACTCTTGACACACCAGAACACTCGCCAACATACGCAATGGTGCTTAGTGCACCTTGGGGACACTTTGGTCTGACATGTTTATGAAATTTCTACTGACTTTGTGTTTTGAATGAGGTTTTCACTAACATTTATCCGCTCAACAAGAGCTAATGGCACAATCCATTTGGTGCCAGGACAAACGGTTTAGAAGAAACCTAGTGGTGCAACTTTCAACTAACCCTCACTACAAGTTTTGGCATCAAGCGAGATTGGCGTGCCAAATTCAAATTTTTTTTGAATCTCCTAGAAAGGAGAGAGGTTACTATAGGCCTCAGAAACATGGTCCTGTATCATCTCATGGTCTTCCAATACCTCTCACGGGATCCAAGATACAAGCCTTGAAAGATCGCTGCCCAATCCTGCTTACTACACCTTGGGGACACTTTGGTCTAGCATGTTCGCGAATGCTCTAGTGACTTTGTGGTCAAAATGGGGTTGTCACTAGTGTTTACAAGCCCAATTGGAGCTAATGGAACATACCATGTGGTGCCAAGATGAATGGTTTGGAAGAAACCCAGTGGTGCAACTTTCAACTGACCCTTACTGCAAGTTTTGGCATCAAGCGAGATTAGCGTGCGAAATTCAAAAAAATTCAAATCTCCTAGAATGGAGAGATGTTATTTTAGGCCTTAGAAACATGGTTCTATATCATCTCATGGTTCACCAATACCTCTCACGGGGTTCGAGATACAAGCTTCGAAAGATCACTGCCCAATCATGCTTAGTGCACCTTGGGGACACTTTGGTCTGACATGTTCACGAACGTCCTAGTGACCCTATGGTAGAAATGGGGTTGTCACTAGTGTTTAACCACCCAATTGGAGCTAATGGCAGATACCATTTGGTGCTAGGACAAATGGTTTGGAAGAAATCGAGTGGTGCAACTTTCAATTGACCCTTACTACAAATTTTGACATCAAGCGAGATTGCATGCCAAATTCAAACAAATTTGAATTTCCCAGAATGGAAAGAGGTTATTGTAGGTATCAAAAACATGGTCATGTAGCATCTCATGGTTCACTGATACCTCTCATGGGGTTTGAGATACGAGCCTTGAAATATTGTTGCCCAATCATGCTTTGTGCACTTTGGGGACACTTTGGTCTGGCATGTTTGCAAACATTCTAGTGACTCTGTGGTCAAAATGAGGTTGTCATTAATGTTTAACCACCCAATTGAAGCTAATAGCACAGTCCATTTAGTGCCAGGATGAACGATTTGGAAGAAACCTAGAGGTGCAACTTTCAACTGACCCTCACTACACGTTTTAGCATCAAGCGAGATTGGATTGCCAAATTCAAACAAATTCAAATCTCCCAAAATGGAGATAGTTTATTTTAGGCCTCAAAAACATGGTCCTATAGCATCTCACGGTTCATTGATACCTCTCACGGGGTCTGAGATACGAGCTTCAAAAAATCACAGCCCAATCATGCTTAGTGCACCTTGGGAACACTTTGATCCGGCATGATCATGAACATTATAGTGACTCAGTGGTCAAAATAGGATTGTCACTTGAGTTTAATCACCCAACAAGAGCTAATAGAATAGTCCATTCGATGCTAGGATGAACGGTTAGGAAGAAACCTAGTGGTGCAACTTTCAACTAACCCTCACTACAAGTTTTGGCATCAAGCGAGATTGGCATGCCAAATTCAAACAAATTCAAATCTCCCAGAATGGAGAGAGGTTATTTTAGGCCTCAAAAACATGGTCATGTAACATCTCCTAGTTTGCCGATAACTCTCACAGGTGCGAGATACAAGCCTTGAAAGATTGTTACCTAATTGTGCTTAGTGCACCTTGGGGACACTTTGGTCCGGCATGGTCACGAACATTCTAGTGACTCATTGGTCAAAATGGGGTTGTCACTAGCGTTTACCCACCCAAGAAGAGCTAATGAAGCATTCCATTCAGTGCCAAGATGAACAGTTTGGAAGAAACCTAGTGGTGCAACTTTCAACTGACCCTCATTGCAAATTTTGACATCAAGCAAGATTGGTGTGCCAAATTAAAAAAAAATTTAATCTCTCACAACAAAGAGAGGTTATTTTAGGCCTCATAAACATGGTCCTATAACATCTCACGATTCACCGATACCTCTCATGGGGTTTGAGATATGAGCCTTGAAAGATCGCTGCCCAATCATGTTTAGTGCATCTTGGGGACACTTTGGTCCGGCATGGTCACGAACATTCTAGTGAATCAGTGGAAAAAATAGGGTTGTCACTAGAGTTTACCTGCCCAACTAGAGATAATGGAGCAGTCCATTTAGTGCTAGGATGAGTGGTTTGGAAGAAACCCAATGGTGCAACTTTCAACTAACCCTCACTACAAGTTTTGGCATCAAGCAAGATTGGCGTGCCAAATTCAAATTTTTTTTGAATCTACTAGAATAGAGAGAGCTTATTGTAGGCCTCAAAAACATGGTCCTATAGAATCTCACAGTTCACCGATACCTCTCACGAGGTCCAGGATACGAGCCTTGAAAGATCATTTCCCAAGCGTGCTTAGTGCACCTTGGGGACACTTTGGTTCGACATGATAAAAAATGTTCTAGTGACTATGTGATCATAATGGGGTTGTCACTAGAATTTACCCACCCAACTAGAGATAATTGTGTAAACCATTTAGTGCCAGGATGAATGGTTTGGAAGAAACCCAGTGGTGCAACTTTCAACTGACCCTCACTGCAAGTTTTGGCATCAAGCAAGACTGGCGTGCCAAATTCAAACAAATTTGAATCTCCTAGAAAGGAGAGATATTATTGTAGGCCTCATAAACATGGTCTTGTAGAATCTTACGATTCACTGATACCTCTCACGGGGTTCGAGATACAAGCATCGAAAGATCACTCCCCAATCGTGCTTAGTGCACCTTGGGGACACTTTGGTCTGGCATGGTCATGAATGTTCTAGTGGCTCAGTGGTCGAAATAGGGTTATCACTAGCATTTACCCACCCAACCAAAGCTAATGACACAATCCATTCAGTGCTAGGATGCAATCCTTTAACACTATCCCTTCACCCCAGGGAATCACCATTTTACTTTGGACACATTTGACCAATTTTGACTCAATGACTCCAACTATTACATCATTTGACAATAAAAATGTACATGGAATTAAGACAATACAAATATAAGAATACAAAATTAAGATGATACAATTATAAGGATACAATATTCATAGTAAGGAATCACAATTTTTGCACTTTACATGGCATTAAGATGATACAAATGTGGGCTATTAATATTTTCAAATCAACCCCATGGGCACTTTAATATTTCAAATTTTGCATCTAATAAGCATGATGAATCTTCTTTTTGTTTATATATACAAAATTTTGTATCTAAATATACACATTATAGTCGATTGTTGTTTTTATATACAAAATTTGGCATCTAAATATGCACATTACAATCAATTATTATTTTTATATACAAAATCTTAGATAAACAACTATATATAAAAAATAAGTGTCCTTTCCACTCCTAAAGTGTATAAGTTTAACACATGGTACTTGATGACATCTACATTCCAATCCATGCATTCAAAAGGCAGAAGAAAATTTAATAGAGAATATAAGAAGTTTATATAGGTTGACAAAAAGATTATGAATGTATAAGTAACTAAATGAACCAGAGAACATGACTAGCTGATGCATAGTGAAGTTTACAGTCATAAAAGATGGGCTAATCAAATTCACACCTCGATCTTCTATATCTATCATATATGTATCCAACTGCATTTACAATCCACATACAAAACCAACTTTATTGGCTCAAACAAATAAAATAGAAAATTACAATTAATTTATTGAACGTAATCATAATAAACATGGAAAACCTTGCAGTGAGTTGAACTTACCTACTGAAGTGTACTTGAAGGGTCATCTCTCTGCTTGAGGGTATTCAATATTTCTTCATGATCAACAGTACTAATAGTTCAAAGTTCCTTTATCTTTGGTTTTCCTTGATGTTTCAACAACTTAACATTGGTTGCTATAACAAGGTGTGAATACATGAGAATGGTTTTTTACTTCTAGTAGTCTTCAAACACAAGAATGCCATTATTTCTAATCATATATGTGCACAACCATGTTCCCGCAACAACATGTGATCCTGTTGGATATGTGAACATATCATCATCTATCATCGGTTGTGCAAGTTTCTACTCTCCTCGTACACAACGTGCTAACCAGTAATCCGATCTCTCATCATTCCCTTGTCATGCAACCAATGCAAAAACATGTCCTGGCTGTTAAAGATCTGAAAGATGGTCGTAGTCAAGTGAATAATCCATGCCATCATTTATTATAGAGTCTATGACAGATAAAGGAGTTAGATAATGTGAAACCCACGTATCAACCCACTCACTTGACTCACACTGATCCCAATCACATTGAAGACACCTCGGACAATAACACACCAACTCTCATGTCCAAATGGTCCATGTACTAGCATATGAGCTTCAAAATGAATGCATTTTTAAAGAATCTTTACGGTTTGATAATCCAACCTATCTCTTATTGTGCCTAACTCAACCAACCAAAAGAATCCACGCACCACTGAATCAAGAGTCCCCCCTATATGACAATGCTAAAGTACACCAATCAACAATAGAACAAGCATCAAGGATTTTTGTACCTAAAATCCTCAATTGCTCCTTAACTAGAGCTCTCTTTATGCATGCACCTACTCCATCATGCTCTGCTTTTCCATGACTGGCCTAAAAAAAACTCCAAATATGAGGTACACCTCTCTCTACATGAATTCTACATAACCAATAAAACATACGAGTATTTTTGAATTGGCATGTGCAGTTATCTGACCAAATGAGATATCTATCCATAGCAATATTATTTTCCCGCATCCACTCAAAATAATTCTCAAAGTAATGTTGGACATACTTGTGAGAGTGAGATCTATCATCGCTCATATAAAAATGGTACTCTCTGATTATCTTACGGTCATCTTCTGTACTATCAAGGGAATGTCTATATGTTATGTGCACAAAAATAGTAACCTAAATAGAATTGTAATATTGATCTTGCAACTCATTTTGGGGATACAATGTATAGTTCTCTGAACAGTCAATGAATGATAT
Organism: Chamaecyparis obtusa; assembly: GCA_027943335.1. NCBI lineage: Eukaryota > Viridiplantae > Streptophyta > Pinopsida > Cupressales > Cupressaceae > Chamaecyparis > Chamaecyparis obtusa. The sequence continues at coordinate 1,743,643 of BSBK01004115.1, forward strand.
AATAGTGCCAATCGGGAAAGTGTACTTACACATCCTGAATTGTTGATCCAACCACTGAGGCCTGTGACTATGCCTTGCATACTTGTAAAAAAGATTCTTCTTGAAATCTGAAATAAAATAAGCTACATTGCATTTTTTGTAACCAACTTACATCGAGAGTCTTCACCTCCACTTTTCAATGTATATTTAACGGTTTCATATACCTTTTTTTGGACAATTGTCTTTCCAAAATCATGTTCACAGCCTCATGAAAACATTCAACAAACTTCACTATCCCACCACACTTTGAGCACTTGTCATTTAAGCAATATTTTCTATAAAAGAAACATCTATCATCTCTAGGACATAAAAAATGTTCTAGCAAGTCTCTTGATGGTTTTGGAAGATAAATTTCACCACACTCCTCCAACATTTCACTAGTACGCAAATTAGAATGAAGGGATTGTAATAGTTCATGGTGCATTGAAAACTCCACATGATATTTACAACAACAAGTATTTCAAATCTTAAGATGCACAAAAAAAAAAGGCTTGAGGGATTCAAAAGCTCTTTGTGATATTTGCAATGTTGGATGTGTCTCACGACTTTTTTTGAACAACATTGTTTGACTCATCTCCAAACAGTGTTTGAGATGTGGGGTGCGGTCTTGAATGCCAATTCTCAACTTCAAGACATCCTTCACATTTGGTGACACTCTTGAGTTACATTGAAAAATAGTTGAATTTGATCCTTCACACCATCGGTAACCTTCTTATCACAATGTGAAAGTCTCCCACCATAAGCCCATGTATCATCATGAAGAGGATCATCAAGTCTTTCTCTTCTTGCAAGTGCTCTATCCAATTTTTTTACGATTTAGGTTCAAGTCAACACAAGTTTGTCTCATCAAATGAGCCTTTCTCAAATTATGATTTACTAAGAATGTTGTAATAACCTTCCTAGAGGCTCTCTTATCTTTTTCCTTGGTAGTATTCCCAATGGAATTGAGAGCACTAAAAATATTTCTCACAATAATAGCATTCCTCTCTTTTTTTTTTGTTCACACTAATCTTCAATTTGACTAGTATACATCTCATCTTCTACATCTTTAACAATTGCACAAATATTTGACATTGCTCAACCAACATCTCGTGGTTAAAAAATTGATCAAAAAGTTTTGAAACCCACAACAAAATGGTTCTTTCTAATCTCTTGCCATCAAAATTGCTCATTATGTTTTCATCAATTTCAAGTAACCATTTTGTTGTTCTTGAAGGTCTCAATTTTGAAGTTTGTCTTTCTTCCTCCCAAGGGACTTCATTTCTCATATAATTTAGAGATGTGTTAAGTTGATTTTGTTCTTGTGTACCATTATCATTGTCAATTCCTTCATATTCAATTGGTGGATTGTCATTGTGCATGTCAACACTTCCATTGTCCACATCTACATGTCCATTTTCAAAATCTACATTTTCATCTTCAATCCCTACATTCTCATTTTCAATATTATTGTCATAAATCATTTCAAATTCACGTTCTTCTTCACTTGAAACCACATTCAAGGGTGGGCCTATTCCCACATCTTTATTAATATTTAAGATACCTTGTCTCTTGTTCTGATGGGAAACCCTATCAATTTCTCTATACACTTCAATCTCTTCATTTGAGAGTTTCTTCTTCTGTTTATGCTTTCGACAACTACTACTCCCCTTAGTGAAACCAAAAAGGTGATGCAAAAACTTTTGATAATAGAGAAATTCCAACCAAGAAGGGGGAAAAAGTGATTTTTTGTCTTCTATAACTACAATTCCGTGATATTATCTGAAGAAAAATGTGCTTCTCAAACTAAGGGACCCAGAAAATAATTTTTTTCTTTTCAATGCCATTAAAAACAATCAGATAGCTGATATTATCGAATATCTGAAATCTCCCACTCAAATTTTGCTAGAATCTCTCTCTCTCTCTCCCTTCCTCCCTTAGGTATTATTGAACATATAATATAAAATATTTTAATAAATATTTAATACTAATATTATACTATTATACAATAGAGAAATAAATAATAATAATATAATACAATACTAATATAAAATTTTATATAATACTAATGCTATGCTATTATCATTTAATATTAATATAATTTTTTTTTTGTAATATATAACTTAAAATTGAAAAAAGAAGTCAAGTTGAAATGTTGAATTGGGCGGGAGATATCAGATATCCGATTAGGCTTGGTATTTTCCTTGGGCAATGCCAAATGTGAATGGTCAACCCAAAAGATGTGTTCACCATATTTTCTTTGATCTCCAAACTTCGACCATGTAGCCGACAACCTTTTTTTCACCCGAAATTGATGAAACAAAAAGGGTTTCTTAAAGACATTATCAGATTTCCATTAATAAAATTGTTGTCAAATTTTGAGTTCAGTAAGTAATTATTACTTATTTTTTAATTGAGTTATCTTTAAAGTCCTAATTGACATACTGATTGAAAAACAACTATAACTTTCAAACGGTTTAACCTTTTTGAAATCTGAAACATGCGTCACATTCTATGCTTCTCCTACTATAAGAAAAAAAAGTTTTCAATTTTGTAAAGTTTAGAATTAGTTAAGGTGGTCAGACATGAGAGTTTTTCATTCTGAATAAGTTGTAGCCGAAAATTCATAATTAATTATTTATTTGGGAAAAAATTACACAAAAATATGTGTCACATCCGGGCATGAGTCTACTACTTATATCTAGAATCTTGTGAAAATATATCATCATTTGATTGTGATTAAGGTGGTCAAACATACATGTACTTTTTATTTTTTTTACTAAAATTTTCGTACTACTATATTGAAATCTAAAATTTTGAACAATTAGATTAATTTTTTTCAGACAAGGGCTATTAGTTTAGAAACTAAATTCAATTTCCTACAAATTCTATTCTTACAACTTTTTCACATAAGGTTGAAAAGATGTTCAAATTTTTACATCAAGTTGACTAACCCTGATTTTTTTATTTTTCATTGCCACTTAAGGCCATAGTTTGGTATACCATGATCTTGCACATACCCCTCTCTAATATGAAACTCAAGGAATATTGATGAGAGACTAATCGATAATGAGATATCACAATGGAAATTCCTTGCACTAAGCTTGATTTGGATTTGATAAAATAATGGTGGATGCACTTCCAACATGAATAATGAACTTTTAACAACATTTGAGGTTACAATTATTGGGATGATAAAATGATTGGTGAAATAAAAATATACTAGTACAAATAGTTGTAGTAAAAGAAAATCAAGGCAAGGGTGAAGATGAGAGAATATGAAGCTAGATTTTAAAGAGACCATTTCTTAATGACGAAGACAATGAAGATGAGAATGGATCTATATCTCGTGTGATGCTTGTGGAGAAAATTGGGAATATGATGAGTTTTGGATATGTTTGTGATATTTATAAAAATTGTTCCATGGTAAATGTTTAAATGTTATTCTAATTAGGGATGAACATATCAAATAATGTCATTATTCACCAACAATAAAAGGGCTCTGAGTTGACAATAAATAATTCCAAACATTGGTGGCATCAAAGGATAGAGGAATTTTCATTAGATTTTGAAGTCGCTTCTCATCTTGAGATGGTTCTTTGCATGCGAAGAACTTTTATTTCTTTTATTTTTTGTTACTATAAAATTTGAAGGATGCATATAAACAATATTTTAACAAATCCCATAAAATTTCTTTTCTATTTCATATAATTCAAACAAGAATTATTACCATTATTCTAACCAATAAGAACCTTTTTCTTCATTTTAAAGATAATGTATGATGGTTATGAATCACCAAAAAATGCCCCATAGGTATATTGTATAAGTCTCTTATTCATTTTTATTTAACTCTTTAAGATGACATTTTATTTAAGCCCAAAGATGAGTGCCTTAGCCCTTTTCATTTGACTCAAAAACTTTTTAAAATCCCACTACGCTTCTTCATCATTAATTAAATCTAATTTAATTTATACTTGTTTTTATGGATGATTCTTGAAATTATCTTTGATTTATGCACGGAGATCCCATTTTCTTGCAAATAAGATATACATAATGTAGTTATAATTTATCGAATGTTACACCACAATATTTGTTACTGAAATGAACATATTAGATGTGTTTAATATTCTAACATTACCCATAAAAATAATTCCTACAAAATATCAATTTTAGTAAGAATTATAATATTTATTTTAACCAACAAACATATTTTTCTTCATTTTAAAGATATTTTAAAATGCCTATCCACTACAAAAAAATATAGCATATGAATATTATATAAGCATCATTAGAAAGAAACACTCATTCATTTATTATTGATAATAATAAATGTTTCTCAATCAGGTAAAGAGAGACTTATGTGATTGTAGACATCAGTTCACTACATTGAGAAGTTACATAGTTACAGGGTCAATGAGGATTTGATTTACATTATCTCGTATCTCTCGATAGGCAAAAGTAAACCCATCTCTCTCATTGTAGAAATGTAGGTAACCCCTTGCAACATCATAAGAATAATCCTTATTACAAGTTGGAACACCATCATTTTTTAGAAACTCCCAATTCAATTCTTTGTGTCTTTCATCCAATAAATTCTCAAGATAATTTAAGGCATCTTCTTCAGTGGATCCTGGATTATCTTTCATGTAGGACACTATGGATGAATTTGTTTCTCCTCGATCCACCTCACCCTTCAAAACCAAAGATCAAAATTCATAAAAAAAAATTAATATCTTAAATGCTTACATCTAACTCATTTTTTCATTTTATATGCACATATATAAATAGAATATAAAATATAATATGAGAACACACCTTAAAGGATTTGATGTCACCTCTTACTCGAAGGCTGAAGCCTCCAAGATTATCAAACCTTGATGGATAATCAAATTTATGAAAGGCATCTTCTGGAATGATCCCATCTATTGTTAATATAGCTTGCAATGTGGTTGGGCGTTTTCCTGAACTAATCGTTCCATTCTCTATGTGTTCTGCCAAAGTTGCTACGTGTTTTTTAGCATTCCACTTAGCTTCTTGCAGCATAGCATCTATATAAGTTTCCCACTATGTAAACAAGCAATAAATTTGAGTCAAACAAAAAAGTTGATTGATTCATTAGAAAACAAAAAAATCTATGTTTAGGCCCCTTTTGACTACCAAAAAATAAGAAAATGAGATGAAATAAATTTGGTGATGCACTACATTTACCTATGAGATTATTAAAGTAAATGAGCCATCTATTTTATGAAATAAACATTTTTATAAAAAAATAACAAAAATATATACTCATACAGCATGTTTAACGTGGGAGAGAGTCTCTCGGCCTTGATACTTTTGAGCTTCTTGATCCATTTCATTGATTCCATTATACAAAACCATGTATATAATTTTCATATAATCAGGGAGTTGGTCTATAGACGCTGGATCCCACCTAAAAAATACAATAGGTTTTGTTACAATCTTACACACAAGTATTGTTAGTTACAACAACATAAATTTTGATTTATCACTTACTTCTTAATTGCTTGTGTGAGGAGTTCTAGTTCATCAACTGTTCCATATGTGTCATATGTATCATCTAAATATGTTGCAAGTACACAAGACTTTGTAAGGCTCGATCTAAATGCAGAATACTTCTCCTCCTCACAAATCGCACATGCCATAAAGAAAAATTCTACATGTCGATGGCGAGCAAAGTTTACATTAGGTAAACCGGACTCCTTCCACCATCTAAAATACCACATCCAATTAAAAAAACATATCAATTGAAAACTCTATAACCCAAATCTAATAACAAAATTCATCTTCATAAAATCTAGATTTACAAACAATCCAAATAAAATTAAATATATTAGTATAATATTAATATAAGGTGGGTCAGTGTGCCAGGTCTTGCCGACATGTCATTTTCTTACTGACTAGTAAACACTGAGGGGGCTATACATTGTGGGTCCCATAGCCAAGGGCAGGTAGCGGTGGCGAAGGCTGGGGGGTGTCGCATGTTCGCATAAGTCATTTTCAAACTATGCAATCATGTGACAAACATCAAGGGAATGTTGTGTGAATTTTGAATTTCTATAGCTTGATCTATGCTCTGGTATACTTTACTATTTTAATATAATATTCAGCCTCGGCCCCTTATCGATCAAAAAAACAAAAGTATAAAATCTAATTATATCCATCTCACATGACGTATAAAATAGAACTGACCTGGAGAAAGCTTTAAGCTCCTGCTGATGCAATGACTGAATCTTGTTGAAATCCATTTTTGCTAGAGATAAAATCTTCTCATTATCCTCCATTCTTTAAAGAAAAACAATTATTTGAATTAATTACAAATATATAAATATATAGAATTGCAAACCCATTGAATTGTATTGCATCTGGCTTTTATCTCAAAGTAGACCAGACAAAAGGGATTGCCCATTACATACCTGGCCCATGAATTGTTTTCCCGATAGATTTCAATATATTTCCTTGCTTCCAATCTGGGCAGAAGTGTGTACCATGAATACTTCAGATTCATTGATATCTGCACATATAAAAATGTTCAAATTAGAGTCAATAAATACGTTTAAAAGGTATAAACAAGCGTCCTCATCTTCTTAACATTACCTCATGTAAAAGGCTGGAGTTGATCCCTTTCTTCTGCAGAGCTTCTCTTAAATATGTAGAAGAGAATTGTTTTGCCTCATCCAAAATTTTCTCCCCTGGAAATGCAATATATGAAGCTCTGTACAAATTCACAACACTCTTGATTTTCTCCTCCTCTGATTGAGTTTTGGAGCAGAAGAACTGCCCATTTTCTGTTCTAAACGGACCCAACACTCCTGCCATTATATCAAGTGAACAAGATCAGATCAAATGCAAGTAAACAATTGATATTCATTTAGATGAAACATAAACATAAACATAAAGAGATGTTTATAGTAAATACCTGGAGAAACAGAGTATCTATGGAGCCTGAGAATCCGGAAGCCCAAAGCAGTGGTGTTGAGATCTTTTTGACATTCACCCCAATTCCTGTAAACATAATATTATAAACGTTATATACCTATGTTTTTAATAATAATATCAATGGCATCTTATAACAATAAATAGGATTGTAACAAACCTGTAAACCAAATCAAGGGCTTGTTTAATTTCCTTTTGGAAATGTCGATCTATTCCAAGGCGTTCGATATTATCAACCAGGGAAAGAAGTTGGGAAACATCTTTTTCAGGGTTGAACATGTCTTTTATCTCGCTAATAAGTTTCCCACAACGTTCAGCATACTGATCACCCTGTTTTTAATGTCAGAACAAAACTGTTAATAAAACAGAATTAAAGAGCAGAGAAAAGAGGAGAATAAAGAAGAAGAATGTCTTGCCTGATAAGGATGGTCAGGGAGAGACTGTATAAAATCGTCACCCCACAAATTGGGATGATGGTTTCCAATGCGCCGCTGTGTGAGTTCAGTTTGGGTGACATGGGCCTCATTTACTATTAATGGGTTTAACATGAACACCTTTGTTCTGCGCTTTAATGGCAGACCTGCTCTACCATTGTTAACAGTAAAAGCTTGGGACTGGGATTGGGAAGGGTGAGATTTGAGGCAGAAATTGGATGAAAAAGTAGAAGAAAGAGCCATTGCAAAACACACTTATTTGTTTCCTGCCCCTTCACACACTCAGAGAGAAAAATGGTTTCTAAGTTGTAGAAAAGGAGGATGCAAGGAATGCTTGTTTGCTGCGCTTTTTATAGGCAGAAATTGCATATTCTTGGAAATTAGTGCGCAGAAATTTGTGAGGTTTTAGCATGCGTTGAACAGTGATCTTGGTCTATTAAATTAAGGCGGGCGCATTGAAATATTATATTAGACACCATGTGCTGATCTACCTACATATATTGAACAATGTCAATATTCTAACGGGAACTGTTAGGAGGTTGAAATCAGCAAGATTCTTTTTTGTCTTTCTTTCTTCCATTTCATTGGATATGGACAAAATGGACCAGGAAAATCACGTATATTAAACGAGAATTTAAAGATTTCATCGTGGAAACTTCATATATTTATTAAAATATTCCAGTTCGATCTCTTTCTTCCAAGCAGGCCTGGAATTTGATGGTAGTAATAGTCGTTTTTTATTTTTTCACTTTTAAATCGTATATGTTGAATTTTTTTTTTGACCGTATAGATTAATATGCTATAAAATCGTAAATATGACATTTTAAATTATTAATAAATCCTAAAAATTTATTATAAGCAAAATAGTATTTTACTTTGTAATATGAATATAGACGATTTTAAAATATTTATGATAAAATATAAATTTATTTAAATATTTTAAAGTGATAGGTATGATTATTTTTAAATTTAAATTATTTTAATTTGAATTTAGAAACTTGCTATTATTAACAATTATTAAGTGATCATCATTTAATATTACTATTATGTAATAGATATGTTTCTATTTTATTTATTATATATTCATATTAATTTAGAATCTTTTTTAAATATGATATATAAATTTTAGAAATTGTTAAGTAAATTTCTGGTTTCTGAATATATTAGTAATTAATGATATTAGTATGTAATGTAATGTTTCTATATTGTTTATTATATATTTATATTAATTTAAAATTCTTTTTAAAATAAAATATATGAATTTATAAATTTGTTTAATTAATTTAAATATGTTACTAATTTACAATTATTTTTTAATTTTATTTTTTTATCACAAATAACTTTTTATATGATATATTATATATTCTTATTAATTTAGAATCTTTTTAATTTAAAAAAAAATAATTTAAATAAAAAAATAATGTAAATTATTTGCAAATAAAGTATAATTTTTTTTCATCAAATGAAATGCATGTTTAAGGTAAGGAACCAATTTCAAAATGGGGAAAGCATGTTTGTTGAGGTTTTTGTCGACATAAAGCGACATTTTTAACATTTTATGGATTGGTCAAGAGCATGGGAGACTAACTTCAAACTTTTTAATTTTATGAATTGTTTTTACATTACGAGGAGGCACATCACTTTCAAACATAGTTTTGACGTCCCATATACGTATTCGTCCCTGCATGGCAGGAGACTCACGTTTTTCCTTCACACGAAATGCATTTATTTTATTTCTTGGGAATTGGGCTGTTTATTGATCCCTCCATTTCCTATGGTCCGTAGCTTTATAATTTTTATTGTAGTTTTTTAATGAATTTTTTTATTTATTATTGGTCTCTTCTATTTTTGCTAGTGGTTTTATTACATGACCAATAAAAATGAGCGAAGAAAAATATTTGTAGGTTTCTAATGTTTCATAAATGTTTGGATGTGTCTTCGAAATAGTTTAAGTCCTTTTGGAATCTTCCGTATTTGGCACATATATGGATACATGCTTTGTTGGTAAGTGAGATGTATCTAGTGGGACAACTCGAGGGCTTTAGGGTATTTTATTCCCTTTCATACTTGCTACTGCATCCTTGTGTTTCTCTTTTGAATATGTGTAGTAGAAAGGAACAAGATTGTAGGCTCAACATGCATCTTTTATTTCAAGTTTGTATACTTCAATTGTCATCTTCTTTTGACATTGTTGTTTTCCATTCATTTATTTATTTTTATGGTATTTAGTCTCTATAATGAGGATTTCATGTTCTAAATGATCAAATGTGGTATTGTATTGAAGCCATTTTTGTTTGTTTGTATGTAACAAATTCATTGATGAAAGGTTACTAAAACTTCACTCTAGAATCTTGTAAGAGGGTTTACTGCATAAGCAAAAAATAACCAACTCACATCAGAAAAACATATTTCCATGTTCAATTAATTTACTACTATAGTCACATGAAGCACTTCTTGGATTTCTGCATTGTCCATTGTTTCAAAAGACTATGCTCCCAAAATGTTCATATAAATTCAAAGGCACAAGAATATAGTTGTTGTAGATGTCCATGTTAGTTTGCTAAATTTCTATCTAAATGGCTGCTTGGAAGAGCTTTCTTATAGAACTACTACATGATATTTCATATTTTTAACTGGAATGACTTAGAATACATCAATAGGGCCACCATTGCTTATTGAACATAATAAGAAAGAACATATAGTATCCACAATAAGTTATACTTGAATAATGAAATCTTAGGGAAAGTTGCCTCTTAATCAAATGTGATCCAAAGTTTGTTAGAAACCATTTTGAAGCATGGTTGCATTACCAGCCCTAAACCCTTCCTCATACGTTTTTGCAAATTGTGTTTATGTGTGATTCTGAGTTGTATGTCATTGCTTTTCAAAATCCCCAATTGCTAAAATTTTGAAAGATGGTTCAGCTTATTTAAGCTTTCAGTAATATTTCTATAGCCGTGTCTAACAATTAATTTTACGATTCTTGATTCTATCGTAGCTCCACTATTTTCCTTTTTCTTTAGAGAAAAATCAATATTTGTAGTTTGATAATGATCCATGAGGTATCTTTTAACACTATGGAAAATTTCTTACTACAACTTAATTGGTAAAATATTTTGTTGCAACTAAAACTCCAATGAACATTTTGTGGATAGTAACTCAAGCTATAGGTAAAAAGTAATTATAACTTAGCTTCTTCATTCCAAGATATTTAAAACAGAGTTGGCTTACCCTCATCAACAAGCTAAAAGTAGAGTTGGACCTTGACAATGAAGGTTATTCTACATATAATGCAATGGCTTGAGATAATTAATAGAACACAATATTGATGCAATATGCATTATTTCTCACATCTAGATGTACATCCCATATCTAAGACGTATATCCCAAAAGGAAAGTTATTATTGAATACAAATTACCTAAGGAATGCTATTACACAACAAATATTACTTCACTAAATTGAAAGGAGTTCAATTCAAGTAAAGATGATGTGTAATTAGGTACGCTACTAAAAAAATTCTTGCCCACATCATACTATCATTTGAACAAACATATGAGAAAATCGATTGAGCCATGAGAAATTTGAATGAACATATTAGGCTTCATTACTTTAAATTACAAGTTATAGAATATGTTGTTGGGAAAAGAGAGCTTTGGGTTTATGGTTGTGTATCTAGATGAATAACAATTTTTATTGCTTTAGATGATTTTTCTATCGAAGTGACAATTCTAATTTACAGAAGGTAAAGGTAGGCTTTACCTTAAGGGAGAGTAATTCTTTGTGGTAGATGCTAAGAATCTCCATTCTTCTCTTCATACAAAAGATCTAGTTATCAAAATGGTTCATAAAAGTTATTGTGGCCATTTTTAACATAAATTTCTCTAGAAATACAAAGGAGATCTTATATATTTTCTTTAGACTATTAAATGTGAATGATACCTTCTTTCTCTCCAAATGTTGTACAGATTTATCATTTATACTAACTCTCTTTTAAAAGTAGTGCAATACTATATACATATTTGTATTTGGAAGTGTGATCACCCAATTTTGGTCTAGTAAACTATAAGGCCCCTTTATGAAAAATCAAATTAAAATATTAAACCATTGCTTTGCATCAAATCAATTTTGCTTAATTAATTAATCATTTATTTGATTATATCCTAAATTTTGACCACTTTCTTCTATGTTTATTTAATTAAAAGAACATGATCTCTTTTAATTAAATAATAAAAAACCCCTTTATCCTAAGTGCACATGAAAATCACTTTTGTAAAATAAAATAAAAATAAAAAGAAAAAGAAAAGTGCACTTTCCAATGAGATGGAATCTTTTGACTTTTGAAGAAGGCTTTTGCCTCTTTATCTCAACCACTCATTGTTTTGCCTCTTAATCTTAGCGTTTGCTTTTTGCCTCTTAAAGACATGAGCACGTGGATAAACCAAGACTTAATCTCCACCGTTCCTCATTCTTTTGCCTCTTAATCTTGACCATCCGCTCATTTCTAATTTCTTTAAAAGTAGACTCTCTCCTCATTCTTGCAATCTTGGTACTTTAAATTTTTTTGTTGAAATATTCTTGACATCTTTGCATCTTGGCTTAGTCTTGCATGTTAGCTTATGTTACATCTTGAAGTATTGCATTATCATTTAACTTCTTTCTTGCATTTAGCTTAGTTAATCTAGTCTAATTATCATGGATAGTAATCTTTTATCTTGTTAGCTTAGATTTACTTTTCTTACACTCTTGCATTTCATCTTAGCTTAATCTTGCATCTCATCTTAGGTTACTTTGCATTTGCATTCATCATGGAGATCTTGGATACTTGCACTCCCATTGCTTGATATCTACTTGAATCTTCCATTCTATAGTGCACCTTCCAGGGATCTTTCTTATTGGGTTCATTTGAGAGCCACCATATAATTTATCTACATGATTCTTGCACGCTTTGGATAGGAAGCTATAAGCCACCTTCTAAGACTCCAAATTTATTGGATGGCTTGGATATAAGGGTTTATATAAGTGACCACACCTTTTGGATCACTTGGATATAAGGGTTTATAGAAGTGACTACACCTTTTGGATCTCTTGGATGCAAGGTTTTATAGAATTGCTTTTGAATCAGATTTTGCCTACTTATAAATTAGACATGAACTAAAAAGGCCTTTTATAAAATCTGATCTTTTGAAAGTAGATACTACTTTCTATTTGCAAGAAGTTGCATATGTACACAAAAAGTTCATTTTTTGTTCTATTTCATTTTTGCATCACAAGTTTTAGCTTTTAGAGACAACAAAATATCACATGTTTTTAATTCTATATTTGTATTTGGTATTGGAATCAAGTAGGTTTCAAACATATCGTCAACATACTAATTTTATTTGAGAAACATAAAAGTAAATATTAAATGTACAACTAACTTTATATTAAATTTTCACTCATTTTGTGTTCAACTAAAAAAAGTTTATAGAAAGTTCAATAATTTGATAATGTTATTCCTTTTAGGTGGTTAACAAAGTTAAGTGTTTTCATGAGTTCAATATAGATCAAAATTTGAAAAATGCATGTGGTTGGCTTGATCATTTTTATATGGGCAGATGCTGAGAAATCTCCAAAATCTGATGTATTGGGAGTTATCATGCTCTTTGGAGATTTGGGTTTTGATGCTTTTCTGGACAACCTCCAGGAGAGCATGTACTCATCATGAATCCTTCTACAATAAAGGTATTTCTAAAATGTTGAACTAGTGAAATATATCTTAAAAGTATTTTCAAGTCAATTGATCAAATTTTATAAAATTGTTTGGTTGCATGTAGATGGAAATGTTGTTTTTTTCTACTCTTATGGGGCTTCCATTCTTGATTTTGCCCATAGTTTTGATTGGTGGATTATTTGAGGCCTTGAGATCCTATTCACAAGTAATCTTCCCAAATTTCACTTCACTATTCTTGTATTGAATTTAACATTAACCTTCCTTCAACTACAAGCTAAGTCATAAATTTAGACATGTCAATCTTAGGCGAAGTTTTATTTAGCAATAAAAACCCACTCTAGATATGGGTACTGGCCATAATTAACTGAACCATGAAGTGGGTCATCACTACCAATTTCTTTACTTAATTATATTTTAACCCAGACCCAACCCAAATTTAACTCAATACTATATAAACCTTAACTCCAAACTTGGATTGAATGTCTATCTTTAAATGTACCCAAATTATCCAATTGAGAAATTTATCTTTTTTTAGAGGTTTACACATTGAAATAATGACAGATTTGTACTTCTTTGAAATGTTGTTAGTGTTGACACCTCTCACATAAAAACTAATGTAAGATGTTTAATAAATTTAGTGGATCATGTCTTCAATTGTTACAATTATCCCACTTCATTAGAATTTGGTAAGGTATATTAGAACTAAACAATGCATTTTTTTTTGTTAAAAGTCCTAGTGTCGAAGAAAATGGAAAATTTTCTCAAGAATTTGTTAAAATTAATGAAGGAAAACTAAAAAATTTATAGCCCCTAGCATGGTAGTACCTACCACAAGAAGCAAAATAAATTTCATCTTTTTGTTTGTTTATCTTAGAGATCACAACATCACACACAAAATATGAAAAATTAGGACAATACGTTTCTTTTAAGGCTTGCCATATTATATTGTTATTTACTATTTAAAGGATGTCCAAAATCTCATAAAATCTTTGTTATCAATTTTATTGATCTCTAAAATCTCATCCAATATCCTTTTAAAGTAATTTTAATGATGTTTTTGATTACTTTTTCATGGAAGCACCTAGTTATCTTTGCTATTCTTGATATCATTTTTTTGGGTAGCTACAACTGCATTAGTTTGTATTAACTATGATTTTTTTTAATGTAATTGGCATTTTTGCAATGCAATTAATACTTATTAATCAGTTATTTCTTAATTAGTCAATCTATTTACTAGTACTTTTTATTCAATTGTGTCTTAATGAGCCAATGTATATGAGGTAGTTCTAGCTCATGCAACTACCTCTCTTATTTGTTATATTATTTTATTTTCACAAGTTACCATATCTAGGAAGGCACTTACCTTACTACTTTCTTATATTATATTGACTTAAACCACTCACTGAGAAACATGAAACATGAATATTTTTGATAGGTATGGCGCTAAAAATGTTGCCAAATCCCGTGGTTAAAACTAACCAAAAATAAAGGTTTAGACATGAGATGGAATTAAGAGAAGAAAACAAGACATTGGTTTCTCATCAACCTACTTGATTGTAATTGTGTCGCAGTAAGGAAGTGTTTTCAAATTGAAATCTAATGCAAGCATTTTCTATTGATTTTTTGTCAACATTATTTTTTTCATGTAAAGAGTCTTATACCCACAAGGAAAAGTATTTCATTTATTTATTTTTGTCAAGCATTGCTAGAAATATCTTTTTTTTCTGGCAAATGAATCTACAAATTGAGAAATTTCAATTGACTGTGATCAAGGGAAAAACAATGTGAGAATTTTGGAATCATCAACGAACTTAAAAGGATTTTAATATTGGGTTGTAAAGCACTTATAAATGAAAAAGGAAAAGATGGCACTAAAAAAACTCAATTAAGGCCTTATCAAGGCAAAAAGGGAAAAATTTGAAGGATATTTAATCTCAAAAAAATTTGGGAATTGGAAGGGTGATCTTATTATTTATTTGATGTGGCCTTATCTATTGATTGAAATGTTAAAAATATGGGAATTTCAACCAGTAATTTTGGTCATTTCGTTATGAGATTACGTTGCAGTTATACTCCCTACCTAAGCAGTAGTCTATACTATTTTGGTATCTACATTAAATTGTGTGTGGTAAATAATTAAATTAGGATTTAATGTTTGTTAGTTTTAGATTTTCTTGTACACATCATATAAGTAGCTACATAAGCTTAAGAGATTAAGTACCCCAAATTGAGATTGTAAATCAAGTGAAATAATTCTTATTTTTTGAAACAAATTTATTCGGGCATTGGGTACTATAACTGTACTTGTCATGCCCTCTCATTCACAATCTTTTAAGATTGGGCACCCGAGGATTCTTAAAGAATTTGATTTTTTTTGTTGTTGTTTTGATTCATTCAATTTTATGGCTAGTTTACTTAAAAATAGAATTCTACATACTGGTTAATGTGATGAACCCTCAATATGCTTTCTTGATAGATTATTTTCTGTAACATACTCATTACACTAAATGTTTCTTGGTGTAGGTGAAGTTTACAAATTTAGTGTTGGGTATGCTACTATACCTTGTCTTTTACTGGTTGTCAAAGAAGAATGCATGTCTACAAGACTACATAATTTCAACCACATTCAATATTTTTTTTCCTTGTCCTTAAAACATTACATATGGGGGGTATGACCCTTTGGTGAAATGGTGGGGCTTCTTGCCTATAGAGCCAACAACCAAGGTTCAAATCCCCATGGGGTCATTCTCTACCATGTTAACAATTGAGAGCCTTTACCTTGACCCTTGGTGAATGAGTGGGGCTTCTTGCCTGTAGAGTTTACAACCAAGGTTCAAATTTAATCCCCATGGGGTCACTCTCTATCGTGTCAACAATTGAGAGCCTTTACCTCGACTCTTGGTGAATGAGTGGGGCTTCTTGCCTGTAGAGCTTACAACCAAGGTTCAAATTTTTTAGGGTATGACCCTTTGGTGAAATGGTGGGGCTTCTTACCTATAGAGCCAACAACCAAGGTTCAAATCCCCACGGGGTCGCTCTCTACCGTGTCAACAATTGAGAGCCTTTACCTTGACCCTTGGTGAATGAGTGGGGCTTCTTGCCTGTAGAGCTTACAACCAAGGTTCAAATTTTCTTTTGGGTATGACCCTTTGGTGAAATGGTGGGGCTTCTTGCCTATAGAGCCAACAACCAAGGTTTAAATTCCCACGGGGTCACTCTCTATTGTGTCAACAATTGAGAGCCTTTACCTCGACCCTTGGTGAATGAGTGGGGCTTCTTGCCTATAGAGCTTACAACCAAGGTTCAAATTTTGGGTATGACCCTTTGGTGAAATGGTGGGGCTTCTTGCCTATAGAGCCAATAACCAAGGTTCAAATCCCCACAGGGTCGCTCTCTACCATGTCAACAATTGAGAGCCTTTACCTTGACCCTTGGTGAATGAGTGGGGCTTCTTGTCTGTAGAGCTTACAACCAAGGTTCAAATTTTTATAAGTTCACTTGCACTTGCAGACAAAGGCATTTCCTAAATGATGTTACTAAGACTAAAATTTTGAATATGGATTAGTTTCAATAAATATCACTTTTTCTACTACTAGAACAATCGACTACAATAATTCCATGGCGACCGTTGCAAGCTTTTGCAGAAACACTAATGGCTTCCATGAGGAGAAAAGATACCAGAGATGGAAGGGAAAATGGCCCTCAGAAAGGAAGAAGGAAGCAGACCAGAGAAGTCGATGGCCTCACATCTGGGAGAAGAATTGGAATGCAGACTGCGACAAGCAGGGAATCTCCCAAGTACGTCACTCTCATCAATACATCAGAACTCAACCATTCCAACATGATAAAATAGAGTTCCATCTGCATAGGGGATCCCATAACAAAATTCCTCAGTTGTGCGCCATAGTGAATAATCGGTCTTTTTTTAAGTTTTCAAAAAATGGGTTCAACCCTGCATCAGGGAGAGACAATACTCTGAATCCCAACTTAATACCCATATTCCCAACATCTTCAAGGGGCATTCTGATTAATCCTCCTCTACTAAAAAAATCCTAGACAGACACTTATTAGAAGATTCATAGAAGAAGACTTGCCCTGTTAGGAAACCTGAACCGAAATCCCCAGAGTTGGGGAGCTTCTAAAAAATGGCTTCAGATTTGGAGACCAATCCACAAGGAAGATACCTGAAAGGGATTCAATGAAGCTCCATTGGACTAGGATGGAGAAGGAAATAGGGTAGATTCTTTACATATTGCAATGGAGAAGCCAGTATCAACAAGGGACCAAACTCCTTCGATCACCTTTCCGGAGGAAATGCTAGCTGAGAGGAAGACATACCTCTTCAAATATGTAATCATTTGCAAATTCTGGGAAATCAACATGGAATATGGTGTATTCCATAGTTGGGTATCTATAAACTGGTCAAATTCTGTCCAGATTTACTCTTTATATAATGAACTAGGATATTTTTTGGTCATTTTCGAGGATAAAACATCTCGAGACAAGGTTTTTTGAAACAAAAAATGGTTCTACAAATCGTAGGGTCTACATATGCAATATTGGATGCCCAACTTCAACAGCAAGGATAATGTCATCAGGTTCATACCCAAGTGGATCACACTACAAAACTTACCTATGGAATACAGAGGAAAAGAAATCATTCATATCCTGGCTAATAAAATAGGAATTTATCTCGACCATCACATAGACTGCTCTTCTGCTTCTATGAAGATATGTTTTCTTGCAAGTCTAGAATGGGAATTCCTTGCTTCACTTAAAATTATTTCAAAACAGGGCAATTGGATTCAAATCATTACCCAAGGGGTTGAGAATCTTCCCATATTTGAGAAAAGACACCAGGAGATGGAGGTGGATAAAATAATCAGGGAGCTCCATTCAGGTTTGGCAAGAGATCAAGAAGCTAATACCAATCTCTCATTTTCTCATCAAGAAATGGAGAGGGCTGAAGACTTACATTCAAAAGTTACAGAAGTATCAGAACAATCGCTGAACCATAATGTTCGAGGAGGCCATTCAAGCTGGGAAGAGTCAACGGTCTTGGAGTCTTTTATCCGAGTGTTAGGTTGGGTCATACACAGGTTTGTAAAACAACCCCATCATCCTGGTCTTGCAATAACTTACCCAGACAAGGCTTCCAATAGTTTCCAGGATACTCTTTTGATCAAGAGTCTTTAGGACCCAGCGCTCCCTCATATTTCTCCCTTGTTTTCCCAAATCATCTCCACTTTTTCCCTTGCATAAGGCCATTTCCTTAAAGCCTTTCAGGTTCATTCCTTTAACTTTATAGCAAATCATTTTCCAATGGGTATCAAAAGTCCAATTGGATTTGATAGAGGAAATAATAGATCAAGTAATGAGCGAGGAGGAATCTTCAGATTGACCCCTGCAGCCAATGGAGATGCTGTTGGAGAAGCCGGTGTCCTCAATTGATTTGGAAAAGGAAAACTTAAATGCAGAAGAAGCAATAGAAGAAGATGACATTCTTAAGATTAAGTTATGTGACCTCAAAGCCTCAACCAAAACAAAAAGTTCGGCCACAACATCTTCTTCACCAACCTTTCAAGGGGTTAACCTTCAAACTCCTGCTTCATCATTTTCTTCATACTCGGGGCGGAGAACATCCTATAAATTGAGACTCAAAGAACAAAAAGAGATGACTAAGTTGCTAGCCCCTCAAATGGAGAAAACCTCATCCACATTTAGAGTCAAAGGAGGGTTAATTAATCTCAAACCATTAGAAGCAAATATGGATCACCTCAGAATTAATAATCTACAATCGGACAGAGGTGTACTTTCTCAAGTGTATGAGGAAAAACATATCTCCCCAAAACTTTAGGTAGTTTATGATCTTTTTGGTGATACAACATTAGAACAACCAATCGGGGATACTCAGAAGTTAACATATGTGGAAAGGCTTCTAGATGAGGATTATATTGAGGATGAAGAAAGACTAATAGACATCTCAATGCTCACCCAAGAAGAATCAGAGGAAGATCACCAACAAGATTTTTCACCAAAATGCAACAACCTAGGACTAGTGCAATCTATTCAAGATTGTCACATGGATTGTGGAAAGATAAAAAAATAGGGGAGAGGAAGGAAATATAATGCATCACTCAGGAAGGAAGTTGGAGAGGAATCAGATCAAACCAAAATAACATCATACATTAATGTAGGGAAGGGGAAGTTCCTTCCCGAGTTGCAATGAGAATCATCTCCTAGAATGTTAGGGGCCTCAATGCCCCTAACAAACAGTGTTTGGTCAAATGTTGTATCATATCATCTAAAGCAGAATTAGTTCTACTTCAGGAAACAAAGATGGATAAAGAGCAATTGGAAATCTTTGCCAAGAATTTAGGAGATTGGAAGGCTCATAGTGTAGATGCAATAGGATCCTCAAGTGGCTTATCGGTCTTATGGAATTCTAGGTTTTCTTCTTTCATTCCAATGGATCATGGACCAAATTGGATAGCTGGGAACCTAATTAGCACCAAATCCAATTTAAATATTCATACAGTGAATGTATATGGCCCCATCTCACACAAGAAGAAGGAAGAATTATGGGCATAAATCTCTAATTGCTTTGCTCAATGGCCAGAGGACAACTTTATAGTGGGGGGTGATTTCAATGCTATAGCTCATGCATCAAATAAATTAGGGGGATCTCTAAGAACCTCTCAGTCACAAAATGATTTTAGGGATTGGTTACAAAAAGAGAGTCACATGGTCAAACCGAAGAATGGGCATATGCAACATCTCAGAAAAATTGGATCATTTTCTATTTAAAGGAGACCTTACAGAATTCCCTTTTGACTTAAAAGCCTCTATCACTCCAATTTTAGGATCTGATCACTTCCCTATTCAACTTAACATTCTCAAGGCCAACAGACCCTTGGGATGTTCTTTTAAATTTGAAAATATGTGGCTTAAAGAGGAGAATTTCTTGGAGCTCATAGATGAATGGTGGAAGGATTTCAAAGTTGAGGGTTCTAAGTTATTCTGCTTTGTCTCCAAACTAAAATACATCAAGCAAAACCTTCTCATATGGAATAGAACTCATTTTAACGACATCTTTGCATCAAAATTGTAGATTGAACAAAAATTGGAGAATCTGATTCTAAAAATAATGCAATCGGGATTGGACCATGATAGTTACTTAGAAGAAAAATATCTCTTAAGGGATTGGGAAGATATCCTAGCTAAAGAAGAAATATATTGGAAACAAAAATATAGAGAGTCTTGGCTAGCTGAAGGAGACAAGAATACAAATTTTTTTCACTCAAGTACAAAATAGAGGAGAGGCATTAATAGGATTTCTCAACTCAAGGATGCTGCTGGCTCTATATTGGAGGATCAGAAGGAGATCATCAAAGAAATCACCAGATATTACTCTCAGCTTCTCAATTGTTCTATCTCAACTCCCTTGGGGATTCAACAAGGGTTATTGGAAAACATCCCAAATATCATTACTGATGCAGATAATCAGATGCTATCTAGACCCTTTCAGGAAGAAGAAATCTGGCATACTATCTCCCAAATGGCTCTAGACAAAGCTCCAGGATCGGATGGCTTTCCTCCAAGCTTCTTCCTTCATTGTTGGAGCATTTTGGGCAAAGACCTCACTGATGCTTTGGAGGCCGCAAGAGCTTCAGGTAGATTTCTAACTGAAATCAACAATACTTTCATAGTGTTAATACCTAAAAAGGAACAAGTCATTAATTTGGATGAATTCAGACCAATTGCTCTCTGTAACATAATTTACAAAATTCTCTCTAAAGCTCTAGCAAATAGACTAAAAAAGGTCTTAGTTAAACTAATTGGGGAGGAACAGACTGGTTTTGTCCTGGGTTGATCAATTCTAGATGGGATAATCATACCCCAAGAAGCGATACATTCTATCCAGCATAATAAGCAATCTAGCATGATTATAAAATTGGATATCAAGAAGGCCTATGACAAGGTCAATTGGAGATTCTTGATTAAATGTATGGAGTGATTTGGGTTTTCTAAAGCATGGATCAATTTGATATTTTATTGTATTTCAACTCCTAAATTCTCTATCTTGGTAAATGGATCGCCACAAGGCTTCTTTGAAGGCTCTAATGGCATCAGACAAGGAGATCCATTATCGCCATTTTTATACATAATTATGGTTGAGGCATTAGGGAGAAGTATGATCAGTATGTAGGATCAAAACCTAATCAATGGCATTATAATATCCTCATCCATTCGACCAGTTACTCATCAACAATTTTTAGATGACATTATTCTCATGGGTTAGGGGAGTATCCAGGAAGCTAAGCAGATTTCCAAGATACTAGATCACTATGGACAAGCTTCATGGCAACTAGTCAATAAAGAGAAATCAGTGGTCTGCTTCTTTCACACAAAAAAGAAAATCCAACAGAAAATTGTAAAAATTCTGGAATGTAAATCAAGCTCTCTCCCATGTCCATACTTGGGCATCCTGATTGACAAATCCCTCAGAATAGCATTAGTTTGGAAACCTCTCAATGAAAAGATGGATAGGAAGAAGGATAATTGGAAAACCAAATGGCTATCTTGGACCGGGAGATTAGTCATGATCAAAGCAACATTATCAGCAATACCAATATACCTAATGTCTTGCCTTTCACTTACCACAGAGGGATATATGGATATGGTGAAGAAACTTAGGAAATTATTTTGGTAGGGTACAGACACTAAGAGGAAATTTGCATTAATCTCATGGGATAAAATATGTAAACTGAAATCTTCTGGTGGCACTGACATTAAAAATCAATTATGGCAGAACCAAGCTCTAGGTGCAAAGCTTTATTGGAAAATAGTGAATAATCAGGATTTCAAATGGATTAGAATTCTCAGAGCTAAATATTTAGGCAACTTTAATAAGGAAGATATAGTCAGAATTAAAGAGTTCCCAAAAGGCTCGAGAATTTGGAACTTCATAGCTAAGTCAAGACCTATTATTAACAAGAACATATCTTGGAATATCAAAGATGGAAAGGAAGCAAGATTCTGGGAAGACTCTTGGGGTGGGCATCCAACCATCAATTCACAGTTAGGCCCCAATCATATCAGTCATATTTGTACTTCATCCTAGGGACCATATCTCAGTGACTATATCATTCCTTCGTCCTCTGCTGCTATAGATGGTTCTTGGGAGTGGAAAGACTTCTCATCACTTCAATTAGATACCAGAGAGGTAGATAAGCTCAAAACATTGATCAAAGATAGGCCCTTTCTTCTCAAACAAGGAAAAGATGAAATCATTTGGAATGGGGCAAAATCAGGATCCTACAATGTCAAAGAGGGTTACAAACTTATAGCCAAATCATCCACATCTAAAATAGAAGAGATCCCAGCACGATTATGTTGGAGCAAGGTTGGACTCCCAAAAGCTAGGTTATTTATGTGGGCGGCATCCCAGGGTAGAATTTTAACTGCAGATAAATTTATTAAGATGGGATATTAGGGTCCATCCAGATGCATTATGTGTTTTAAGAATGAAGAGGATGTAAATCATCTATTATTATCCTGTCCCTTTGCTAAAGATTGTTGGTACTGGCTTTATTCAAGATTAGGATGGTCATCAGCGCCCCCAAATAATTTACTCCAGCTTTTGATATCATGGCCACGAATCATGGGAGGGAGTTTATTCAGTAATCTATGGATGATCTCTCCATCAATTCTGATTTGGGAGATTTGGAAAGAAAAGAATAGAAGATTATTCCAGGATAAATTTTTGAAATTTGAAACTATAATTAACAAATTGGAGGTAGCCATAGTTGAGGTAATGAATTCCTGGATCCAAACTCAATCAACACAACACAAATTCTTTACTAGTTGGGATGATCAGATGACAAAAAATTGGTTTGGGTTAAAAACTCCAATCACCATAGGCAGAGGATATAGAAGAAATCAAGAACTAAAGAAGGCATGTGTCTGGAAACCCCCTCCAATTGGAAGGTACAAATTAAATTTTGATGGAGCTTCTAAAGGTAACCCAGGCCCCTCAGGAGCGGGATGCATCATACACTGTACAACTGGGAATGTGATTGCCAAACAAGCCATACCATTACCCAAAGATACCAACAATATGGCAGAATTTAAAGCACTATTGTTTGGACTAATACTAGCTCGGGAAGTAGGGATCTCAAAGCTTGAAATTGAGGGAGACTCACTAATTACCATCAATACAATCAAAGTTAGATCAACCCCAAATTGGTATCTTATGGAAGTTTTAGAGGTAATCTTACAGTTAATGGATAATTTTGAATCGAAAACCATTAACCATACTTTCAGAGAATGAAACACTGAAGTGGAGGAGCTGGTTGACCTGGTAGCTAGAGGAACAAATTTGAAAATTCTATCCAACGTCAGCGGAGTTTCAACGGAGCTCATTGAATCTAACCACTAAATCAAAATGGTCAAATCAGGTCTTGATATATTTTTGCCTCAGAAATTGACAGAATGGCTCCTTGTGGTGATAAGACGGGCGTCTTCTCTCATAGCGCATAGCACGTGTAGGAGTTTAGAACATTAAATGAGGAGTAGGATTAGGACAAGAGGAATAGATACCTATTGTCCATCGAAGAGTGACGACGTCCGGACATGAGTTATCTTCTAGCGTCAAAAACCTTGGTTGTTTTCGATCGTTCGCCTCTGCGCAGTTAAATCTCTGACACCAGCATTTCCTATGTGCACTGCTGTGATTGTGTGGGGCCTAATTCTTTATCATGTTAGTCGTTGCTAGGTTGGGGAATGAAGAAAGTCTATCCAGCGACTGTGAGTTTGCCTTTGTTGTTGAATCTCAATGGTGGGACCTAGTTTCTGGATGAGTCAGATGGTCCTGACATGTTAGAGCATCAACGGTGGTCGCTAAAGCGCAAGGGATTTGTCAGAGCTATGCAAAATCACACTGGCCGTTGATTCTTCTTTACGATGTAGGGTTTCAAACTATGGGTTCATGGTGACACGTATGCACAAATGGCGCTCCCCTATTGGCCGAAGGAAATACAGAGGTGGAGTGTTGTTAGCGGGGCTTGTGTTAGAGATTTTGATCGATGGTTGGCGTGTGATCGCATGGAATATTCTCAACCCATGCGTTCATGCACCCACCATCCGATAAGGAAAATACGAGGTGGAGTGTTGTCAGCAGGGCTTGTGTTAGAGATTTTTATCGACGGTTGATGTGTGATCACATGGAATATTCTCTCCCCATGCGATCATGCGCCCACCATCTGATTAGATGCCGATGGTTTGTTTACAGTGGGACCACATGATGATTCATCACCGAGGTGTTAGGTTGTGATTGGCTGAGCTGGAAAGGGAATGTTGACACATCGGTGGGCCCAGACTTTTCAGTGGGGTCACAACGTGGATGATCTGATGGTGGGTGCATGTTCTGGTAGAGTCTTGGAGGTCTACGTGAAGATGCGATGATTGTTGATCTTCCGAATGCGGGCCTAGTCAAAGTTCTCGCTAGTTCGTAGATAAAGTGGGCACTAAGGTTTGTGGTGAGTGCTGGAGGCTTGTCGCATGTTCGCATGAGCCAGTTTTGAGTTATGCGATCATGTGACAAGCCCTTTGTGGTAACTTTATGTAGTGGTAGTTAATGGTGGTAAAGGGCTACGGTGTGTCACATGTTCACATAGCCCTTTTCCTGGCTATGTGATCATGCGACAACTATTGGAAAATTAAAGGTGGGGCCCATGTGTTGGGTCTTGCCGACGTGTCCCTTTCTGATTGACTAGCAATCACTAAGATGGATATGCATCGTGGGTCCCAGAGATATGAATTCTTGCCATGCCTGCAGGAGGCATGCATCTCCAGAAAGAGCCACTGTTAGTCCATTTTCCTGTCATTGCAAAAATCCTATGAAAATGGCCTGTTCCCTGCAAATGTTTTGTAATGCTATCCTGCCATGCCTGCAATCACAATTTTGACTTGTGATGAAAATCCATAATGATTCATGGTGTGCACCCTTTGCCCTGTGTTATTCATGATGTCACCTTGCTTCAGTTCAGATCGCATCTCCTAATTCATAAAACCCAGGGAATTATTAAAGTTTTATGGTATGCAGGAAACAGTCTCAGAATCTGCCAAAGTGTCGAAAACCTTTGATGTTTTCTATTTGGTCTGCATGAATACCCTAGTTGTTTTCGACCTTGTGCCTTCCTGTGTTTGTGCACTTATCTTCTGGCACCAAAATCCCTGGATGTTTTTGATCCTTCGCTGAAAACCCAGGATGTTTTTGACCTCGCATTTCTTCCCTTTTGTCGGCACTCCTTGTTCGTCGGTCCTAACTGCACAAGTGTGATCAGATGGTGGGCCCGGGTCTTCAAGGATTTCAAAATGATTGGTTGTTGCATGATCACATGTCAAAGTTTTCTGACATGCGACCATGTGACCGGTTACTTCTTGTGCTGGGGCCCGTTGGCGGGGAGGGCAGTAGGCCCACTGGTTGATATGTGGCATCCTATGGTTGGCTGTCACATGATCGCATGTCAGAGTTTTCTGACATGCGATCATGTGACCAGTTGACACCTGTTCCTGGGCTCGTTGGTGAGGGAAGTACTGTGGACGCGCTGTCAAATGGATGCTGAGGTGGTAGAATTCTATTGGATGCAACATAGAGATGTGGCGGTAACATGGCAGTTTTCAGTTAGCCTGTGGCAACACACTGGTGGTTTGTCACATGTTCTCATAGCTCTATTTCATGCTATGAAAACATGTGACTAACCACCAGACCTTACGACAAAGCTATGAACTACGGTGTGGGTCCGTGTGTCAGGTCTTGCCGATGTGTCTCCTTTCCAATTGGCCGGAGAGCGCTGAGGTGGATGTACATCATGGGTCCGGTACCCAAGGGTAGTTAATGATGGTGAAGGTTTATGGGGTGTCGCATGTTCGCATAAGACATTTTCAAACTATGCGATCATGCGACAACCATTAAGGGAATGTCGGCATTGCGGAGTTAAAGTTGCCAAGCCCGCGAAACATGATGATCTAACAGTGGTGATATAAAGTAGATCTCAGTTCAGAATTTGACCATTGATAGACTGTTGGCACCCTAAGGATGACCATTGCATTTCAAGTCCAAATTTACAGAGGATTTTCACGACAGGAAGTACCAGAATTGATGGCTTTAGCAGCGGTTTTCAACTAGTTTGGTGGCACAGTTATTATCGACTGATCCGAGGGGCTCAGTGACCGTTCGTAGTGATGTTTTGTACCTGGTGGAGTAGGTTTTTGAGCTCGAGAATATTTTTGCAGGTGGTGATTTGTACTGGTTTTCATGGCTATCCCTGGTGTTCTGTACTGAAGAAATTAGAAGTAAATATCGGTATCAGCCGATTACTGTTGTTGAAAGTTGAAGTGATTTCATTCTGAACATTAGACCCTACAACAGTGGGCTTGAATTGATGATAGATACTTTGTTAATTTATGTTTATATTTATATATATATATAAATCTCAGCTTCGGCCCTTCATCGATCCAAAAAAAAAAAAAACATTAGATATGGGTGGTTTAAAAAAATATCAAATTTTGAGCATATACTACCTATTTTAGTAGACCAAATTGAGTCTACAAGCTATTTTGGTGCTAGTTGGAAATTACTAATTGGTCAATGAAATTGGAACATAAATTTTTATCTGAAGTGATTTTATATTATTTCTAATGTTTTGACAATTATAAAACAATTTTGATCTTGTAGTTTTTGTAGTTGTAGGCAAGGATTTCATCTACATTGTAACATTCTAGTATCTAAGTACTTTGGTGCACTCCCTAAGCACTGTCATGACATTGAAAATAAAAATAATTTTTTCATAGGGTTTCATCTAGACTAACCCAATAAGACGCATACACATTGCACATATTAACCTAGAGTAAATATTTATAGATATCTAGTCATATGAATTTATTATTTACTTAATATTATTTGAAATAAAAAAGGGAAGACACGAATGCTAAGTTCTATAATCAAAGAATTAAAGTTAGATGAAAGAGACTAAAATCAATCCACCATGGTATGAAGTAAGGATCTTGACAGTTGTATATGTAAAGGTATGAATCAAAATATTCTTCTTTGCACTGCTCCTGTAGATATCTATCCAATTAAAAGGAACCCATATAAGGGAAGTTTTCAACAAAAAGATTAAGTATTTTCTTCATATGAATTTCTTTTTATTTAAGTGTTTCCTGTTAGAAAGAAGCAACAAGAAATTGAGAGGGGGTGGACGGGGGTGAATCAATTGCTCCCAAAACACTTAAACCTTCAAATCCTTAATCCCTTAAAACTTAGAAACCCTTAATCACTTAAACTGTTATTATTTATTTTCAAAATGTAAAGCATGTAAACACAAATAAGAAAACATCAATACCATGAAAACATCAACACCATACAACATAAATAGTTTTATTGTGGAAACCCAAACTAGGGTGAAAACCATGGTGGGGTTGAACCCCACAATAAGAAGTTAGTACCTTGTTAGAAGTATAGACTTATTACAATATGGGGAATGCACATGCATTCAAGCACACTTCCTAGATTTCACTATTCAATTCACCTTGGGCTACAACCCTAAGGAAGTATCACTAACTTATAATCACAATTGAGACACCAATCTAAGAATTTATGAACTATATAGTAGCATCTAGTATACCTTGGTTAGTTCCATTACAGTACAGTCAGATCCCTTTATGCAATTCTCTCTATCACACTTCAGATGAGAAATACATCCCTTAGTAGATCTATAAAAGTGCTTCACTAGCAACCTCTTGCTTCTGCAATTTTTTGAGGCATGTCTGGCTCCAATTTTCTTCTCACTTTTCCCCACATGCTGGGGGAAAAACATGGGGGGTATATTATTCCCTACAAATGATTTTTCACTTTTGACTAGTACTAACACTTCTTAAGAATTACTCTTGATAGGGTAGCTTCTATTTTTTATACTAACAAAACATTTTATTTTGCAGAATATTCCACATTGAATATCGGGGCAACTCACTTGAGCTTGTCAACTGACACAAGTAAATTTTTCTATAGGTAAGTTTTTTTTAAGAATGTAATTAATGTACTTGATTTTGTCCTATGTTTGGCATGCATAACTTTAGTGTACTCAACCCCTCATAGTGATTGGCTCACTAAAGTAGGGGAAAAATTTAGTGTCCTATTTAATTATACCCTTGAATTTATCACACTTTTGCATTGAGCTCCATGAGTTTATAGCAAAAGATGAACATAATCAAATGGCCACATTTTGACAACATAATCCCTCATAATGTAGTTTCCATGATCTATTGGGGTAAGTGCACCAAGATGGTGTGTAAAAAGGGGGTATAAGTGGAATTTTTTTTTTTCTAAAATTAGGTAAACCTAAACTTCCCAGAGAAATTTGAGGGTCATGCACTCAAAAATAGGAGTTGTGCAAAGAATAATAATTGGAGTAATCTAAATCTAGTTTCTAAACTACTGGAAATCTTTTTAAAAATGGATAAGATTAAGAGGGTCAAACCTATTGTGCACAAACAATTGTTCCTAATTTTTTTAGAAAAACATAATATAGTTATTTTCATGTGCTTTATATAATATATAGTTATATTTAGTATTTTGGAAAACCCTTTGGTAGGACGATAGGTAAGAGTGAGATCTAGAGGTTGTATATTTTTTTCTAATTTTTCATTGAGTATTTTTTTAAATAATTTTTTGAAGTGACCGCATCTTGAAGATTTGGTGCCTGTTCATGCGGTGGGCATAAATTGCATCAAAATAATTGAAAATGCAAACTTTAAAAAAAAAAAAAGTGTATAGAATCTAGTGTAGAATAGTAATATGTAATTTGTTTTGACTTTGATCAAGTAGATCAAAAGTTATTAAGAAAATAGTAGACATATGTCTGTGAGGAATATCAAGACAGTGGAAAAGAAAATTAAAGTTTTCTATGCTAATGTTGTCCAAAAATAGAAAGATTTATATGGTTAGAAATCTGAGAAGATGTGTGAGAGTATGGGGATACTTTTAGAGATACCCACTTCATCATTTGTAAACCTGATGACGACAAAGTCAAATAATCATGTTGGAAGATGAAAAATGTGTAAAAAGACAAAATTAGAGGGAAAATGTGCTTGCAAGCCTTAGGGTCATTTTCCAACCCTTTTACCAAGCCAAAACCTATATGGGTTTTGATATACAAAATTACTAGCTCGGGGTTTAAAAAACAAAAAGCACAATTTCAAATTCTACATAACATGCACGGGTTATGAAGACATAAAAATATTTTCTTGTAAATGTGTAATACACCACATATTTATAGATTTAAATATATGATATGTGTCTAGATGTATTTATATATGTATATGTATAATTATATATACATATATTTATATAGATATATGTATATATGTAGATGTATACATGCATGACTCTTCTTGTTTCCATTCTCTCCCATCTTCCTTCCCTCATCAACATCTCTATCTATTCTGAGCCCTAATTATCCTCATTGAACTCTCTCTCTCTCTCTCTCTCTCTCACACACACACACACACACACACACACACACACACACACACTATCCCACCTTCCTACCCTCTATATTTCCCCTTCTTACCCTCTTTCGTCCACTCTCTCTCTCTCTCTCTCTCTCTCTCTCTCTCTCTCTCTCTCTCTCTCTCTCTCTCTCTCTATCTCTCTCTCTCTCTCTCGCCTATTATCTGGATGATCCCACAATAGTGGGTTATGCCTTTTCATATGCGCTAATTTATGCTAAAATAGCACCTTTTTAAATGATGATTTAATCCTAAATAGGTCCCATTTGAAAGAATTAACTAAAAATGGCTAGATCAATGTCTCTTAGATAAAAAAAAATTGATATAACCTCTATACCCCCCAGTCATACCTCCAAGGGGGTCTCTTTTTTACCTACTAAAATATTAAAAAAAATCACTTTGACTATAGCTTTTGGTAGATCAAATGAATTCATTTGACAAACCTATCTATGCAGTACGGTACTACTCAAAAAAATATTTCCAATGATTATAATGTTAATATATGTTAATTTTATTATGACTTCACATTTTTAGTTTTATTAAACATAGATGTTTCACCATATATCAACCACTATGTTTGACTCTTATGGAAAAATAGAAAAAAGAGAAAAAAAATTCTGAAAAATATCTATTCACTAGGTATTGAAGTCCTCTACATATCAAAAAAAATAAATCCAAATTGGACAAATAGACAACAAGTTACAAGCTATGGAATGAACCTATGTCAAAATTACGACTAAGTCAACTTAAAATGTTAGTAAAATATGAAATTCTAAGGATAAAGTCATGAACACCTTATGTATATTAGAACCTACCTAGAACCAACATGCCCCTTGAAAAAATAGTCGTATGTATAACTTAGCTAGTCTAACACCATCATGAGATGATAACCAGGTTCTTTGGAGGAAAGGGAAATCCTCTCCCTTACCCTCTTTCATACAAAGTTGGTTGGTTATCATATTCATCCAATTCATCTCAAATACTATTGACAATCCTGCACAAGAGTTGCCTCGACAATTCATTCTAAAGAGATAGGTGTTATTTTTTATAGGTGGTATCATAGCTTTTCTTGGGTGATACTACAATGGTATTCATCCTTACCAACTCCTATAAATTGGTGCACTAAGCTAGATTCATTTATTTTGGTCTTGTCCAGTTTCTAGGGTAACACAACACTACCAAAGTTTACAAAGGTCTATAGAGAGGTGTATTGCTACTATATTCTTCAATGGATTAGTAAGATACCTGTCTCTCTTTCTATGGTGGATTTTTTTCCTAAAATGTTTTCTGCACGTAAATCTAGTATTTCATGTGCAATGGTTTTCTACAATCACATTATTACAGTGTTAATCTTTAGTTTAAGATTTGCAATAATATTAAGTTTAATTTCATATTGCAAGATTTCTTCACCTTGTTTTACAAGAAGCCTCATAAATAAGAAATCAATCTTATATATTATATCACCACCATAATTCTTAGGTTCAAGCTCAATGGAATTCAATTTCACACAACTATTTTTAGAGATTGCATGGAGACCAAGGCATTCCATAGAATGCAAGGATTTAATTTATATTTTAAGATGAGTAAATTTATATTCAACATCAATATTTATTCTTAAATAATATATTTTTGTTAATTCTATCCTACTTGGATTCTTTAGCATTTAAATCTAGGTTAATTCATTCATGATTGTGTGGATGATTCTATTTTCCTGTAGGTAAGATGTACTTGAAATGTAGTTCTAACTTATTTGAATTTGTACCATAATTGTTGTTACTAAAAGAACCAAATTGGGTGTATTTAATATTTTAACAAAGCCCATTAAATTGCTTACCTATTTCATATCAATTTCACAAGAATTATTACCATTATCCTAGCCAATAACCACATATGTTCTTCAATTTAAAGATATCATATAATGGTTATGGATCACCACAAAATTCCCCATAGGTATATTATATAAGTTCTTTATCTCTTTTATTTAACACTTAAAATAACATTTTATTGTATCCCAAAGATGAGTGTCTTATCCATGTTCATTTAAATCTTTAAAAAACATTTTTTAATCCCATCATAGTTGTTCATCATCAATTAAATCTAGGTTAATTTATTCTTCTTTGTATGGATGATTCTTGAAATTATCCTTGATTTAGGCAACAAGATCTCATTTTATTGCAAGTGAGATGTACATAATGTAGTCATAATTTATCAAAAGTTACATAATAATAGTTGTTATTGAAATGAATATATTGTGTTTAATATTTTAAGATAACCCATAAAAGTAATTTCGTAGAAAATATCAATTTCAATTAGAATTATAACATTTATTTTAACCAACAAACATATATTTCCTTAAAGATATTTTAAAATGATTATCCACCACCAAAAAATGCATCACAAGAATGTTATATAACTTATTGACATTAGCAAGGAATACCCATTTATTTATCATTGATGATAATAAATATCTCTAATCAACTAAAGTAGACTTATGTGATTGTAGACATTGATTGACTACATCAAGAAGTTACATAATTATTGGTTCAATGAGGATTTGGTTGACATGGTCTCGTATTTCTTGATATGCAAAACTAAAACCATCTCTCTCATTGTAGAAATGCAAGTAACCCCTTGCAACATCATAAGAATAATCCTTGCTACAAGTTGGCACACCATCATCTTTTAGAAACTCCCAATTTAATTCTTTGTGTCGCTCATCCAATAAATTCTCAAGATAAGTCAATGCATCTTCTTCAGTGGATCCTGAATTATCCTTCATATAGGACACTATGGATGAATTTGTTTCTCCTCGATCTACCTCACCCTTCAAAACCAAACATTGGAAATTCATAGAAAGGTAAATAAATTACGCCTGCATCTAGCTCATTTTTTCACTTTATATACATATAAATAGAATATTAAGAATATCAATACAAACCTTATAGGATTTGATGTCACCTCTTACTCGAAGGCTAAAGCCTCCGAGATTATCAAACCTTGATGGATAATCAATTTTATGAAAGATATCTTCTGGAATAATCCCATCTACTGTTAATATAGCTTGCAATGTAGTTGGGCGTTTCCCTGAACTAATTGTTCCATTCTCTATGTGTTCCGCCAAAGTTGCTACGTGTTTTGTAGCATTCCACTTAGCTTCTTGTAACATGGCATCAATATAAGTTTCCCACTATGTAAACAAGCAATAAATTTGAGTCAAATAAAAATATGACTAAATAAAGGAAAATAGGATGAAATAAATTTGGTGATGCAATACATTTACCTATGAGATAATTAAAGTACAAATGAACCATTTATTTTATGAAACACAACTTCTATAAAAAAATAACCAAAATGCATTCTCTTACAGCATCTTTAGCATGGGAAAGAGTTTGTCGGCCTTGAAACTTTTCAGCTTCTCGATCCATTTCATTGATTCCATTATACAATACCATGTATATAATTTTCATGTATTCAGGAAGTTGATCTATAGATGTTGGATCCCACCTGAAAGACATTGTATATTTTTGTTAGAAGCTTACATACAAGTATTATTTGTTACAGCTGCATAAGTTATTAAATAACTTACTTCTTAATTGCTTGTGTGAGTAGTTCTAATTCATCCACTGTTCCATATGTGTCATATGTATCATCTAAATATGTTGCAAGTACACAAGACTTTGCAAGGCTCGATCTAAATGCAGAATACTTCTCATTCTCACAAATTGCACATGCCATAAAGAAAAATTCTACATGTCGATGACGAGCAAAGTCTACATTAGGCAAACCAGACTCTCTCCACCATCTAGAATACCACATCCAATTAGAAAGAAAAATATTAATTAAAACTTCAATAACCCAAATTGAATAAAAAAATTCATGTTTAAAAGTAGTCAAAATAAAATTGAAAAACCTATTATCCATCTCACAGAATGTATAAAATAGAACTGACCTGGAAAAAGCTTTAAGCTCTTCCTGATGCAATGACTGAATCATGTTGAAGTCCATTTTCGCTAGAGATAAAAGCTTCTGATTATCCTCCACCCTTAAAAAAATAAAAGTTAAATTAGAATTTTACTAAGTTGAAATTTGAAATAGGATTGCAAGCCCATTGAATTGTTTTGCCTTAGGCTGTTATCCTTAAAATCTCTAAGTAGATGGAAATAAGGGAGTAGACCAAATCAGTACCTGGCCCATGCATTGTTCTCCCCGTAGATTTCAATATATTTTCTTGCTTCCAACCTGGGCAGAAATGTGTACCATTCATACTTCAGATTCACTGATATCTGCATAGACAATAAAATGTTCAAGTTAGAGTCAATACATAAGTTTAGTGTTATAAAAATGTGTCCTAATCTTCTTAACATCACCTCATGTAAAAGGTAGGAGTTGATCCCTTTCTGCTGCAGAGCTTCTCTTAAATATGAAGTAGAGAATTGTTTTGCCTCATCCAAAATCTTCTCCCCTGGAAATGCAATATATGAAGCTCTGTACAAATTCAGAACACTCTTGATTTTCTCCCCCTCTGACTGAGTTTTGGAGCAGAAGAACTGCCCATTTTCTGTTCTAAACGCCCCCAACACTCCTGCCATTATATCAAGTGAACAAGATCAGATCAAATACAAGTAAACATTTGATATTTATTTAGACCAAACATAAACATAAAGAGATGTTTTTAATAAATACCTGGAGAAACAGAGTATCTATGGAGTCTGAGAATCCGAAAGCCCAAGGCCGTGGTGTTGAGATCTTTTTGACATTCACCCCAATTTCTGTTGCATTGCATTCAAACTGTTATATACCAAATCTTACTTTTAATAAGAATAATAATATCAATGGCATCTGATAACAAACCTGTAAACCAAATCAAGGGCTTGTTTAATTTCCTTTTGGAAATGTCGATCTATTCCAAGGCGTTCGATATTATCAACCAGGGAAAGAAGTTGGGAAACATCTTTTTCAGCAGTAAACATGTCTTTTACCTCGCTAATAAGTCTCCCACAACGTTCAGCATACTGATCACCCTGTTTTTAATGTCAGAACAAAACTGTTAATAAAACAGAATTAAAGAGCAGAGAAAAGAGAACAAAGAAGAAGAATGTCTTGCCTGATAAGGATGGCTTGGGAGAGACTGTATAAAATCATCCCCCCACAAATTGGGATGATGGTTTCCAATGCGCCGCTGTGTGAGTTCAGTTTGGGTGACATGGGCTTCATTTACTATCAATGGGTTTAACATGAACACCTTTGTTCTGCGCTTTAATGGCAGCCCTGCTCTACCATTAACACTAACAGTAAAAGTTTGGGATTGGGATTGGGAAGGGTGAGATTTGAGGCAGAAATTGGATGAAAAAGTGGAGGAAAGAGCCATTGCAAAACACACTTGTTTGTTTCCTGCCCTTTCACACACACTCAGAGAGAGAGAAAGAGAAATGGGTTCTGAGTTGTAGAAAAGGAGGATGCAAGGAATGCTTGTTTGCTGGGCTTTTTATAGGCAGAAATGGGACATTGGGGAAGAGTAGTGAGCAGAATTTTGTGAGGTTTTAGCATGCTTTGAACTCTGATTTGCCTACATATATTGAACGTTAAATTGTGGCGGGCGCATTGAAATTATTATTAAATTGTGGCAGGCGCATTGACATTATTATTAAATTAGTGCGGGATTATTTTGAACAAGAGTTTAACGTTTCCAACATGGAACTTGCGTATGTTTTGTCAATATTTTAATGGTATTAAGATATGGTTGAAATTTACGCCTTCGTATAGGATATCTAAGTGCCAATCCAACGAGATTATTTTTTTCGATGTCTCTAAGTTTACGGGATTAATTTTGTTTAGTAACATTATATTGGGATTAATTTTGTACAGTCTGACTTGGTCTAGTGGTGAAGAACTTGTATTCTTGAAAGAGGTCACAAGTTCAAATCCCACAAGGGGGTAGTGTATGTACGCCTCATTTGTGGTGCAATTAGGTGACCCCTGCAAAGGAGTATGAGGTAGTCCCATATCATTGTCACCATATCATTCTTAAATGTCAAATAAAAAGTAATTAATAAGTGATATTGATGTTGATTTAGAAAGTGTGATGTCATTGTGGATGATTGATTTAATAAAATGGTCATGGGTGGCGAAGCTGAATATTTATTGAAGATGTAGTTCATAGAGTGGTTGTGGGTCCTATAATAGTGTGGGAAGCAAAATATTAGTTGTAATATGAAGATAGGCTATAGTAAATGTTTGGTTGGAAATGGTGAGCATTATAGTGGTTGTGATTCGACCTACGATAGTGGCGTAGAAAAAGAACACTTACGGTAGCACACAATAAGCCTACAATAGGACTTTAATGAACTAAAGAGTGATTGCAACAATTTTTAATAGTGACATACACTGCATTATCAAGTAACTCTTTCCAACAGGGACATGCACCATAGTACTGATGATTTACAGGCTACAACAGACAACTTCTTACGTTCATAATGCACCATCTTTGTAGGACTGACACCTAGCAATTTGTCCACGAAGGAGGAAGGCTTTTCATGTCGGAGAAAAGAATCTTTCAAAGTAGCAGATTTGTCAGGGTTGTCCCGCAAATTCACAACAGGTATCTCAAGGGCAACACATGTGTACCATGAGAGCATGTACGGAAGGCTTTGGCCTGCCAAAATCTTAGGAGAAGATAGGGATATCCCCATTGGGTCCCCCTCCTTTGACCCCATAGGAGACACAAGAAGCAATAGAAGAAACAAAGCAAAGCCAAAACCCTAGCAGTTCACATCTTGTGAGTTCCCCCTGTATAGGACATTCATAGGTAGATTCATGTCTCTCTAACTTTGACTGATATTTTGTAGTTTCTTTTCAAGATTGCTCTAACATTTGCTCACAAGAAACCTTATATATATTAGAACCTACTTAGAACTAGCATGCCCCTTGAACAAATAGTCGTATGTCTAACTAATTACCTAGTATAACACCATTGTGAGCTGATAATCAGGTTCTTTGGAGGAATGAGAAATCATCTCCCTTACCCTATTTCAGACAGAGTTGGTTGGTTATCATATACATCCAATTCATCTCAAATATTGTTGACAACCTTGCACAAGAGTTGCCTCAAAAAATAATTCTAAAGAGATAGGTTTTATTTTTTATAGGTGGTCTCGTAGCTTTTCTTGGGTGATACCACAGTGGTATTCATCCTCACCAACTCCTATAAATTGGTGCATTAAGCTAGAGTCATTTATTTTGGTTTTGTTCAGTTTTTAGGGTAACATAGTGGTATCAAAGTTTACGGACGTCCATAGAGAGGCATATTGCTATTGTATTCTTCAATGAATTAGTAAGATACTCATCTCTCTTTCTGTGGTGGATTTTTTTCTTAAAAGGGTTTCTCCACCTAAATCTAGTGTTTCATGTGCAATGGTTTTCTTGTTCTTGTTTTTATTCTACAATCGCATTATTACAGTGTCGATCTTTAGTTTAAGATTTGCAATAATATTAAGTTTAACTTCATATTGCAAGCTTTCTTCGCCTTGTTTTAGAAGAAGCCTCATAGATAATAAATCAATCTTATATATTATATCACTACAATAGTTCTTAGGTTCAAGCTCAATGGAATTCAATTTCACACAACTATTTTTAGAGATTATATGGAACCCAAGACATTCTATAGAATGCAAGAATTTTAATTTATATTTTAGGATGAGTAAATTTATATTCAGCATCAATATTTATTCTTTAAAAAATAATATTTTTTTTGTTAATTCTATCCTACTTGGATTCTTTAGTATTTAAATCTAGGTTAATTAATTCATGATTTTATGAATGATTCTATTTTCTTGTAGGTAAGATGTACATGCAATGTAGTTCTTGTTAGAAATAGGGAATACTGAGAGGGGGGGTGAATCAATATTCTACAAACTTTTACTTTTTCCCAATTATGGATATAACAAATTAACTTGAAGCTTGCAAAACAAAGTAAACTAAATAATAAGCATAGCAATAAAGCAAATGAACTCATAACACCATGATTTGTTCTCGAGGAAACCCTGGCCAAGGGAAAACCCCGATGGGGATGATACCCACAACTGATCTACTAATCAAAAGTATCCGATTAAGACTGTTGACCCTGTCAGGAGTCTATTACATACATATAGTGTCTCTGTCCCGATTAAAGGACTTTAGGCCTTGTTAGAAGCCTCAACCCTGCTAGGAGTTGGTATTACAAAATAGGATGTTTACAAGATGAGCTCACTGCCCAAACATGTAAAATGCAATGATATCTGAATACAAAGGTAAAGTGTATAACCTTTCATTGCTGCCGAATAACTTTCCTATTCTGATTTAGCTTTCTAGTCTCTTCGCTTTCATATACAGAGTCTGCTTGCTTTTCTTTTTCCATATACAACTTCACATCACAGTATTACAATATCTTATTACATCTATCTTACTTCACATTACATGCTTCTTACATATATACAAGTTATTAAGAATAATAACTTACAGTCGGCTTTACTAAGCATAAACTCTTTCTTAAATACAAAAACTAATTCATGTTGTCTAAGGGTTAACATCTAGGATTTCGTCCCTTATATGGTTAAGTCATTATTTTGATAAACAAAATAATCCCTTAAATATCATTCTTATTTTGTTTTCTTGCTCTGTTCAGGTCGGCTTCAAATCTGTCTCTGTTATTCAGCAATATCTATTTCCGTACATGCCGTACAGACTTTCTTTTTCACATGCACATCTTTAATATACATAGAATTATCCATGTTCAAGTGTGCATGCACTGAACCTACTTCTGTGGACATCGCTAACCAAAACTGTCTTTGATTAGACTGAAAAATATTGCTACTTAGAAATTTTTTACTTGCGCTCTTACAAAATTGCTTGCTACTATAGTGTGATCATCACAGTGATTATATGTTTCCATAATGATAACAAATTGATATCCTACTCAACCAAATTTCCAACAATCTCCCCCTTTGTCATTGGTGGCAACATTTAAGAAAATTGGCTAAGTCTCACAAAATTTCAAAATTGTGGCCATAAAAAAAATCTCCAACATACTTATATCTCCAAATATCTATACTCCCCCTAGGAGTATGCATCATACTATACTGTCTATACAATTTTTTGCTACTACTCCCCCTTTGACAACAATGACAAAAAAGGGTGTCAAAAACTTGTCAAAAAAGATGGTTTACCTTAGGATCTCAAAATTG
Organism: Chamaecyparis obtusa; assembly: GCA_027943335.1. Classification (NCBI taxonomy): domain Eukaryota; kingdom Viridiplantae; phylum Streptophyta; class Pinopsida; order Cupressales; family Cupressaceae; genus Chamaecyparis; species Chamaecyparis obtusa. Next base: position 1,782,550 of record BSBK01004115.1, read on the forward strand.
CAAAGTCAATAGGCTTGCAACATAGTCTACAAAATTTATCTTCATGCTTACTAACTCCTTATCCCATGATTTCTTTATAGCATCTGAAACACTTAGGAGTGCACATAGACCATAAGATGAAATTTCACATGCTTGAAGATTTGCATAGTGAAATTTTCCATAAGATGTCTTAGAAGAAAGAGATTCCTCCAACTGATTCTCAATAATACTCAATTTAATTGATACATGCTCTCTTAAAAGAGTGAATCTCCTCAATTTCTTGTCCTTTTCATCATTCAAAATTCTAATATCATCATAGAGTTTGCTTATGTTTTCCTCAATGTTTGAGACTTCACATTTGGGCTAGACAAAAGGTTTACTATTATTTGTACCTTTGTCTCTTTCATCTTGATCTTCTCTAATATCTATGATATGTGATTTTCTAATTTTGTACACTGAATGTACAAAGCTTTTCCTCTTTCCAAACTCCTTCTTAATTCCTTAATGCAGATATCCAAATCGTCTATATCATTTCTGGTATTTTGACATACATCTTGGAATATCTTAGCTTCATAAGCTGCTTGTACTTTAATTGTGGCCATGTCCGATAAGTTTGTGAATTCAGTATCAAATGCTTTCACAACTTCTTTTGCTTTACTCTGTGGGTATGCCTCATTTATTTGACTGGTTATTGTGCTCAACAGTTTCTCTGTCACTTCACGCAATGATTCTTCTAAGATTTTTACCTTTTTATTCTTTCCAATAATCTTATTCAAAGATGAGATCAACTCTATTTGATCATCATCATCAACTTCCTATCCAAGACTAGCAAAAATAGATTCAATTTGTGGTTTCTCTGCTGCTTCCTTGGGATTAGGACTGATTACTGCCTGTTCTTGTGGGACCTCCTGTTCTGCTACTTCTGCATTAACTTGAGATTCCTCTTGTGTCATTTCTACCTCTTCTTCCTTGTTTCCTTTCCTTCTTTCTCATTCACTGTCATGTCTTGCTGCTCAATAGCCGAATTGTCAACAATGTTTTCAAGTTTACTAAATGGATTTTCTTCACTGTCTAAGGTAACATTTGTTCCTTCTACATTCATAGTTTCATCTTCAATATTAATAGATGGTGGCGGTGACAGTGAAGGACTTTTCTGATGTTCAACTTCCAATACTTGATCAGATACACTCGTGTGCTTACTAGGGCCGGAGGTCATAACCTTTACAACTGCCTCTTCTGTTTCTTTGTTGATTTCCTCATAACTTCCTCCCATTATTAATATAGTTCTTCTTTTCATTCTCAGATGAGTGTTAAGATTTTTCATAATTTCCTTAAAGTTCTCTTCATCTTTTATTTCACATAGCTTCCTCACATAATTTTCTCTTATACTTTTGTCTTCTTAAACTGCTCTTTTCTTCCTGTTTACTAACTTCTCAAAAATCTCATCAGGAATATTTCCTTGAGTGCTATCAAAGTTTTTGTTTGTCAGTATCATGTGCCTGAAAAATGCATTTTGTAAGTTCAATTTCTCAGAAAAATTGTACAACTCATAAAATTTGTTCATTTTAGTGAAATCACCTTCATTGATAATTAAGGCATTCACTTTTTCTATCTTAGGCTTCCATTTATTTCTACTGCTTTCTGCTTCTTCATCATCTTTTACTACTGATACTTTCCTTTGTGCTGGGGTATATATAGTCTTTTGTGTCTTTTCTGGCCCACTTGCCATTTCCTTTACTCTTTTTGCTGGTGGAGTGATGGAGGATCTAGTGGATTTCCTCACTTCCTACACTTCCACAACTTCAATTTCTTCTTTCAAATCCTGAATTTCTTCAGTGTGATCTGCAACTGATGTTAGTGGTGGAACATATTGACATAAGAGCACAAACCAGAGGGGCCAAATAATGGCATGCCCTACAGATCTAGCCTGCTCAACAACACGTAGAAGCAACAACAACACAGTGAGAGAGAGAAAGCAGGATCATTGATATATTAACTTCATTCAAATTGATTCATACATGTCAGGCTATAAGGCCTTCCTGGTTATGGCCAGATATTACAATGAACTACATAGGTCCTCAAACATGCGAGGATCTGCCAATGATCTTGATTCTATTATCTCCTATCTTCTACCCAAAACTGACCTCCCTAAACTCTAACCAAACAACTGAGTCGGCCTTCAAATCCACAATCAACAAAAGGAACGGTCAGATCTGGGATCACACGCTTCCCAATGATGGATACCAGCATTAAATCCGTGACCCATAATCAATGCACAAGTCAGCCTCAACAGAAGCTCAAAATAAACTACTCGGTAAGCAAGGATGACCGAACAATAGACAAGCATCACCAAGCGCTAGTGAAATAACCGACCGCCCAGGAGATAACCAACCAAACCTGGTAACCAAAGGAAATCGACCAACTAGCGACCAACTTGGTCAAAGAAGGAACCGAGCAACACAGAAAAACTCAAATATGTTTTTGGTGACACAGGATTGCCAAGGACCCGAGATGCTCCTGCATCAGACATTTGGGGTTATTTAGAAATGATTCTCTGAATCATTCAACAGGTCTGATCTGAGCTGCATCCAACTTAGACTATGAAATCCATGAACTGTCTTCAATCAGTCTATTCCTCCACTTTACCAGATATTCCATATACAGTTTACCTCTTGTACTCTTGCCAATTCTTTGCTCCAAAATTTGGTCAATTTCCTCATTCTGCTTCTTAGGATACTCCATCGGTACTGTCATGTCTTCATCAGGTTCATGATACTCATACAAATTAGCAATGTTGAAAATCAGTGATATGTCCATGTCATCAGGTAACTCAATCTCATATGCATTTCCACTATCAAATTTCTTCAAAATCTTGCAAAGTCCAAACTTCTTCATCTTCAACTTCCCATATGTTCCAACAGGAAATCAACCTTTCCTCAAATGAATCATCACTTCATCACCAACATCAAAAGTATTATGTCTCCTTGATCTATCAGCTCTGTCTTTGTATTTCTGATTACTCTCTTCCAACTTGATTTTCACATCTTCATGCAATGTCTTCATGTACTTAGCAAATTTCACTCCTTCAGCACTTCTCTTACTTTCATCAGCAATGTCTCTCAAATCAGATATACCTCTCTACTGTATGCCATTCACAATCTCAAATGGTGTTTTCCCAGTACTCCTATTCACTGAATTATTGTATGCAAACTCTGTTTGTGCCAATACAGAATCCCAATTACTAGGTGTGTCTCCAACTTAACATCTCAAAAGATTTCCCAAACTTCTCTTTACAACTTCTGTCTATCCATTGGTTTGTGGGTGAAATGTAGAACTATATTTCAACTTAGTGCCAAATTTTCTCCAAAGAGTCTGCCAAAAGTATCTATCCATTAGTTTGTGGGTGAAATGTAGAACTATATTTCAACTCAGTGCCAAACTTTCTCCAAAGAGTCTTCCAAAAGTATCCAACAAATTTACTGTCTCGGTCAGAGATAATACTCCTCGATAATCCATGCAATTTGACAATTTCCTTAAAGAAAAGATTTGCTACATGTACGGCATCTGATGTCTTTCTATAAGGTATAAAATGTGCCATCTTTGAAAATCTATCTACTACAACAAATATAGAATCATTACCTCTTACTGTCTTAGGTAAGCAAGAACAAAATCCATACTAATGTTAGTCCAAGGTTCCTTAGGTAAAACAATCAGTGTATACAATCTAGTATTCTGACTTACTCCTTTTGTAACTTGACAAATTCCACAACTTTTCACAAATTTCTGAGTATCTTTATACAATTGTGGCCAAAATTATTCCTCCTTAAGCAAATTCAAAGTTTTATCAATGCCAAAATGTCCAGCCAAACCACTACTATTTTCTCCTTCATCAAATTAGTTCTCATTTGTCCTCTCAGTATACATAATTAAATACCTTTAAACAACATACCTTCTTGAATGAAATATTCTTCCCATTTTGTACTCGGTTGATCTTGAATAGGTGCTCTGCACTTTCTCCATAGCTCAGAAAAATTAGGATCAGTTTCCTACAAATCTCTCATCTCATCAAAACTAAGAACTTCAATTTTCATCTCGGTCATCAAAGATCTTCTTCTACTCAATGCATTGGCAACTTAGTTAGTGACTCCACTTTTATGTTTGATCACAAATGTATAGCTCTGCAAGTACTCAACCCATTTCATATGTCTCTGATTCAACTTATTTTAACTACCCAAGTATTGTAAAGCCTTATGATCAATATACAACACAAATTCACTCGGTATCAATTAATATCTCCATTTCTTCAGTGCTAGGACAATAGCATAGAATTCTTGATCATACATAGAATATTTCCTTCTAGCATCATTCAACTTTTCACTAAAGAAAGAAATAGGTTTACCTTCTTGACTCAACATAGCTCCAATTGCACTACCACTTGCATCACATTCCACTTCAAATACCTTATTGAAATCAGACAATGCCAAAACAGGCAATTCAACATTCTTCAGCTTCAGGGTCTCAAAATTTTTATCAGCTCCACGTGTCCACTTGAATTCTCTTTTATCTCCTCTCATAGTCTCAGTCATAGCATTATAGATTGAACTAAAATTCCTTATGAACTTTCGGTAAAAACTTGCCAAACCATAAAATGATCTTACCTCACTAGCATTCATAGGTATAGGCCAATTCAGAATATCTTCAACCTTTTCAAGATCCATCTTCAAACCACCAGCTGAAATTACAAATCCCAAATACACAATCTCCTCTTTCATGAATGAACACTTTTTTAGATTTATCAGCAACTTTTCTTCTTTCAATCTTTGCAAAACTTGTCTAACATGCAACAAATGTTCTTCTCTAGTCTTACTGAATATCAGAATATCATCAAGATATACAATCACAAACTTACCCAAGAATTTCTTCAAAACTTCATTCATCAACCTCATAAAAGTACTCGATGCATTAGTTAAACCAAAAGGCATAACCAACCACTCATACAAACCTTCTTTTGTCTTGAAAGTAGTCTTCCACTCATCACGTTCTCTGATTCTGATATGATGATACCCACTTTTGAAATCATTCTTTGTGAAATACTTTGCTCCAGTCAAATTGTCCATTATGTCATCCATTCTCAGTACAGGGAACCTATACTTCACTATTATCTTATTGATTTCTCTGGAATCAGTACACATTCACCATTCTCCATTCTTTTTAGGTGCCAATGCCGCAGATACTACACAAGGACTCAAAATTTATCTGATCAAACCTTTATCCAGCAACTCTTGAATCTGTCGGTTCAATTCTTGATTCTCGGTAGGTGTCAATCGATGAGGTTCCTTGTTCAATAAACTAGCTCTAGGGATTAGATCCATGCAATGATCAATACTTCTCTTTGGTGGAAAACCATTATGTACATTATCAGAAATGATATCACTATACTTAGTGAGTAACTTATCAATCTCCTCAGGGACGTTATCCTCTATTTTCTTACTCAGTTTGTTAGGAATCACAACAAAACATACATCATTCTTCTTCAAATCCTTAACAAACTTTCTTCCTTCCATCAAAAAAAATTTCACAGATGTACAAACATTACTAATAGGTTCTTCCATCAAAGGTAATAATATGTTTTTTTCCATCAGCCACAATAGTATACTTATGCAATCTCCCATCATATATAGCATGTCTATCATATTGCCAAGGTCTACCCAACAAAATATGACAACAATCCATAGGCATGATATCACACAACACCTTATCATAGTACTTTCCAATTTTCAAATTCACATAACATTGTTCACTTACCAAGAGTGTGTGATCATCTTTGATCCATGAGATATGATAGGGTTTCAGATGTTTCAACCTTTCCAACTGCAACTTTGTGACCATTTCCTCAGATGCCAGATTCTCCGAGCTACCACTGTCAATGATTAGCTTCCAAACTTTGTCAGAAACTCTACATTTGGTCTTGAACAAACTTTTCCTTACTAGATCTTCCTTTTTACTTTCATTCCATAGTGCTCTTCTTACCATCAAGTTATTTTCCTTCTAAGGTTCATTCGGTGACTCTTCTTGCACCAAAACATTTCTACTACTACCAACCTTCTTACTAGCATGTGTACATTCAAAAGATCTATGTCCTTCTTCTCCACAATTGTAACAAGTTCCTTAGAAATTACCTCTTCTATAACCACCTTTGTAGTTACTGCCTTTGCCTCTAAATGAACTTCCACCTTTCCACTCGGTCTTGCCTTTGTCCGAATTTCTCTTTTCAGGTACAGATCTACAATTTTCATCATAAGATCTACCTCTTCCTCTAGGGAATCTACCACCTTGACCTCTTTGTCTCTGTTCATGTCTCTTGTTCAATTTCTCCTCAGCCTTCAATGCAAATTGATAAGCCTCTTCAATGTTCTCCAATTTGACTAAACTGATTTCCTCTTGGATGGAAATTCTCAAACCATTCAGGTATCTAGAAATTCTTTCCACATCATCCTCATCATGTCCAGATCTGATATCTAATCTATAGAATTCCTCAGTATACTCTTTTACCAAGCTATCTTTCTGCCTTAGACTTTGCATTTGCCTAACTAGGTTAATCTAATAATCACAAGGTAAGAACTTTCCTTTCAATTTATTCACCATTTTATTCCATACCTTGATTTTGTCTTTGCCTTTCTTTTTCTGATTCAACTGCAGATGTTCCCACCATACGGATGCATGACCTTTCAATTTTGTGCCTACAATTTTCACCTTCTTCTTGTCAGATAAATTTTTATACTCAAAATACTTTTTCATCTTGGTGATCCAGTCTATCAATTCATCAGAATCCAATTTTCCACTATATTCAGGAGGATTGAAATGTGGTGTTGACTTCAAACTTGTTAAGGCCTTCAAGAATCTTTCCTCACCCTGATCCATCACAAGTGCAAGTTCTGCTTCACCTTGTTCCTCTTCAACTTCATCATCACTAACATCTTCAAGATGTCTGCCTCTTCTCTAGGCTATTTCCACAATTTCTAATCTAGCAGCAAGTTGTCTCAACATGCCTGCCAATCCTGGATCCGCTTCTCACCTCCCACGAACCATCTTGAGAACCCTCTGCAATTGCAGGTCAGATTGCAATCTGCTACCCCTCGACAATTCAACTAGGGCTTCGCAAGAAGGAACCTACAAACCTAGATCCAGATCTCACCTCGCTTTGATAACACTTGACGCAAGAGCATAGACCAGAGGGGCCAAATAGTGGCACACCCTACAAATCTAGCCTGCTCAACAACACACGAAAGCAACAACAACACAGTGAGAGAGAGAAAGTAGGATCATTGATATATTAACTTCATTAAAACTGATTCATACATGCCAGGATGTAAGGCCTTCCTGAAAATGGCCAGATATTACAATGAACTACAGAAGTCCTCAAACATGCATGGATCTGCCAATGATCTTGATTCTATTATCTCCTATCTTCTACCCAAAACTGACCTCCATAAACTCTAACCAAACAACTATACATATACAAGAGGCTACCGAACTAAGTCGGCCTTTAGATCCATAATCAACAGAAGGAACGGTCAGATCTGGGACCACACACTTCCTAGTGATGGATACCAGCATTAAATTTGTGACCCATAATCAATGCACAAGTCGGCCTCATCAGAATCTCAAAATAAACTACTTGGTAAGCAAGGATGACTGAGCAATATATAAGCATCGCCGAGCGCCAGTGAAACAACTGACCGCCCAGGATATAACTGACCAAACCCGGTAACCAAAGGAAATTGACCAACTGTCGACCAACTTGGTCAAAGAAGGAACCAAGCAACACAAACAAACTCAAATATGTTTTTGGTGACACAGGATTGCCAAGGACCCGAGATGCTCCTGCATCACATATAGAACTGAACTTTCTGTCCTATGTCTCTAATTACTGCTACTATCTACTTCACAACTGTAAACTCATGTTCTGTCATGCCTATATCTTGTATAATTTTCTTTATTATACTGTCAACTCTCTTTTTAGCTAATTTCTCTGCTTGTAATGACTTTGTGGAGTTAAATTTCTCCTCATATGTTCCAAATCTAGGACTATTTGCATCTAACTTACACTTAAGTAATCTGCTTATATACTCTTCCATTTCGGCTTCAGAAACTTCATATCCAAGGGGATCTATAAATTCCACTCTAGGTTCAACTGCTTCAACAAAAGTGAAATCAATGTCAACCATAAAACATATCTCATTTCTGTATTTTTCTACAATAACTGGTGGAATCCTTGATCTTTTTCTCATTTATTTCTGAAAAGTCTTGATTACCAAGGTTGTGCTCTCATTTACTTTGTCTATAGGGTGTCTTAGATACACCTTATTGATTCTATCCATTGTATTCCAGTTATCATTCCAATCTTCTCCAATAGTATATGGAAATCTTCTCAACAAATGAAAAAACATATATGTGATTAGAGATGAGAATCTAAAATGTGAGTTCTTAGTTTTCTTAATCTTCTCAAGATTCTCAAACAATTGAATTCTTAGAATTTCACACATATCAACTTGAACTTTTTCAACACACATAAAATAAGCTACATGTACCATACTAGCTGCTATATCATCTTCTCTAGAATTTGCATAAAACTTACATGTTAAAATCTTTCTTACATATCTAACATCATCCCGTATGATCTTGCTGATTACAATTTCTCTACCATTGTAAGATGACTTAGTGTTGTCCAATACAATTTTCTTTACATTCTTCTCATTAAAATGAATAACTCCAGATTTTGATAAACATGTTACTTCATAAATTAGATCTGTAGTGATATCTATAACTCTATCATCTAACCAAAATTTTCCATTGTGAATTCTGCTCAAAATGATCTTAGTGCATTCATCATCCTAAAATTGGTAATGAAGTGGATACTTGACAACCTCATTATCTTTGAAATGTTCAAACCCTACTTTGAATGACATGTCCTGATTGTATATCTTTTCATATTCCATGATCAGGTTTCTATCACTTAAGGTTTCAAACTTGCATTTCAAATAGCTTATCACATCTTCTAAATGCAGAACTCCATCTAGAACGGATGACAACGCAAGACTAGGGTCTTCTTCCAAGGGTTAGTACTGGTTCCCTTTTAACTCTAGGTCTAACTGAATCTTTTATATGGTGAACAAGTGATGCATCCATGATTCTTGCAAAAATTAACTGCTTTGATAGATTTACTTAGCAAAATACCTCAAATAAGCGATTTAGGGCTTTGCGTAGATCTGGCATGAAATCCTTCTCCAAATCCTGCAAAATGCTCTTAATCTCCACTTTATTTCTCTTCTTATCACTTGTAGTCACTTGAATGATCAAATAATACCGATCATATGCTTTTATCCTTTCAATATTTCAAGATTCTGACATTGCATTCAATTCCTTTTCCGCTTCTTTCCAAAAAGTTGTTCCTGGTTACCTGCAAAAATTCATTTTTTTCTTTTACTCGCATACATTCACATTAGCTCATGCACTCTTAACCATAGCATCATTACATCATATACTACCTCATATTAACTTCGCAAAGGCTTAATTCAATCTACTCTAACTTTTACACTATTCTAATCTTCTACTCTAATACATTCTTCATGAATTAATTACTTCAAGTGCTTTCAGATGGGTTAGGAAAAGATTCACACTTACTATTACACACTTCACTTGTCTGATTACCTTATGTACTGAGTGTGCTTGCTTGATCTGTGGCTTTAACACACTTAACTTGTCCCGAGTTACTACAACATCCTTTCTGACTATTATTTTTGTTCTCATTTCTCCTTGTATAACTTCTAGGATTAGGGTTTCTCATGTTGTTCATTTTGCAAAATCTTGTTGTGTGACCAAATTTGTTGCATATCTGAAAAACTACTCCATTGTTTCCATATCTTGGTCTTGTCTGACTAATTTGTGATCTGCAATTTCTAGCAATGTGTCCAATCTTGTTGCATCTATAACACACAACTCTATTTCTCTTGTTCATATCTTCAGTAGGTCTCTTATCTGCATGGTTAGTATCTCTAAACATTCTACTACTACTATTGTTATAATTAGATCTAGGTTTCTTACAATCAATAGCTCTATGTCCAAAACCATAACAATTATAACAATAACCATGGAGAGGCTTGAATTGCTTACCTACGCAATTTTTCTTCATATGTCCAAAAGTATTACATGCAAAACATCTACCTTTGAATTCTCTTCGCATATCTTTAGGTGGTTCATCTTCTTTAGGTGGATTAGGTATGTCTTCAGATTTGTTAGCTTCATCAGATTTCTTTTCATCTTTGTTCTCAGAGGGTTTTAGATCTGGTTCCTTGCATTCTTCACTTACCTTATATGAATTAAATCCAAGACCAGTTGTATCATAGTATGGCTTTTGATAAGACATTTGTTCATCAATCTTCTCACTGCTAGAATATAGTTTTTCAAGATGTTGTTTAGACTGAGTCAATTCACCTTTCTCAATTGTATTGTACTTCTCAAGTTCAACATACTATAATTTGGGTTTCTCAAGTTCAGATGTCACTTTACAAAGTTTAGACTTCAGATCTTCATTTTTAGATTTCAGATTGGATTCATTCTTGCTATTTCCATCTTTCAAACTTAACTTCAGATCTACAATCTTCAACTCATGTTTAAGGATCTCATTTTCCTTCTTTAGATTTGAAATTTCATCACAATCTTCGATTTGAATTGTAGGTTCTTTCTTTAATTTCAGCTCTTCCACTTTTTCTTTTAGTTTCTCAATGAAGTTCTTCACATCATCATATTTCCCTTTTAGAGTATCTCTTTCTTCATTAAGAATATCAATATGTTCAAGAGCTTCTTCAAGATTCTTCTGGAATTGATCCATATCCATAGAGATCTTACTCAAGCTGTTAGGCTTTCTCCGAATAAATTTGTTCCGAGTAACTAAGATTTGATACCAATTGTTAGAAATAGGGAATATTGAGAGGAGGGGGGTGAATTAATATTCTACAAACTTTTACTTTTGCCCAATTATGGATATAATAAATTAACTTGAAGCTTGCAAAACAAAGTAAACTAAATAACAAGCATAGCAATAAAGCAAATGAACCCATAACACCATGATTTATTCTCGAGGAAACCCTGGCCAAGGGAAAACCCCAGTGGGGATGCCCACAACTAATCCACTAATCAAAAGTATCTGGTTAAGGATGTTGACCCTGTCAGGAGTCTATTACATACATATAGTGTCTCTGTCCCAATTAAAGGACTTTAGGCCTTGTTAGAAGCCTCAACCCTGCTAGGAGTTGGTATTACAAAATAGGATGTTTACAAGATGAGCTCACTATCCAAACATGTAAAATACAATGATATTTTAATACAAAGGTAAAGTGTATAACCTTTCACTATTGCCGAATAGCTTTCCTATTCTGATTTAGCTTTCTAGGCTCTTCGCTTTCATATACAGAGTCTTCTTGCTTTTCTTTTACAATATACAACTTCGCATCATAGTATTACAATATCTTATTACATCTATCTTACTTCACATTACATGCTTCTTACTTATATACAAGTTATTATGAATAATAACCTACAATCGACTTTACTAAGCATAAACTCTTTCTTAAATACAAAAACTAATTCATGTTGTCTAAGGGTTAACATCTAGGATGTCATCCCTTATATGGTTAAGTCATTATTTTGATAAACAAAATAATCCCTTAACTATCATTCTTATTTTGTCTTCTTACTCTGTTCAGGTCGGCTTCAACTCTGTCTCTATTATTCTACAATATCTCTTTCTGTACATACCGTATAGACTTGCACTTTCACATGTGTCTTTAATATACATAGAATTATCCATACATTCAGGTGCGCATGCACTAAACCTGCTTCTGTGTACATCGCTAACCAAAACTGTCTCTGATTAGACTGGAAAATACTGTTGTACTTAGACAATTTTTACTTGCGCTCTTACAAAATTTCTTGCTACTATAGTGCAATCATCATAGTGATTATATGTTGCCATGATGACAACAACTTGATATCCTACTTAGCCAAATTGCCAATAGTTCTAACTTATCTAAAATTGTAGCATAATTTTTGTTACTAAAAGGACCAAATTAGGTGTATTTAATATTTTAACAAAGCCCCATAAAATTACTTACCTATTTCATAACAATTTAAAAAGAATTATTACCATTATCCAAACCAATAACCACCTATGTTCTTCATTTTAAGGATATCATTTAATGGTTATGGATCACCACAATATTCCCCATAGGTATATTATATAAGTTCCTTATCTCTTTTATTTAATACTTAAAATAATATTTTATTGTATCCCAAAGATGAGTGTCTTATCCCTGTTCATTTAAATCTTTAAAAAACCTTTTTTAATCCCATCATATTTGTTCATCATCAATTAAATCTAGGTTAATTTATACTTGTTTATATGGATAATTCTTGAGATTATCCTTGATTTAGGCAACAAGATCCCATTTTATTGCAAGAGAGATGTACATAATGTAGTCATAATTTATCAAAAGTTACATAATAATAGTTTTTATTGAAATGGATATATTGTGTTTAATATTTTAACATAACCCATAAATGTATTTTCATACAAAATATCAATTTTAATAAGAATTATAGCATTTATTTTAACCAACAAACATACATTTTCTTAAAGATATTTTAAAATGGTTACCCACCACCAAAAAATGCATCACAAGAATGTTATATAACTTAGTGACATTAGCAAGGACTACCCATTTATTTATCATTGATGATAATAAATATCTATGATCAACTAAAGAAGACTTATGTGATTGTAGACATTGATTGATTACATCAAGAAGTTACATAATTATTGGTTCAATGAGGATTTGGTTGACATGGTCTCGTATTTCTTGATATGCAAAACTAAAACCATCTCTCTCATTGTAGAAATGTAGATAACCCCTTGCATCATCATAAGAATAATCCTTGCTACAAGCTGGAACACCATCATCTTTTAGAAACTCCCAATTCAATTCTTTGTGTCGCTCATCCAATAAATTCTCAAGATAAGTCAAGGCACCTTCTTTAGTGGATCTTGGATTATCCTTCATATAGGACACTATGGATGAATTTGTTTCTCCTCGATCTACCTCACCCTTCAAAACCAAGCATTGGAAATTAGAAAGGTAAATAAATTATGCTTGCATCTAGCTCATTTTTTAGTTTATAAGCATATAAATAGCATATTAAGAATATCAAATATAAAATCAATACAAATCTTAAAGGATTTGATGTCACCTCTTACTCGAAGGCTGAAGCCTCCAAGATTATCAAACCTTGATGGATAATCAATTTTATGAAAGATATCTTCTAGAATAATCCCATCTACTGTTAATATAGCTTGCAATGTAGTTGGGCGTTTCCTTGAACTAATTGTTCCATTCTCTATGTGTTCCGCCAAAGTTGCTACGTGTTTTGTAGCATTCCACTTAGCTTCTTGTAGCATGGCATCAATATAAGTTTCCCACTATGTAAACAAGCAATAAATTTGAGTCAAATAAAAATATGACTAAATAAAGGAAAATAGGATGAAATAAAATTGGTGATGCAATACATTTACCTATGAGATAATTAAAGTACAAATGAACCATTTATTTTATGAAACACAACATAGATATTAAAATAACCAAAATGCATGCTCTTATAGCATCTTTAGCATGGGAAAGTGTTTGCCGGCCTTGAAACTTTTCAGCTTCTCGATCCATCTCATTGATTCCATTATACAATACCATGTATATAATTTTCATATATTCAGGAAGTTGATCTATAGATGTTGGATCCCACCTGAAAGACATTGCATATTTTTGTTAGAAGCTTACATACAAGTATTATTTGTTATAGCTGCATAAGTTATTATATAACTTACTTCTTAATTGCTTGTGTGAGTAGTTCTAATTCATCCACTGTTCCATATGTGTCATATGTATCGTCTAAATATGTTGCAAGTACACAAGACTTTGCAAGGCTCGATCTAAATGCAGAATACTTCTCATCCCACAAATTGCACATGCCATAAAGAAAAATTCTACATGTCGATGGCGAGCAAAGTCTATATTAGACAAACCAGACTCTCTCCACCATCTAAAATACCACATCCAATTAAAAAGAAAAATATTAATTAAAACTTCAATAACCCAAATTGAATAAAAAAATTCATGTTTTACAAAATGGCAGAAATGGCAAGTTTTACAAAATCTCAGATTCTCACATTTTTGCTTTAATTGTAACAATCTTTTTTCTCTGTGCACAAGAGTTTAAGGATTTCATCAAGGAAAGTTCATATACTATTTTTAAAGATTCCAGTGTTTATCGAACTATCCTTCTTCCATGTGATTGCATATGCGCAAAATGCGCAAGGCAAATAAAGTATCAATTTTTTTCATGAAATGAAATGCGTGTTTAAGGTGTGATAATTCACAAATTGTAGAGCAAGTAACATTTGACATGGCTTTTGGGATCGGTCAAGAGCATGCGAGACTAATATTTTATTTTATTTTATTTATTTGATCCGTATGATGATGTACGACTGCTTTTGGCTATGTCACCCATGACAAATCATAAGAAGAATGTGGAAAGTTTTGTGCAGTCATAAAAGAAGGATTATGAACTCTCAGCTTTCAAAGATGATGTTTGGTTTTGAAATTTACTTGTAGTCACACAATTAAGATTTATTTATTTCATTTAGAATATTTTGGTTAGTAAATTTTGAAATATTTATATTAATTTTTGATAAGTACATTAGGTCTAATTGGACTTTCTAAGTAGTTCATTTGATTGTTCTTAACTAAATGCAATTCAGTAGTCAAATATAGAGTTCAGATTTAGGATCCACATTACTATTCTTAATTACTTTCATTTTAATTGTCAAACTACATGAAACCATTACACAAACTTGGCCCTATGATTTCATCTAAAGAATTTGAACTTGAATATCCAACATGAAAATCTAAGAACTAACCAAATAAACTCAACCCCTATATGTTTCTTTTAACTTTGAGTAGAAATATGTGCACACATAAAAATATCTTGTTGGTTTTTAGTGTAATTTATTTTGCCTTTGAATTTCACCATTTTTCTCTTGGTGTTCAAGTCTATAAAATGAATCATGTGCATCTTAATGCTTTCTTTAGTCAATAGTATTTGGTATTCTATTTATAAATTTCAAACTTGTTTTCAAACGTAAGCTTGTTAATCGTAATCAATAGGAAAATAATTCTTTAGTCAATAATATTTGGTATTCTATTTATTTTTCAAGCTTGCGTTGAAATAAAAGCTTGTTAATTTTAAATAATAGGAAAATAATTATATTGATGTTCAATATCACTTTTCATATGAGAGGTTTGAATGTCGTAAAGTCATGATATACAATTTAGACACCTTTCTTAATATTAGAGATTCCTCATGATGCTAATCAACATGTTGAAATTTTGTTAATGCAACGAGATTGTGGACTTCGCCTCTTTTGACTTTTGAGTTATCTTTTAATTTATTTTTGTCCTCCTACAAAATGTCAAGGGAAAATCATAGAAAATAGACATTTCACCTTGTATTACTTTGTTTTAATTAATTATATAATTTGATAGATTAAATGTATGTTATCGAAACATGTTTATGTTTTAGGACTAGGGCATGGTGTTACTTAGAAACATATGCCCCATTTTGTTCTAGTAAAGAAAGAACCCCTTTTTCATCTCCTTTTTCTTTATTTTTTGTTTTTCATTTGTCCCCTTTTGTGTTTGGTGTTGTTTTCCTAATTTGTTTCTTTACTCTTTTGAGCATTTTTTGTTTATTAATCTTCAGATTTTTTTTGTCTTAGCATGTGAGTAGGGGACACTCAAAAAACCAACCCCACACTCTAGAATTCATCCAATATATCATTTAGAAATCAACATAAAATTAGAATATAATTGGAGAGTAAGCTTCTTATAGGAGTATCACCAATGCAGATCCCGTGGAACTCAATAGCAATCAGATTCTTACACACAAGATCTATCTCACACACCTAATATATAGGAGATACAATACATGAAACCGTCAAATGGTATTACAAAACCATTTGCTAAAAACTATCTAAAAAAGTGGCACCCCTATTCTGTATCCAATTTATTCATACTCTCCTTTGTCCACAAAGTCCAATCTCTTCCCCTCTATAAAAAGTGTTTCAAATAAACTAGTTGAAAAAGGATGTGTCACACTACCTAAAAAATGACACCCCTATTCTATATCCAATTTATTCATCCTCTCTTTTTTCACAAAGTCCAATCCCTTCCCCTCTATAAACAAGTGTTTCAAATAAACCAAATGAAAAAGGATGTGTAGTAATGGAAAGGAAACATATTGAATTATTCTAGTAAAAAATAGATGTAACTACAAAAGTGCTAGAGGAAAAAATAGTTCAATACACCATGTCATCTTCTAAGGTAGGATCTTATACCCTTACTCAAGCACTAACCACTTCAATAGCTCCTCCGTAAGAATCATTTTAGGAAGAATATTTTTCCACCCCAAAGATTGCTAACTCCTCCAATGAATAATATAGATAATATTTCCAGTAAGCATCTAACATAATAGTTAGGTTAAGATCCATAATTTAGAAGAGATAAAGAAATTATAGTCACATCTCATGAGATTTCTTAGGATTTATAAAAATATTTCAGCCCCAACTATAGAAGAAAAGAGCCTCGCCTACTGGGAAGGGTAGATTGAAGGGTTTGGTGAAGTTGGCTTAAACTCATATATCTTACTCAGACTAGACCTGATATTTCCAATGCAGTTGGCATAGTTGGAAGATTTGCAGTAGAACCTAAGCAAAGTCACCTCATGGCAGTAAAGAGAATATTTAGATACTTGCAGGGCACTATAGATTATGGTCTATGGTATCCTAATTTAGAAAATGTTGAGCTTCACGTATACACTAATGCTGATTGGGCAGGATGCGTAGATGATAGAAAGAGTACATCAGGTGGAGAAATGTTTCTTGGTGATAGACTTGTCACTTGGAAAAGCAAGAAACAAAATTGTATTTCTCAGTCAACAGCAGAAGTGGAGTATGTTGCAACAACCTTGAACTATTCTACAATTGTTTGGATCAAGCAGATGATAAAGGATTTTGGAATTCAAATTGATTATCCTATTGTTATTCATTATGATAACACTAGCACTATCAATATGTCTAAGAACCCTATGATGCATGCAAAGACAAAGAATATTGAGATCAAGTATCACTTCCTAAGAGAGAAAGTGGCAGAGAAAGAAGTCAAGTTGGACTATGTGAGTACTAAAGATCAGTTGGCAGATATATTCACAAAGCCCTTGCCTAAAGATACTTTTGAGTATCTCAGGGAGAAGTTGGGAGTAATTCCCTTCCCTGATTCTGCTTAAAAGAAAGAAGGAAAGGCATCAGTCCTCAGGGACTGATGGAAGGTTGAAGTCCTAATCTACCTTAGGAGTAGTACCGATGCTTACAATGAATGGCACCCTTTGCCATTGATGTCAAAGGGGGAGTAATATATAGTCATGAAAAGTAGAAGTAAAAAGGAGGAGTATTATACTAAGGGGGATTAGTATTCTATTATGACAACAGTTCAGTTCAGGAAATGGAGAATGTTGGAAAATATTGCAGCAGATGGAGGACTCATCTTTGGGGGAGTTTTGAAGAGGAAATGGAGAATGTTATAAAAGAAAGTTCTTTTAGGTTGGTGGTGGTTTTTCATTCCACATGTTGCCATCAATGCCAAAGGGGGAGATTGTTGGAGATTTGCTAGCAGGATAGTTTCGACTGTATGTTTGTCATTGATGACAACATATGGAAAGTACCATGCATGGAAGTCTTATGTAGTAAGCTTTCAACATATGTAGCATGGACCTAATATCAACATGATATCATGGGCATAGAGGTTAACTATTAGTACAGACAGTTATATAGTAGCTTGTGTTAGCAGTGTTCCTGACAGAGTAACAGGCAGTGTTCTGTGTATGGTTGTTCGTATAGTTATCATAAAGCCTTGCGCGCTTGGATATATGTTGAAGACATATTAGTGTTGTTACATTCATGGACGCAGAGTTTGATGATCAATAGAAGTGAAGTTATGCAGTCGCTATTCACCAGTAGCAGTTTCCCCATAGGTATATTATATAAGTTCCTTATCTCTTTTATTTAATACTTGAAATAACATTAATTTATTGTATCCCAAAGATGAGTGTCTTATCCCTGCTCATTTAACTCTGTAATTTTTTTTTTAATCCTATTGTTAAGGTTTTAGGATCATTTCAAATGTAATAGCACTATTTGATTGTATGTGTTTTCCAAATGCATCAAACTCTTTGTATTTATACATGAAAAGGACAAGAAGAGACATGTCCCTTCATGGGACATGTCTATTCATTAATTTATTTTATTAATTTAACTATTTAGTTATTATGAGAATAAATATAATCTCTCTCTCTCTCTCTCTATATATATATATATATATATATATATATATATATATATATATATATATCACTTATTATATATATTGATATATGTTTATATATAATAAATCATTTCTCATAATAATCATATAGTCAGTATTATTTATCTAACCGATGCTACAAACATCAACACTCCCTCTTAGCTAGGGAGGATTAATCAATCCAATGTCAACACTTAAGACACTTGACAACATCAATTATATGATGTAAACAATAAAGACATCATCCTAATGATGTAATCAATAGAAACATAGTCTCAATGTGTGGATTGCCTCCATCAGTGATTCTATCCACAAGTCCTCGGGTGGATTGCCTCCATCGGTGATTCTATCCACAATTGATCAAGTGGACTGCCTCCATCGACGATTCTATCCACAAGTCCTCAAGTGGATTGCCTCCATCGGTGATTCTATCTACAAGTCCTTAGGTGGATTGCCTCCATCGGAAATTCTATCCCTTTGATATCTTGATTATTGGCTTATCAAAATGTCAACACATGGCATTCACCTAAGTACTCAAGAGTTCATAAAGATATCATCTCATGATATCGAGAGCATTGGCTTGCAGAATATCAACTCTCAAGATATTCACCAAGTGCTTAGAGTAATGGCCTACTAACGTCAATTCTCATGATGTCCACCAAGTACTCAACAAATATTTATAGGTAATGTGCACTTACCATAAGAACATTTACATCATCTATTATGATCTGTTTCAGCCATCACAAGATGTCTATCACAATAGAAGATGCCATCTATTATGATCTATTTCAGCCATCACAAGATGTCTATCACAATAGAAGATGCCATCTATCATGATTTGTTTCAGCCATCACAAGATGGTTATCACAATAGAAGATGTCATTTATCATGATCTGTTTCAGCCATCACAAGATGTCTATCACAATAGAAGATCAATTTATTGTAAGATCGTCACCTTCCAATAACTTTTGCAAATACAAGTGATAATCATTTGGAAGTCAAGTCACTTCCTCATGATTTAAACATAGGGGGAAAGCCAATTAAAAACATTCATGATTTAGTAGTATAATAATCAATTATATCAAGTTTACCTCAGAAGTGTTTCACCTTCAATAGTGAACTCCCTCTCAATCAGTATGATTAAGATTGTCACAATTTGACTGAACCATCTGCTCCCTCTAAAGCTCAAGTTTATCAACTTCTTGACCTCTTTTGAAATGCTAGACTCCCTTTTCATCTAGTCTCAATCATCAATTCATTTGCAAGCATCAAGTTCCTTCTCCCTTGAATGCAATTATCTTGTGCTTCTGTCCTGAAGGTATGTCAGAGAGAGATTGCAAATAGCTCACTAAACTATATTCCAATGTTGATCGAACTATCCTGCTTCCATGTGATTGCATATGCGCAAGGCGAATAAAGTATCAATTTTTTTCATGAAATGAAATCCATGTTTAAGGTGTGATAATTCACAAATTGTACAGAAACAATGGCAGCGCAAGTAACATTTGACATGACTTTTGGGATTGGTCAAGAGCATGCGAGACTAATTTTTTATTTTATTTATTTATTTGATCCATATGATGATGTATGGTGACTTTTGGCTATGTCACCCATGACAAATCATAAGAAGAATGTGGAAAGTTTTGTGCAGTCATAAAAGAAGGATTATGAACTCTGAGCTTTGAAAGATGATGTGCAACTTATTTTGTTTTTTTATTAATTCAGTAAGAGTTTGGTTTTGAAATTTACTTGTAGTGACACAATTAAGATTTATTTATTTCATTTAGAATATTTTGGTTAGTAGATTTTGAAATATTTATATTAATTTTTGATAAGTAAATTAGGTCTAATTGGACTTTCTAAGTAGTTCATTTGATTGTTCTTAACTAAATGCAGTTCAATAGTCAAATATAGAGTTCAGATTTAGGATCCACGTTACTATTCTTAATTACATTCATTTTAATTGTCAAACTACATGAAACCATTACACAAACTTGGCCCTATGATTTCATCTAAAGAATTTGAACTTGAATATCCAACATGAAAATCTAAGAACTAACCAAATAAACTCAAATCCTACATGTTTCTTTTAACTTTGAGTAGAAATATGTGCACATAATAAAATATCTTGTTGGTTTTTAGTGTAATTTATTTTGCCTTTGAATTTCACCATTGTTCTCTTGGTAACAAGTCTATAAAATGAATCATGTGCATCTTAATGCTTTCTTTAGTCAATAGTATTTGGTATTCTATTTATAAATTTCAAACTTGCTTTCAAACATAAGCTTGTTAATCTTAATCAATAGGAAAATAATTCTTTAGTCAACAATATTTGGTATTCTATTTATTTTTCAAGCTTGTGTTGAAATAAAAGTTTGTTAACTTTAAATAATAGGAAAATAATTATATTGATGTTCAATATCACTTTTCATATGAGAGGTTTGAATGTCGTAAAGTCATGATATACAATTTAGACACCTTTCTTAATATTAGAGATTCCTCATGATGCTAATGAACATGTTGAAATTATGTTAATGCAATGAGATTGTGGAATTTGCCTCTTTTGACTTTTGAGTTATCTTTTAATTTATTTTTGTACTCCTACAAAATGTCAAGGGAAAATCATAGAAAATAGACATTTCACCTTGTATTACTTTGTTTTAATTAATTATATAATTTGATGGATTAAATGTATGTTATCGAAACATGTTTATGTTTTAGGACTAGGGTATGTGCAAGATCATGAGGGGCCAAAAAGTGGCGATGTGAAAAGTATTCACTTTTCACTCGTCCAAAAGTGCATGAAAATGCTTGTTGACTTTTTAGTAGGCCTGGGTGTCAGTACACCTGGGCAAACTTGACACCAAAGCACAGGCCTAATCGGGTACCCGATATTATTGGGTACCCGATAACTATGGCATAAATTCAAAACCCACGAGCCCTTTTCTTCATTTCTTTCCGCATTTTTCTTTGCCAAAATGGCTTGATATATCATATACCCGATATATTTTTGAATACCTGATTTGGGAAACAACAAATTCGACTCCCGAGCATATTCGGTAAGTAATTATTTGTATATTTTTATTATTTTATTTCATTTTCATGCTAAATGTAGCGTTTTTTCTTTAAATAGGGTTTTGTATTGATATTTGTCATAATATATGAAATTAGATTGAAATTTAAATTTGTTTTTTATTTAATCAGGCATGGCTGACAACAATGAAGAAAATAACCCTCCTGAACCAAATAATGATCCCGAAAACAATCCCCCATATCTAAACCCTAAATCTTTACAAGATTTGATACAAGAAAATTTGAACACAATACAAGGTTTCCAAAACACGTATCAAAATATACCTACATTAGGTCCCATGCTTGCCACACTAAATACAATTGTTGGAAATATTGACGTGCACTCACGTAGCAACATAATGCTGCTCTTTATTGGCGTGATGATATGCACGCCCAATTTGATGACGGGCTTGACCATGATGGGATTGCGGCCCTTAATATAACTAAGGAAGATATAGCCGCCCTTTTTGTCAATCCTAAAACTGGAATACTAGTTGACCCCAAAAAGCCCAAATTATCAATAAAATGGTGCACAAATGAGGCAATGCACACAAACTTTTGGGATCGCTGGTGGATGGTTTTTGATAAACCACCCCATAGCAATTTGGAGGTCCCATTTTATTTCATTAAAAAATTGTATGCTGAGTTTGTGCTTGGTCACCATGTTGATTATTGGAGTATGATGCCCAACATGGGCGTAGGCGGAGGAGCTCCTCAGACTAGGCCATCTTCCTAGCACCGAAAGGCCACTACCTTTGTCCCCCCCACTAGTGTTGCACCCTCTCCTCTAGTGCAGCATCCTGATATAATTGTAGAGGCTGCCTCACAGACTATTAGGGCCATTCATTTATTGAGTGATCAGTTGATCATGCAGACCAGGTTAGTGTTGCCTCTTGGTGTGGATGATGCTAGTGCATCGACATCTCATCGAAGCTCACATGTATGCGAGCCCCATATTTGCATTGTATGCAAGAACATGTGCCTCAGATCGCTTACTGATGCTGATATATATCAGTTACATGTTATTGATGAGGAGGATATAGGAGATGTAGCTGCAGAGGCTGCAACACCTCATGGAGCATCTAGATCTCATGAGAGTGCTCAGGAGGTGTAAGCAGAGCCATTGACCCTTGTTGATACGGTAAGAGTAAACATTATAAATAAATTTGTCACATGACTTATTTAATTTTAAAATAATTTATTTATTTAGATTAGTTTTAATGATTGCATGCACTTATGTATATATATATTTTCCATTTATGTTCATTTGATGACATAGGAGGAGGTGAGACAGGTGGATGAGTCCACACTTTCGGCCATTTCATTTGGCCTTGATGACTATATGATAAATTATAAATTATGTACCCATTAGTTATTTTTTATATCATTTGGTGTACATGCTTAAATCTCTATCAATTAGAGCAATAAAATTCATACATTTACTTATATATTATCATCTGATTGTGTTCTTGCAGGGTATAGCCGATGTGAGTGGGGGGCCCAAGGGGGTTCCTTCATCAGGTGTCAACAAAGGAAAGGTAGTTAATTGTTTAAGATTAATTATGCATGCACATGTATGCCACTTGTGTGTAGTAATAAATATTTTACTTGCACTTTATTGTATAGGGTGTGGCTATTGATGATGTCTCGATAGTTGTTCGGCAGCGTAGGGTTATAGGCATCTCGATTCAGAGTGACAACCCGATTGTACGTAGACTTTTACATATTGTTATTTGTATTTTGTAACCAGGGTTGCTATGATGAAGTACATTTATATATAATTGACAATCTTTTTACTCTCATAGGTTACTCTGAGTGTGAGGGAGGGCCCACGAGAATCTTTCATATCTTTGTTGACCCAACCCACCATTCCAGAGGAGGGATCATCAGATGTAAGTTTTAATTTTAGTTCAATCAATTTGTAATTTTATTATGCTATCATCCTATTTTGTAGATTTATTACTCTATGTTGCACCACTCTACTAATCTCATTATTGCAAATATATATTTATAGGTCACAGTTGGTATTGTTGGCATGGTCCCTTCGCTACCCAGGACTTATGCCAGGACACCTAATCGTGGTAGGCAACCGAGAGACCAGGTACAAATATTTGTATTCAGTTTATATAATTTTAATTAAATTAGTGTTTGAATTATGAACTATATATATATATATATATATATATATATATATATATGTATGTATGTACAAATCATATAAAGTAAGCAATCTAACTTGGGTTTGAACTCATTTTTTATGTAGGATCAATCAGAGCCCAACACTTCTTCAAAGAGGCTACATTTTGATGATCCCCCTACGGCATAGGATGTAGTTTTAGTTTTGTGGTCATTTAGAGATGCCACTTCACACATTTTGAGATGTCATATATGCCACATTGTACACCTTAAAACATTGATTTTGTAGACATTTTGAAATGGCATGTGCCATATTGGTATATGGAGATACTTTTGATACATTTGATACTTTGTATATATAGAACATGTTCATTTATATGTTATATTTGCATCATCTTTTGTAATACATATTTATTATTCATGTTTATGGAATTGAATGGTGAAGTTATAGATTGACTATGATTATCATTATGATTGAAATTATATCTTGTTGAAGTTACATTTATTTTTCTTTACTCTGGAATACCCTGTTCATGGAGCTTATTATGTTTGAGGTTTAACTTCTATAGATTTCCTATGTTCTTATGTTTCATACCATTATATATACTCACTTGAGCCACTTAGTAATACATTGTTTGAATACTATGCATATACTCACTATGTATATAACTTGTCATATTGGGGTCACTTGAGCCACAGAAGATTGCTGCCCAATCGTGCTTAGTGCACCTTGGGGTCACTTGGATCGAGCGTGGTCACGAGCATTCTAGTGACTCTGTGGGTGAAACGAGGTTGTCACTGGCATTTACCCAGCCAACCAGACCTAATTGAATAGATGGTTTGATGCAATGTCAGATGGTTTGAAAGATACGTTGCTAAGCCGCTTTCAACCGACCCTCACTACAAGTTTTGGCATCGACCGAGATCACCTTGCCAAATGCAAATGAAGTCGAATCACCCAAAACTGAGAGAGGTTATAGTAGACCTCAAAAACATGATCCCGTAGCACATGATGGTTTTTCAATACCTCTCACAAACTCTGAGATACGAGCCCTGGAAGATCGTTGCCCAATCATGCTTAGTGCACCTTGGGGTCACTTGGGTCGAGCATCGCCACGAGCTTTCCCATGACTCCATGGGTGGAATGGGGTTGTCACTGGCATTTAACCAGGCAACTGAAGCTGATGGAGTAGATGGTTCGATGCCAAGTTAGATAGTTTGAAAGATATGCTACTAAGCCGCTTTCAATTGACCCTCACTCTAAGTTTTGGCATCGACTGAGATCGCCTTGCCAAATACAAATGAAGTCAAATAGCCCAAAATTAAGAGAGGTTATAGTAGACCTCAGAAACATGATCCCGTAGCACGTAATGATTTATTGATACCTCTCAGGAGCTCTGAGATACAAGCCCCAGAAGATCACTACCCAATTGTGCTTAGTGCACCTTGGGGTCACTTGGGTCAAGCGTGGTCGTGAGCTTTCCCATGGCTCTGTGGGTGGAACAGGGTTGTCACTAGCATTTACCCAGCCAACCGGAGTTGATGGAGTAGATGGTTCAATGCTAGGTTAGATGGTTTGAAAGATATGCTGTTGAGCTGCTTTCAATTGGCCCTCATTGCAAGTTTTGGCATCGACTAAGATCGCCTTACCAAATGCAAACAAAGTCGAATCGCCCAAAATGGATAGAGGTTATAGTAGACCTCAGAAACATGATCTCATAGCACCTAATGGTTTTTTGATACCTCTCACGAGCTCTCAGATACGAGCCATGAAAGATCATTGCCCAATCGTGCTTAGTGCACCTTCGGGTCACTTGGGTCGAGCATGGTCGCGAGCATTCCCATGACTCTGTGGGTGGAATGGGGTTGTCACTAGCATTTACCTGGCCAACTAGAGCTGATGGAGTAGATGGTTTGATGCCAAGTTGGACGGTTTGAAAGATACGCTGCTAAGCCGCTTTTAATTGACCCTCACTGCAAGTTTTGGCATCGACTGAGATCGCCTTGCCAAATGAAAATGAAGTCAAATTGCCCAAAACTAAGAGAGGTTATTGTAGATCTCAGAAACATGATCGTGTAGCCCTTGATAGTTTGTCAATACCTCTCACAAGCTCTAAGAGACAAGCTCTAGAAGATCACTACCTAATTGTGCTTAGTGCACCTTGGGATCACTTGGGTCGAGCGTGGTCGCGAGCATTCCAGTGACTCCGTGGGTGGAGTGAGGTTGTCACTAGTGTTTACCTAGCCAATCAAAGCCAATGGAGCATACTGTTCAATGTCAGGTCGGACGGTTTGAAAGATACGCTGCTGAGCCGCTTTTAACTGACCCTCACTGCAAGTTTTGGCATCGATTGAGATCGCCCTGCCGAATGCAAATGAAGTCGAATCACCCCAAACTGAGAGAGGTTATTGTAGACCTTGGAAACAAAATCCTATTGCCCCTAATGGTTTTTCGATACCTCTTACGAGTTCCAAGATATGAGCCCCAGAATATTGCTGCCCAATCATGCTTAGTGCATCTTGGGGTCACTTGGGTTGAGCGTGGTCACAAGCTTTCCTGTGACTCCATGGGAAAAATAGGGTTGCCACTAGCATTTACCTGGCCAACCAGAGCCAATGGAGTAGATGGTTCAATGCTAGGTTGGACGGTTTGAAAGATATGCTGCTGAGCCGCTTTCAACTGACCCTCACTGCAAGTTTTGGCATCGACTGAGATTGCCCTGCCAAATGCAAATGAAGTCAAATCACCCAAAATTGAGAGAGGTTATTATAGACCTCAAAAACATGATCCTGTAGCCCCTAATAGTTTGATGATACCTCTCACAAGCTCCAAGATACGAGCCCCGGAAGATCCTTGCCCAATCGTGCTTAGTGCACCTTGGGGTCACTTGGGACGAGCGTGGTCACGAGCTTTCTCATGACTCTGTGGGTGGAATGAGGTTTTCACTAGTGTTTACCTGGCCACCTAGAGCTGATGGAGTAGACGGTTCAATGCCAGGTCAGACGGTTTGAAAGATATACTGCTAAGCTACTTTCAACTGACCCTCACTGCAAGTTTTGGCATCGACTGAGATCACCTTGCCAAATGTAAATGAAGTCAAATCGCCTAAAATTGAGAGAGGTTATTGTAGACCTCAAAAAAAAAATCTCGTAGCCCCTGATGGTTTGTTGATACCTCTCACGAGCTATGAGATACAAGCCCTAGAAGATCACTGCACAATCGTGCTTAGTGCACCTTGGGGTCACTTGGGTCAAGCATGGTCGCGAGCTTTCCCGTGACTCCGTGGGTAGAATGGGGTTGTCGCTAGCATTTAACCCACCAACTAGAGCTGATGGAGTAGATGATTTGATGCCAAGTTAGATGGTTTGAAAGATACGCTACTGAGCTGCTTTCAACTCACCCTCAATGCAAGTTTTGGCATTGATTGAGATTGCCTTGCCAAATGCAAACGAAGTCGAATCACCCAAAAATGAGAGAGGTTATTATAGACTTCAGAAACATGATCTTGTAGCCCCTAAAAATTTGTCGATACCTCTCATGAGCTCTAAGATATGAGCCCCAGAAGATTTTTTCCCGATCGTGCTTAGTGCACCTTGGGGTCACTTGGCTCGAGCGTGGTCGCGAGCATTCCGGTGATTTCGTAGGTGGAATGAGGTTGTCACTACCATTTACCCACCCAACCGGAGCTGATGGAGTAGTTTGTTTGATGCCAGGTCAGATGATTTGAAAGATATGCTACTGAGCCGCTTTCAACTGACCCTCACTACAAGTTTTAGCATCGACTGAGATCACCCTGCCAAATGCAAACAAAGTCAAATCGCCCAAAATTGAGAGAGGTTATTATAGAACTTGAAAACATGATCCTATTTCCCCTAATGGTTTGTTGATACCTCTCACGAGCTTTGAGATATGAGCACCGGAAGATCGCCACCCCATCATGCTTAGTGCACCTTGGGGTCACTTGGGTCGAGCGTGGTCGCGAGCTTTCCCATGACTCCGTGGGTGGAATGGGGTTGTCACTAGCATTTACCTGGCCAATCGGAGCCAATGGAGTAGATAGTTTAATGCTAGGTTAGGCGGTTTGAAAGATATGCTGCTGAGCTGCTTTCAACTGACCCTCATTACAAGTTTTGGCATCGATTAAGATTGCCCTACCAAATGCAAATGAAGTCGAATCACCCAAAACTAAGAGAGGTTATTTTAGACCTCAAAAACATGATCTTGTAGCCCCTAACAGTTTTTTGATACCTCTCATGAGCTCTGAGATACAAGCCCCAGAAGATCGCTGCCCAATCATGCTTAGTGCACCTTGGGGTCACTTGGGTCGAGCGTGGTCGTGAGCTTTCCCGTGACTCCGTGGGCAGAATGGGATTGTCACTAGCATTTACCCAGCCAACCAAAGCTAATGGGGTAGATGGTTTGATGCTAGGTTGAAGGGTTTGAAAGATATAATGCTGAGCCGCTTTCAACTGACCCTCACTACAAGTTTTGGCATCGATTGAGATTGCTTTTCCAAATGCAAACGGAGTCAAATTGCCCAAAAATGAGAGAGGTTATTGTAGACTTCAAAAACATGATCTTGTAGCTATTGAGGGTTTGTCGATACCTCTCATGAGCTCTGAGATACGAGCCCCAGAAGATCACTGCCTAATCATGCTTAGTGCAGCTTGGGGTCACTTGGGTTGAGCGTGGTCGCGAGCTTTCCCGTGACTCTATGGGCAGAACAGGGTTGTCACTAGCATTTACCTAGCCAACTAGAAGTGATGGAGTAGATGGTTCAATGCCAGGTCAAACGGTTTGAAAGATATGCTGCTGAGCCGCTTTCAACTGAGCTTGACTGCAAGTTTTGGCATCGACTGAGATCATCTTTCCAAATGCAAATGAAGTTGAATCACCCAAAACTGAGAGAGGTTATTGTAGACCTTAGAAACATGATCTTGTAGCCCTTGAAATTTTGTCAATACCTCTCACGAGCTCTGAGATACAAGCCCCGAAAGATCACTATGCAATCAAGCTTAGTGCACCTTGGGGTCACTTGGGTTGAGCGTGGTCGCGAGCGTTCTAGTGACTCTGTGGGTACAATGAGGTTGTGACTGATGTTTAGTCAGCCAAATGGAGTTGATGGAGTAGAATGTTCGATGCCAGGTCGGATGGTTTGAAAGATACACTGTTGAGCCACTTTCAACTGACCCTCACTGCAAGTTTTAGCATCGACTGAGATTGCCTTGCCAAATGCAAATGAAGTCAAATCACCCAAAACTGAGAGAGGTTATTGTAGACCTCAGAAACATGATCCCATTAACCTTGATGGTTTGTTGATACCTCTCTCGAGCTCTGAGATATGAGCCCCGAAAGATCACTACCTAATCATGCTTAGTGCACGTTGGGGTCACTTGGGTCGAGTGTGGTCACGAGCTTTCCCGTGACTCTGTGGGTGGGACGGGGTTGTCATTGGAATTTACCTGGCCAACTAGATCCAATAGAGTAGATGGTTCAATGCCAAGTTAGATGGTTTGAAAGATATGCTGCTGAGCCACTTTCAACTGACCCTCACTACAAGTTTTGGCATCGACTGAGATTGCTCTGCCAAATACAAACGAAATTGAATCGCCCAAAATTGAGAGAGGTTATTGTAGACCTTAGAAACATGATCCTGTAGCCCCTAATAGTTTGTTGATATCTCTCATGAGTTTCAAGATATGAGCCCTGGAAGATTGATGTCCAATCATTCTTAGTGCACCTTGGAGTCACTTGGGTCAAGCGTGGTCGCGAGCTTTCCTGTGACTTTGTGGGTGGAATAGGGTTGTTACTGGCATTTACCCGGCCAACCAAAGCTAATGGAGTAGACGGTTTGATGCCAGGTCAGATGATTTGAAAGATATGCTGCTAAGTCATTTTCAACTTACCCTCACTACAAGTTTTGGCATCAACTAAGATCACCTTGCCAAATGCAAACGAAGTTGAATCACCCAAAATTGAGAGAGGTTATTGTAGATATCAAAACCATGATCCCGTAGCCCTTGACAGTTTGTCAATACCTCTCATGAGCTCTGAGATATGAGCCTCAAAAGATCGCTGCCCAATCATGCTTAGTGCACCTTGGGGTCACTTGGGTCAAGCGTGGTCGCGAGATTTCCCGTGACTGCATGGGTGGAATGGGGTTGTCATTGGCATTTACCCTACCAACTAGAGCTGATGGAGTAGACAGTTTGATGCCAGGTCTAACAGTTTGAAAGATACGTTGCTGAGTCACTTTCAACTGACCCTCACTGCAAGTTTTGGCATAGACTGAGATTGCCCTACCAAATGCAAACGAAGTCGAATCACCCAAAACTAAGAGAGGTTATTGTAGAAATAAGAAACATGATACCATATCCCCTAGGGGTTTGTTAATACCTCTTATGAGCTTTGAGATACAAGCCCCAGAAGATCACTGCCCAATCATGCTTAGTGCACCTTGGGGTCACTTGGGTCGAGCGTGGTCGCAAGCTTTCCAGTGACTCTATGGGCGGAATAGGGTTGTCACTAGTATTTACCTAGCCAACCGGAGCTGATGGAGTAGACAGTTTGATGCCAGGTCAGATGGTTTGAAAGATATGCTGCTTAGCCGCTTTCAACTGACCCTCACTACAAGTTTTGGCATCGACTGAGATCGCCTTACCAAATGCAAACGAAGTCAAATCGCTCAAAACTGAGAGAGGTTATTTTAGACCTCATAAACATGATCCCATATCCCCTGACAGTTTATTGATACCTCTCATGAGCTTTGAGATATGAGCCCCGGAAGATCGCTGCCCAATCATGCTTAGTGCAGCTTGGGGTCACTTGGGTTGAGCGTGGTCATGAGCTTTCTCGTGACTCTGTGGGTCGAACGGGGTTGTCACTGGCATTTACCCAGCCAACCAAAGCCAATGGAGTAGATGGTTTGATGCCAGGTTAGATGGTTTGAAAGATACGCCGTTGAGCCGCTTTCAACTGACCCTCACTGCAAGTTTTGGCATCGACTGAGATTGCCTTGCCAAATGCAAACGAAGTCGAATCGCCCAAAAATGAGAGAGGTTATTGTAGACCTTAGAAATAGGATCCCGTAGCCCCTAATAGTTTGTTGATACCTCTCACAAGCTCTGAGATACAAGCCCTGAAAGATCACTGTCTAATTGTGCTTAGTGCACCTTGGGGTCACTTGGGTCGAGCGTGGTTGAGAGCTTTCCCATGACTCCATGGGTGGAACAGGGTTGTAACTAGCATTTAATTGGCCAATTGGAGCTGATGGAGTAGATGGTTTGATGCCAGGTTGGATGGTTTGAAAGATACACTGCTGAGCCGCTTTCAACTGACTCTCACTGCAAGTTTTGGCATCGACAGAGATTGCCCTGCCAAATGCAAATGAAGTCGAATCGCCCAAAACTAAGAGAGGTTATTTTAGACCTCAAAAACATGATCTTGTAGCCCTTGATGGTTTGTTAATACCTCTCACGAGCTCCAAGATATGAGCCCTGAAAGATCACTGCCCAATTATGCTTAGTGCCCCTTGGGGTTACTTGGGTCAAGCGTGGTCGTGAGCTTTCCCGTGACTCCGTGGGTGGAACGATGTTGTCACTAGCATTTACTCAGAAAACCAAAGCCAATGGAGTAGATGGTTTGATGCTAGGTTGGACGGTTTGAAAGATATGTTGCTGAGCCGCTTTCAACTGACCCTCACTGCAACTTTTGGAATTGACTGAGATCACCTTGCCAAATGCAAACAAAGTCGAATCACCCAAAATTGAGAGAGGTTATTGTAGACCTCAGAAACATGATCTTGTATCCCCTAATGGTTTGTCAATACCTCTCATGAGCTTTGAGATACAAACCCTAGAAGATCGCTGCCCAATCATGCTTAGTGCACCTTGGCGTCACTTGGGTCAAGCGTGGTCGCCAGCTTTCCCGTGACTCCGTGGGTGGAACAGGGTTGTCACTAGCATTTACCCGGTCAATCAGAGCTGATGGAGTAGATGGTTTGATGCCAGGTCTGATGGTTTGAAAGATACGCTGCTGAGCCGCTTTCAACTAACTGTTAGTGGTATGTTTGAAATTTGAACTGTGAAACTAATCATGATTAAGCTTGTGAAATTTGAACTGTGAAGCTTATTATGTTTGAGGTTTAACTTTTATAGATTGTTTGAAATGATAAAAAATAATATCCTTAAAGTAATATAAACAACAATCAAACATGTAAGAATTCAAACCATGCAAATGATATAAGTAAATGACATGTAAGATCCCTTCTTGGGAGTATTGGCCACCCATACATGATTTTGGTCATAAGTCCTTATCAAGAGTTTTAGGACATTTAACTTTTAAATCAAATTGATTATTACAAATTTCCATTATAGGCTTCAAAAGATCTCAATTGACCATTAAGGATCCTTTTGTCCTTCTATCTCTGATTGGATCCATGGTGACCGTAGGCATCTTCATAGGTGCTCCTGCACAAGTCAGAATCCACATACAAAACCAAGTTTATTTACTCAAAATACAATCTAAGAAAGGTGAAATTAATGTATTGAAATTAAGCTTAATGAACTTAGAAAACAATGCACTAAGTTAACTTATTACCTTGTCAAGTGTTCCTAAAGGGTCATCTCTTTGCTTCAGGGTCTCCAATAGTGCTTCATGATCAGTAGTACTAATAGTCCAAAGTTCTTTTGTCTTTGGTCTTCCTTGATGCTTTGACAACTTGAAATTTGTTGGTATAACAAGGTGTGAATACATGAGAATAGTTTTGTGCTTCTCATAGTCTTCAAATGCGAGAATTCCATTCTTTCTAATCATGTATGTTCGTAGCCATGTTCCCGTAACAACAACTGAACCAGTAGGATATGTGAACCCATCACCATCTGTCATCGGTTGTACAAGCTTATGTTTACCTTGTACACAACGTGCTAACCAATAATCTAACCTCTCATCATTCCCCTATGATGCAACCAATGCAAAAACATTTCCTGGTGTCAGAAGATCTAAAAGATGGTCATAGTCAACTGAAGTGTTGATGTCATCATTTCTTATAGAGAGTGTCAAAGATAAAGGAGTTAGATACTGTGGAACCCATGTATCCACCCACTCACTTGACTCGCAATGATACCAATCATACTGAAAACACATGGGGCAAAAACAAGCCAACTCTCATGTCCAAATGGTCCATGTACTACTATTGGAGCTTTGGAATGAATGCATTTTTGAAGAGTCTTTCATTGTTTGACAATCCAATCTATCTCCTATAGTTCCCTCCTCAACCAACCAAAAGAATCTATGCACTATAGAATCAAGAGGCCCCCCTTGTGACAATGCTAAAGTACACTAATCAATAATAGAATGAGCATCAAGAAGTACAACACCTGAAATCCTCAATTGCTCCTTAACTAGAGCTCTCTTCACACACGCACCTGCTCCGTCATTCTCCCCTTTCCCATGCCTTGACTCAAAAAAACTCCAAATGTGAGGTACACCTCTCTCCACATGCATTCTACACAATCAATAAAACATTCTAGCATTCTTAAATTGACTGGTGCAATTATCCGACCAAATGAGATGTCTATCCATAGCAATACCATTTTCTTGCAAGAAGTCAAAATAGTTCTGGAAACAATGTTGAACAAACTCATGAGAGTGAGACCTGTTGTCTCTCATATAAAAATGGTACTCTCTAATTATCTTTCGCTCATCTTTTGTGCTATTAGGGGAATGTCTATATGTGATGTGTACAAAAATAGCAACCTGAATGGAATTGTAATATTGAGCTTGAGTCTCATTTTGGGGCTGCAATGTATAGTTCTCCACAAAGTCTACAATAGATATAATAGTTACAATGGGGAAAGTGTCCTTACATGTCCTAAATGGTTGATCCAACCATTGAGACCTGTGACTATTCCTTGCATACTTGTAAAAAAGATTTTTCTTGAAATCTGAGATAAAATCAGCAACATTGTATTCTTTTGCAACTAACTCACATCTAGAGCCTTCACCTCCACTCTTCAATGTATATTTCACCGTTTCATATACCTTTTTTTTGGACAAGTGTCTTTCCAAAATTGTGTTCCAAACCCTCATGAAAACATGTTCTAAACTTGGACAAGCCACCACATTTTGAGCACTTGGCATTTAAGCAATCTTTTTTATAAAATAAACAACCATCATCTCTATGACATAAAAATTGATCTAGCAAGTCTCTTGATGATTTGGGAAGATCACTTTCACCACAATCCTCTAGAATTTCATTAGTATGCAAAGTAGAATGAATGGACCATAATAATTCATGATGCATTGAAAACTCAACATGATATTTGCAACAACATGTATTCAAAATCTTAAGGGGTACACAATAAAATGGCTTCATGGATTCAAAAGACCTTTGTGATATTTTCAATGTTGGATGTGTCTCACAAAATTTTTTATACAACATTGTTTGACTTACCTCCACATAATGTTTAGGATGTGGACTACGGTCTCAATTGCCAACTCTCAACTTCAAGACATCCTTCACATTTGGTGACACTCTTGAGTTAGCATCCCAAAATGGCTGAATTTCATCCTTGACAACATCTGTTAGCTTCTTATCGAAACGTGGAAGTCTCCCACCATAAGCCCATGTATCAATTTGAAGCGGATCATCAAGTCTTTCTCTTCTTGCAAGTGCTCTACCCAAAGTTTTATGGTCTATATTGAAGTCAACACAAGTTTGTCTCATCAAACGAGTCTTTCTCAACTGATGACTTACTAAGGAGGTTGTAATAATCCTTCGAGAAACTCTCTTGTCTTTTTCTCTGCTAGTCTTACCAATGCTATTGAGAGCATTGAAAAGATTCTTCACAACAATGGCATTTCTCTCCATTTTTTTGTTCACACGAATCTTCAATTTCACAAGCACAGGTCTCATCTTTTGCATCTTTAACAATTGCACAAAAATTTGACATTGCTCAACCAATGTCTTGTTTCCAAAAAATTGATCATAAAGTCTTGAAGCCCACAACCTAATGGTTCTATGTGACCTCTTTCCTTCCCAATTATTCATAATGTTCTCCTCAATTTCAATTAACCATTTAGGTCTTCCTAAAAGCCCCGAATTTGAAGTTTGATTATCTTTATTGCAAGGGACTTCATTTCGCATATAATTTGGAGATGTGTAACGTTCATGTGGCTCTTGTGCAACATTTTCATTCCCCAAGTCTACATTTTCAATCTCCATCTGTACATTTTCAAATTCAACATCCTCTTCACTTACAATAGTTTTTACGGGGTCCGATTGATTAATGTTTAACATACCTTCTCTCCTTCTTCGGTGATTTTCCTTATCCTTTTCCCTATATGCTTGAATTTCTTCATCCGTCAACTTCCTCTTGCATTTAGCCTTTTGATGACTGCTGCTTCCCATGGTGAGACCACAAGTTGACAAAAATGAAACAATGGGCCCCAAATCACATTTTTTTTTCTACAACGCATGAAAAAAGTATAAAATCTCATGATTGTCTGGTCTGTGGGGACAGGGAATATTTTTGTCAAATATTACCTATCAAAAATCAGGTATCCGATTTCATATCGGGTACCCAATATTCCCAGGCAGATTAAAAAAAGGGCAGGACCAAATGAAAAAAATTAAACTTTTACATATATTAATGTGTGTGTCTATATGTATGTATGTATATATATATATATATATATATATATATATATATATATATATATATATATATATATATATATATATATATATATATATATATATATATATATATATATATATATATATATATATATATATATATATATATATATATATAAGAGGCATATGATATATGTAATGTATTATTATATACTACTTAATATACTAGTCAATATATAATGTATTATAATGTATTATTATATACTAGTTAATCTATTATATACTAATGTACTAATGTATAATATACTAATTTATATTATATACTAATGTACTAATGTATAATATACTAATGTATTATATACTAATTTTTATTTTCCATTTCTTCTAGGTCTTTAAAGGCGGCTGGCTAAATCTTTGTATTAACTGTTAGGGAATGCATGAAAATAATATGATTCTAAGCATGAGCATGAGTCCCTACAGGGGCATAGTTGTCCCTTTTACAGGAGCTATAAACCCTAGCTACGTAGAAATGGAGGCTTTGAAGAAGATTTCACTGGAGGTGGATTACAGAAGCAAAGGGCAAGAGAATCACTCTGTTTTCACCGCCTGTGGCTGTGAAATGGTATCTTTCCTTTCTTTTTACACCTGAACGCTAAATTATAAAGGTTCTCAAAATAGATTTTGGTTGAACCAGATAATTGTACCACACCTGTCGATAATCCAGCAGCTCAACAAAGTCATTGGGAGGTTAAACAAGAACAACTAGAGGGATCTTTGAACCGGTCGAAGATTATGGAGAGCGGGGAAGGGTTTGGTAAAATGTGCAGCTGTACTGGAAATTATGCAAGCACTGTAGAACTGACCGCATCAATAAATTTAAAGAAGAGATTAGTGGTGACATGACATTATTAGGAAAGCCTTTCTATTTTGATGGCGCCACCCCGATATTATGAAGAATGTCTTGCCACTTCAATGCCGGCACTGCCTTTGTCTCAGACTTTCACCATTGCTTCTCATCAGTAATCTGAGATATGGTAGGGATTGCGGGCTTTTGCACATCATAGTCCATCATAAATTCTCTATAAACCATCATGCATTACAGTATACTACACATTTTTGAATGACTTACTCAAAGAATTTAATTTTGACTGTAATTTTGGCTCCATGAATTGTCATTTTGTGCTCGGAGACCCCTAGGGAGCTTCCATGACCCTTTTTGACACATTTGAATGCTTAAGTGTGTTTGAAGGGGTCCTAAGACCCCTGAAGACACACTTGACCATTCCAATGTGTCAAAAGGGGTCATGGGGACTCCCTAGGGGTCCTAACATGTGATAAGGTTTACTAGGACACCTAGGGAGTCCCCAAGACCCCTTTTGACACATTTGAACACTCAAGTGTGTCCAAAGGGGTCCTAAGACCCATTAAGACACACTTGAGCATTCAAATGTGTCAAAAGGGGTCCTAAGACCCCTTAAGATAGAATTGAGTGTTCAAATATGTCAAAAGGGGTCATGGGTACTCCGTAGGTGTCCTAGTATGTATTATCATGTGTTAGGACCCTTAGGGAGTCCCCATGACCCCTTTTGAGACATTTGAATGCTCAAGTATGTCTTAAGGGGTCTTACGACCCCTTAAGACACACTTAAGTGTTCCAATGTGTCAAAAGGGGTCCTAAGACCCCTTAAGACACACTTGAGCATTCCAATGTGTCAAAAGGAGTCATGGGGACTCCGTAAGGGTCCTAGTATGCCTTATCATGCGTTAGGACCCCTAGGGAGCCCCCATTACCCCTTTTGACACATTTAAATGCTCAAGTGTGTTTGAAGCGGTCCTAAGATGCCTTAAGACACACTTGAGCATTTAAATGTCTCAAAAGGGGTCATGGGGACTCCCTAGGGGTCCTAACACATGATAATGTGTATTAGGACCCCTAGGAAGTCCCCAAGACCCCTTCTGAAACATTTGAATGCTCAAGTGTGTCTAAAGGGGTCCTAAGACCCCTTAAGACACACTTGAGCATTCAAATATCTCAAAAGGGGTCATGGGGACTCCCTTGGGGTCCTAAAGTGTGATAAGCTGTACTAGGACCCCTAGGAAGTCCCCAAGATCCCTTTTGACACATTTGAATGCTCAAGTGTGTCCGAAGGGGTCCTAAGACCCCTTAAGACACACTTGAGTGGTCCAATGTGTCAAAAGGGATCCTAAGACCCCTTAAGACACACTTGAGCATTCAAATGTGTCAAAAGGGGTCTTTGGGACTTCTTAGGGGTCCTAGTATGCCTTATCAGGTGTTAGGACCCCTAGGGAGTCCCAATGACCCCTTTTGACACATTTGAATGCTGAAGTCTGTTCGAAGGGGTCATAAGACCCCTTAAGACACACTTGAGCATTCAAATGTGCCAAAAGGGGTCATGGGGACTCCCTAGGTGTCCTAACACATGATAAGGCATACTAGGACCCGTAGGGAGTCCCCATCACCCCTTGTGACACATTTGAACACTCAAGTGTGTTTGAAGGGGTCCTAAGACCCCTTAAGACACACTTGAGTGTTAAAATGTGTCAAAAGGGGTCATGGGGACTCCCTAGGGGTCCTTACATGTGATAAGGCATACTAGGTCCCCTAGGAAGTCCTCAAGACCCCTTTTGACACATTTGAAAGCTCAAGTGTGTCCAAAAGGGTCCTAAGACCCCTTAAGACACACTTGAGCATTCCAATGTGTCAAAAGGGGTCCTAAGACCCCTTAGGACACACTTGAGCATTCAAATGTGTCAAAAGGGGTCATGGGGACTCCCTAGGGGTCTTAACATGTGATAAGGCGTAGTAGGACTCCTAGGGAGTCCCCATGACCCCTTTTGACATATTTTAACACTCAATTGTGTTTGAAGGGGTCCTAAGACCTCTTAAGACACACTTGAGCATTCAAATGTGTCAAAAGGTGTCATGGGGACTCCCTAGGGGTCCTAACTCGTTATAAGGCATACTAGGACCCCTAGGATATCCCCATGACCCCTTTTGACAAATTTCAATGCTCAAGTGTGTCTGAAGACCCCTTAAGACACACTTGAGGATTCTAATGTGTCAAAAGGGGTCCTAAGACCCCTTAAGACACAATTGAGTGTTAAAATTTGTCAAAAGGGGCCATGGGGACTCCCTAGGGGTCATAACACATGATAAGGTGTACGAGGACCCCTAGGAAGTCCCCAATACCCCTTTTGACATATTTTAATGCTCAAGTGTGTTCGAAGGGGTCCTAAGACCACTTAAGACACACTTGAGCATTCCAATGTGTCAAAAGGGGTCCTAAGATCCCTTAAGACACACTTGAGCATTCAAAAGTGTCAAAAGGAGTCATGGGGACTCCCTAGGGGTCCTAACATGTGATAAGGTGTAGTAGGACCCCTAGGGAGTCCCCATGACCCCTTTTGAAACCTTTGAATGCTCAAGTGTGTCCGAAGGGGTCCTTAGACCCCTTAACAGACACTTGAGCATTCAAATCTATCAAACGGGGTCATGGGGACTCGCTAGGGGTCTTAACGCATGATAAGGCATACTAGGGACCCCTAGGGAGCCCCCATGACCCCTTTTGACACATTTGAATGCTCAAGTGTGTTCAAAGGGGTCCTAAGACCCCTTAAGACACACTTGAGTGTTCAAATGTGTCAAAAGGGGTCATGGGGACTCCCTAGGGATCCTAACACGTGCTAAGGTGTACTAGGACCCCTAGGGAGTCCCTAAGACCCCTTTTGACACATTTGAATGCTCAAGTGAGTTCGAAGGGGTCGTAAGACCCCTTAAGACACACTTGATAATTCCAATGTGTAAAAAGGGGTCCTAAGACCCCTTAAGACACACTTGACTATTCAAATGTGTCATATTGGGTCATGGGGACTCCCTAGGGGTCCTAGTACGCATTATCACACGTTAGGACCCCTAGGGAGTCTCCATGACCCCTTTTGAGGCATTTGAATGCTCAAGTATGTCTTAAGGGGTCTTAGAACCACTTACGACACATTTGAGCATTCTAATGTGTCAAAAGGTTTCCTAAGACCCCTTAAGACACACATGAGCATTCCAATGTGTCAAAAGGGGTCATGGGGACCTTGTAGGGGTCCTAGTATGCCTTATCATGTGTTAGGACCCCTAGGGAGTCCCCATGAACCCTTTTGACACATTTGAACACTCAAGTGTGTCCGAAGGGGTCCTAACATCCCTTAAGACACACTTGAGCATTCAGATGTCTCAAAAGGGGTCATGGGGACTCCCTAGGGGTCCTAATGCGTGATAATGCATAATAGGACCCCTGGAAAGTCCCCATGACCCATTTTGACACATTTGGATGCTAAAGTGTGTCCTAAGGGGTCTAAATACCCCTTAAGACACACTTGAGCATTCAAATGTCTCAAAAAGGGTCATGGGGACTCCCTAGGGGCCCTAACGCATGATAAGGCATAATAGGACCCCTAGGAAGTCCCCAAGTCCCCTTTTGACACATTTGAATGCTCAAGTGTTTCTGAAGGGGTCCTAAGACCCCTTAAGACACACTTGAGCATTCCAATGTGTCAAAAGGGGTCCTAAGACCCCTTAAGACACACTTGAGCATTCAAATGTGTCAAAAGGGGTAATGGAGATGCTTTAGGGGTTCAATAGGTGAAATTATTCTTGTATTTAAAGTGTGTCTGTAGGGGTCCTAAGACCCCTTAAGACACACTTGAGCATTCAAATGTGTGAAAAGGGGTCATGGGGACTCCCTAGAGGTCCTAACGCATGATAAGGTGTACTAGGACCCCTAGGGAGTCCAGATTACCCCTTTTGACACATTTGAACACTCAAGTGTGTCCAAAGGGGTCCGAAGACCCCTTAAGACACACTTGAGCATTCCAATGTGTCAAAAGGGGTCCTAAGACCCCTTAAAACACACTTGATCATTCAAATGTGTCAAAAGGGGTCATGGGGACTCCTTAAGGGTCCTAACATGTGAGAAGGCATACTAGGACCCCTAGGGAGTCTCCATGATCCCCTTTGAAATATTTGAATGCTAAAGTGTGTCTTAAGGTGTCTTAGGACCTCTTAAGACACACTTGAGCATTCAAATGTGTCAAAAGGGGTCATGGGGACTCCCTAGGGGTCCTAACACATGATAAGGTGTACTAGGACCCCTAGGGAGCCCCCATGATCCGTTTTGACACATTTGAATGCTCAAGTGTGTCTGAAGGGGTCCTAAGACCCCTTAAGACACACTTGAGTGTTTCAATGTGTCAAAAGGGGTCATGGGGACTCCGTAGGGGTCCTAGTATGCCTTATCATGTGTTAGGACCCCTAGGGAGTCCCCATGATCCATTTTGACACATTTGAGCACTCAAGTGTGTCCAAAGGGGTTTTAAGACCCCTTAAGACACACTTGAGTATTCAAATGTCTCAAAAGGGGTCATGGGGACTCCCTAGGGGTCCTAACACATGATAAGGCATACTAGGACCCTTAGGAAGTCCCCAAGACCCCTTTTGACATATTTGAATGCTCAAGTGTGTCGGAAGAGGTCCTAAGACCCCTTAAGACACACTTGAGCATTCTAATGTGCCGAAAGGGGTCCTAAGACCCCTTCAGACACACTTGAGCATTCAAATCTGTCAAAAAAGATTTTGGGGACTTCCTAGGGGTCCTACTACACCTTATCAGGCATTAGGGCCCCTATGGAGTCCCCATGACCCCTTTTGACACATTTGAATGCTCAAGTGTGTTTGAAGGGTTCATAAGACCGCTTAAGACACACTTGAGCATTGAAATGTGTCAAAAGGGGTCATGGGGACTCCCTAGGGGTCCTAACATTTGATAAGGCGTACTAGGACCCCTAGGGAGTCCCCATGACCCCTTTTGACATATTTGAACACTCAAGTGTGTTGGAAGGGGTTCTAAGACCCCTTAAGACACACTTGAGTGTTAAAATGTGTGAAAAGGGGTCATAGGGACTCCCTAGGGGTCCTAACGCATGATAAGGCATACTTGGACCCCTAAGAGGTCCCCAAGACCCCTTTTGACACATTTGAACATTAAAGTATGTCCTAAGGGGTCCTAAGACCCCTTAAGACATTGTTGAGCATTCCAGTGTGTCAAAAAGGGTCCTAAGACCCTTTAAGACACACTTGAGTGTTCAAATGTGTCAAAAGGGGTCTTGGAGATTTCCTAGGGGTCTTAGTATGCCATATCAGGTGTTAGGACCCCTAGGGAGTCCCCATGACCTCTTTTGAAACATTTGAATGCTCAAGTGTGTCCGAAGGGGTCATAAGACCTCTTAAGACACACTTGAGCATTCAAATATGTCAAAATAGGTCATGGGGACTCCCTAGGGGTCCTAATGCATGATAAGGTGTACTAGGACCCCTAGGGAGTCCCCATGACCCCTTTTGACACATTTGAATGCTCAAGTGTGTCCGAAGGGGTCCTAAGACACCTTAAGACACACTTGAGCATTAAAATGTGTCAA
The DNA here is from genome assembly GCA_027943335.1 of Chamaecyparis obtusa. Classification (NCBI taxonomy): domain Eukaryota; kingdom Viridiplantae; phylum Streptophyta; class Pinopsida; order Cupressales; family Cupressaceae; genus Chamaecyparis; species Chamaecyparis obtusa. The sequence continues at coordinate 1,824,380 of BSBK01004115.1, forward strand.
AAGGGGTCATGGGGACTCCCTAGGGGTCCTAACATGTGATAATGTGTACTAGGACCCCAAGGAAGTCCCCAAAACCCCTTTTGATAGATTTGAATGCTCATGTGTGTTCAAAGGGTTCTTGAGACCCCTTAAGACACACTTGAGCATTCCAATGTGTCAAAAGGGGTCCTAATACCTCTTAAGACACACTTGAGCATTCAAATATGTCAAAAGGGGTCATGGGGAATCCCTAGGGGCCCTAACATGTGATAAGGCGTAGTAGGACCCCTAGGGAGTCTACATTACCCCTTTTGACACATTTGAACACTAAAGTGTGTTTGAAGGGGTCCTAAGACCCGTTAAGACACACTTGAGCATTCAAATGTGTCAAAAGGGGTCATGGGGACTCCCTAGGGGTCCTAACTCATGATAAGGCATACTAGGACCTCTAGGAAGTCTCCATGACCCCTTTTGACACATTTCAATGCTCAAGTGTGTCCGAAGGCTTCCTAAGACCCCTTAAGACATAGCTGAGCATTCCAATGTGTCAAAAGGGGTCCTAAGATCCCTTAAGACACACTTGAGTGTTAAAATATGTCAAAAGGGGTCATGGGGACTCCCCAGGGGTCATAACACGTGATAAGGCATACTAGAACCCTTAGGAAGGCCCCAAGACCCCTTTTGGCACATTTGAGCACTCAAGTGTGTCCGAAGGGGTTCTAAGACCCCTTAAGACACACTTGAGCATTCCAATGTGTCAAAAGGGGTCCTTAGACCCCTTAAGACAGACTTGAGCGTTCAAATGTGTCAAAAGGGGTCATGGGGACTCCTTAGGGGTCCTAATGCGTGATAAGGCATATTAGGACTGCTAGGGAGTCCCCATGACCCCTTTTGACACATTTGAATGCTTAAGTGTGTCTGAAGGGGTCCTAAGAGCCCTTAAGACACACTTGAGCATTTAAATATGTCAAAAGGGGTCATGGGGACTCACTAGGGGTCCTAATGTGTGATAAGGCATACTAGGACCCCTAGGGAACTCCCATGACCCCTTTTGACACATTTGAATTCTCAAGTGTGTCTGAAGGGATCCTAGGACCCCTCAAGACACAATTGAGCATTCAAATGTGTCAAAAGGGGTCATGGAGACCCCCTAGGGGTCCTAACGCGTGATAAGGCATAGTAGGACCCCTAGGGAGTCCCCATGACCCCTTTTGAAATATTTCAATGCTCAAGTGTGTCTTAAGGGGTCCTAGGACTCCTTAAGACACATTTGAGCAATCCAATGTGTCAAAAGGGGTCATTCCCAATTATTTAGTGCTTCTAGTGAATCCAAATTTAGTTCTTATAAAGATGAGATGTTAGTGAATGACTTCTTGCTAATACTACTCTTCCACCGGATCCAGATTTCAATCCTTTTGTGGATCTATAGGCTCAATGGCAAGCCCACAGGATTGGCCAAGATAAAAATGTGATTTTATATCAACTAATTACAAAATGTTCAGTTAAGGAGAAAATATTGCAACGATCAAGAAGAAAATTGACTATGGAAAATCTAGTTATGAATTTTGTTAAGAATGAAACTATTAACGAATTGCATGAATCACAAACCATGAAAATAACCTTCTACAACAAAGAACATTCAAGCTATAGAATTTATTAACTCTGAATTTAAATGTCTTATCAACATTCATGGAAGAGATTTTATTAGCATCCATGGAAGAAATTTCATTAACTTCAGACAAAATGATCCAAAAAAATTCATTAACTTCAGGTGAAATCATTTAAGATGGACAAAAACAAAATCGTATTACTTAGAAATGAGAGAGAAAGAAAATGAGATAAACCAAATTTATCAAATTCTTGCAATCCACAGCTTCTCTCCGAGTGCAAAATTGTTAGGAATAAGGTGTCTCAACCTTGGATAATTCCTATTCTTATTATTTGTTTTGTAAATGTATTTTTTGCAAATAATGAAATTAAGTGTGAGTGTACATGTCTAGTTGGCATGTTGATGTGTCACTCCACTTGATGTGTTGGCATCTTGTGCGTAAGGAGATCATGACTGAAATAGTCATGATAGATTCCTATGACGCGTAAGAACTATTTAAGGAAAGTGCTATGATAGGTGTAAGAGCATCTTATGACTTGGGCCTATTTGGGTGCCCAAGAAGAAATGGTTGGTGTGTGTAAGAGAATATGCCAAAAATAGGTTGGTATGATAGATTCTCTTACACTTCTCTTGTGACCATTATTTTTGGTGGATTCTATGACAAGCTGCCATAGTCTATTCTAGGGATGGATGCATATTCTTGGGATTGCATGTAATAGTTGTGTATATGTGGCTTTGTGCATGGGTCTTGGTGGTTGGATGCCAAACTCTTTTTTTGGATATTTTTTGGGTCCCGAGGAGTCTATATATATGATGCTACTTCTATGGGAGAAAGATAAGTTTGATAGGTGTACTGTTATTTAGCTAGACTAGTCTCTCATCTCCTGAAAGAACTTGCATTGCAAGTGTGTTGTAGTCTTTGTGTTGAAGATAATACATTGTGTGGGTTTTGGAGGGGTGGGGTTGTTTTACCGAAAGGTTTTTCCCCACCGACATATCTTTGTGTTTATGTGTTTCAATCTTCTCTATCTATTTTATGTATGTATGGTATATGCTGCAATATTATTGTTAAGTAGCTTAACAAATCTGAAATTGTAAGGATTTAAATAGATTTTGCACAATAGTTTCCTTAAGAGATTAGTGTAGGAAGCTGTTTCCGCACCAGAGTTTCCTTACAAGTGGTATCAACACCTGATCAACTTTTGATCCTAGTTGTTGGGTAGGGTTTTTTGAGCTAATCTCAAGTTGAGTGGGAGTTTTGTGCAGAGCATTCTGAATCTTATTTGTAGATTGAGATGACAAGTTCCTCATACAATAGAATGGAGGTGGAGAAATTTAATGGCACTAATTTCAAGTTGTGGAAACTCAAGATGGAAGACGTGCTTGAAGACCATGATCTATGGGAGGCTACTTCACTTGATGTGAAACCTGCAACAATATCTCAAGCAGATTGGGAGATCAAGGATCGGAAGGCTAAGGGTCTCATCAGACTCTATCTAGCAGATGTCGTTCTTCTGAATGTTCTTGATGAGACTACTACAAATTCTTTGTGGCAATGACTTGGGTCTGTGTATCAGGCCAAATCTTTGGTGAATAAGTTGTTCGTGAGAAAGAAGTTGTATTCTTTAAGAATGGAGGAAGGAGGATCCGTAATTGATCATCTCAACGCATTCAATTTATTGGTTACATAGTTGGCATCATCTGGTGCCAAGATCGAGGAGGATTGTTGTATGACCCTACTTTATTCCTTGCTGGATTCATGGGACCATCTTTTGATAGCTCTCAGAAGTACTAGTCACATTTCGTATGGATGATGTGGTGTCTTCGCTGCTATCTAAGGAGATGTGAAGAAAGACTTCGGATTCGTGTAAGGAAGCCCTTGCTATTCATGGGAGATCCAATGACAGAGGAAAGCAGAATGACAACAAGTCAAAGAAGGGAAAATCTAAATCCTCTGGGAGTTCTAAGACTCCTGGAAAGTGCAAGGTGAAATATTGGAACTGTGATAAATCTGGGCACTTCCGAAAGGACTGCAAAGAACCAAAGAAGAAGAAGAAAGGCTCAGATTCAGCTTCTAAAAAATCTCAAGAAGATGGAGATGCTTTTATTGCAGCTTTGGTAGCCCATGCATCTAATGATGTGTGGTTAGTTGAATCGGGTGCTTCTTTTCACATGACCTCTCATCGGAACTGGTTCCCAAAATATGAAGAGTTCGATGGTGGAAAAGTGTACTTGGGTGATGATTCTCACCTAAAGATAGTTGGACGTGGAAGGGTCACTATCAGTATTCCTGATGGATGAGTAAAGGGAATCAACGAAGTTATGCACATTTAGGGTTTGGCATGAAACCTATTATCTATAAGTATGTTGAATGATGTAGGTGTGCAAGTTGTCTTTTCAAAAAATGGATGCAAGATGATGAGAGGTTCTATGGTGCTTGCTAGAGGTACTAGGAGAGGTACTTTGTTTTAGCTTGAAGCATGCATTTCTTAGTGTAATAGTTCTTCTATTTCAAAGAAGAGAGTGGCTATCACTTCATCCCCACCATCTAAACAAGTAGTATAGAAGACTGTGGCAATGGGTTCCGATGGCAGTGCAGTAAGTGTACCTAAGGGTGCAAACACTTTGGAAGGCAAGCTTCCTACAGAAAAGATGATGTTGTGGCATATGAGATTTCACCACATTGGTGAGAAGGGTCTTAGGACCCTAAAAAATAAAAACCTCATTGAGGGGTTAAATGATTGCAATCTCGAGTTCAACTTCTGCAAACACTATGTTTATGGTAAACAAAATCGTGTTCAATTTTACTCTAGTTCTCACAAATTTTCTGATGTTTTGGATCTTATTCATTCTGATGTATTTGGTCCTGTAAAAGTTCCTTCAATCTCCAAGTCTCTATTTTTTGTATCTTTCATAGATGATTACAGTAGAAGGACTTGGATTTATTTCCTTAAAAGTAAGACACAAGTCTTTAGTCAGTTCAAGGAATTTAAAGCCCTTGTAGAGAATCATACTAGTAAGAAGATTAAGTTTATGGGAACTGACAATGGTGGTGAGTTTTGCTCAGCAGAGTTTGAACAGTTCTGTAAAGAACAAGGTATCGAGAGGCATAAGAAAAATCCTTATACCCCACAGAAAAATGGAGTTGCAAAGAGAATGAACAGGACACTGATGGAGAAGGCTTGGAGTATGCTTAGTGGAGTTGGTTTAGAACAAAGGTTTTGGGCCGAAGCTGTGGCCATTGCTTGCTATCTGGTTAACAGATCTCCTACATCAACTCTTGTTGGTAAGACACCCATGGAGGTGTGGTCTGGTAAGAAGCCTTCAATTAGACATCTTCATGTTTTTGGTTGTGAAGATTATGCACATGTTCCAAAGGAGAAAAGATCTAAGTTGAAAAACAAAGCTGTCAAATATATTTTCATTGGATACAGTGTTGGTATGAAAGAATACAAGCTTTGGGATCCTGTGACTAGTAAGGTGGTGTATAGTAGAAATGTTATTTTTAGAGAGCTAACATCTTCTCCTATTGTGCTACAACCAGATGAAAAAGAAAAGGAAAAAGATGTTGTTTAGTTGCCTCCTACCCCTGAGAAGACTAAATAGAGAGACCATGTTGGGTCTAATGATGAGGAGAGCTCTAGCAGCTCTAATAGTTCAGAAGAAGAGGAAGAACAACCTCAACCTGAGCCCTTAAGGAGATCCATGAGAGAAAGAAAGCAACCAGAAAGGTTTGGTTATTCTATGTTAGATTCCAGTTGTGCCTTTGCTTTGATTACTAACACTGATGAGCCTAGATCTTTGAAAGAGGCTTTGGGTATGGAAGATGCAGGTTCCTAGATTGAGGCTATGGATGATGAGATGGCTTCATTGGAGAAAAACAAAACTTGGGACCTTGTACCTTTTCCCAAAGGGAGAAAATCTATTGGCTGTTAATGGGTGTTCAAGAAGAAATTCTTTGCAGATGGCAGTGTTGAAAGGTACAAAGCTAGATTGGTTGCAAAGGGGTATTCATAGGTAGAGGGAATAAATTATGGTGAAATATTCTCTCTTGTTGCAAAGTTGACATCCATTAGATTTATGTTATCTCTTGTTGCATCATATGATTTAGAGATAGAACAGATGGATGTGAAGACAACTTTCCTTCATGGTGATTTGGAGGAAGAGATTTATATGTCACAGCCTGAGCACTACATTGTTAAAGGTAAAGAATCCTTAGTTTGCAGATTAAAGAAATCTCTATATGGTTTGAAGCAATCTCCTAGGATGTGGTACCTTAAGTTTGATGCCTTTGTCTTGTCAATTGGATTTGTAAGATTGAAATCAGATCATTGTGTTTATTTCAGAGTTGAAAATGATCGCCTTCTTATTGTTGCATTATATGTTGATGATATGTTGCTATTTGGGAAGGGTAAGGGTATGATTTCTAATTTTAAATCTCAGTTGGCAGCATAGTTTGAGATGAAAGATCTTGGGGCAGCTAGGTACATCTTAGGTATGGAAATCAGTAGAGACAGGTTTAAATAAAAACTTTGGTTGAGTAAGAGTAAGTATGTGAAGCCTATGTTGGACAGGTTCAGCATGGCAGATTGTAGACCGCTATGTGTTCCTATTTCTGTGGGAACAAAGTTATCTATAGATGATTGTCCAAAATCTCCTAGTGAGGTGGAGGACATGAGTAGAGTACCTTATGCTAGTGTAGTTGGTAGTCTTATGTATGCTAATGGTCTGTACTAGACTAGACATTGCCCAAGTAGTGGGAGTCCTGAGTCGGTTTATGGCTAACCCTGGACAGGTACATTGGGATGCAGTTAAGCGAGTATTCAAATATTTAAGGGGTACATCAGATTACTCCATATGTTATCATGGTAACTCTTCTGGATCTCTACATTCAGTTTGTATTCATGGGTTTGTGGATTCATATTGGGCAGGTGATATTGATAGCAGGAGATCCACCAATGCTTATGTGTTCACTATGTTTGGTGGTGCCATTAGTTGGATGAGTAAGCGACAACCTGTGGTTGCTTTGTCCACTACAGAAGCTGAGTACATGGCCGCTACTCATGCTTGTAAGGAAGCCATTTGGCTTAGGAGATTGTATTTTGATGTTGGTGTTGATGCATGATATATTACTATTTGGTGTGATAGTCAGAGTGCTATTTGCCTTGCAAAGAATCCAACTTTCCATGCCAGAACGAAGCAGATTGATGTGCAGTTTCACTTTGTGAGAGATATGGTGGAAGATGGAAAGGTAAATTTGGAGAAGGTAGATACTATGAAGTTCAAATGGTGTTCAGAGTCTATGGGCCTTTTGGCCTATAGCGGTTAAGATCTTATTATGTTCCTGTTGCTCTTACAAGGTGTTCGACAAGTGGGAGAATGTTAAGAATAAGGTGTCTCAACCTTGGATAATTCTTATTCTTATTATTTATTTTGTAAATGTATTTTTTGCAAATAATGAAATTAAGTGTGAGTGTACATGTCTAGTTGGCATGTTGATGTGTCACTCCACTTGATGTGTCGACATCTTGTGCATAAGAAGATCATGACTGAAACGGTCATGACAGATTCCTATGACATGTAAGAACTATTTAAGGAATGTGCTATGACATGTGTAAGAGCATCTTATGACTCGGGCCTATTTGGGTGCCCAAGAAGAATTGGTTGGTGTGTGTAAGAGAATATGCCAAAAATAGGTTGGTATGACAGATTCTCTTACACTTCTCTTGTGACCATTATTTTTAGCAGATTCTATGACAAGCTGTCATAGTCTATTCTAGGGATGGATGCCTATTCTTGGGATTGCATGTAATAGTTGTGTACATGTGGCTTTGTGCATGGGTCTTGGTGGTTAGACGCCAAACTCTTGTTTTGGGTATTTGTTGGGTCCTGAGGAGTCTATATATATGATGCTGCTTCTATGGGAGAAAGATAAGTTTGATAGGTGTACTATTATTTAGCTAGACTAGTCTCTCATCTCCTGAAAGAACTTGCATTGCAAGTGTGTTGTAGTCTTTGTGTTGAAGATAATACATTGTGCAGGTTTTGGAGGGGTGGGGTTGTTTTACCGAAAAGTTTTTCCCCACCGGCATATCTTTGTGTTTATGTGTTTCAATCTTCTCTATCTATTTTCTATATGTATGGTTTATGCTACAATATTATTGTTAAGTAGCTTAATGAATCTAAAATTGTAAGGATTTAAATAGATTTTGCACAATATTTTCCTTAAGAGATTAGTGTAGGAAGTTGTTTCCGCACCTGAGTTTCCTTACAAAAATGACAATCCATGGAGCTAAAATTATGTTGAAAATTAAATTCTTCAAGTAATTCATTCAGAAACGCGCATAATACTTTAACGCATGATGATTTATAGAGAATTTATGATGGACTATGCTGTGCAAAAGCCCGCAATCCCTGCCATATCTCAGAGTATTGATGAGAAGCAATGGCGAAAGTCTGAGACAGAGGCAGTGCCGACATTAAGCAACAAGACATTCTTCATAATATCGGGGTGGCGCCATCAAAATGGCAAGGCTTTCCTCATAATATCGCGTCGCCGCTGATCTCTTCTTTAAATTTATTAATGTGGTCAGTTCTATGACACTTGCATAATTTCCAGTACAGCTACTCATTTTACCAAACCCTTCCCTGCTCTCCATAATCTTCAACCGATTCAAAGATCCGTCCGGTTGTTCTTGTTTAACCTCCCAATGACTCTGTTGAGCTGCCAGATTATCAATAGGCATGGTACAATTGTTCGGTTCAACCAGAATCTATTTTTGATATTAATATATAATTACATAATATTTAATGTAAAATGTATATTATATATAATATTTAATATATATAATATATAGTTTTTAATATTAATATATATTAAATAATATTTAATATAAAATTTATATTATATAATCTTTAATATATAACTGATATTATAAATATTTAATATATCTAATATATAGTTTTTTATATATTAGATAATATATAAAAATTCTATATATTAAAAATTCTGAAATGGGAGGGAGAAAGTGGAGGGAAGGGAAAGTGAAAATTAAAAATTCTGCTGTCATTTTTAGGTACCCGATTAGGCTCGGTGTTGCCTTGTGCACCAAACCTACATGGTCAACTATTGAAATGTCTTAAATACGTGTTTTTCCCCTGTTTCTCTGAGTTCCAAACTTTGACAATGTAGTTGACGACTTTTTTTTCACTCGAATTTGATAAAACAAAAAGGGTATTTTAAGGATATTATCAACTTTCTATCGATATAATTGTTGTCAAATTTTGAATTCAATAAGTAATTATTAGCTATTTTCTAATTGAGCTACCTCTAAAGTGTTGATTTATATACTGATTGAAAAATGACTATAACTTTGAAACGGTATAACATTTTTGAAATCCAAAAAATGTGTCACATTCTATGCTTCACCTACTATAAGATTTTTTTTTTTTTTGAATTTTGTAAAGTTTTGAATGAGTTAAGGTGGTCAGACACGGAAGTTTTTTTATTCTGAAAATGTTGTAGCAGAAAATTCATAATTAATTATTTTTTTAGAATAAAATTACAAAAAAATACGCGTCACATCTGGGCATGAGTCTACTACTTATATATTAAATCTTATAAAAAAATATTATCATTTGATCATGATTAAGGTAGTCAGACATACACCTACTTCTTATTTTTTTCTTGAAATTTTTGTATTGTTGTATTGAAATCTATACTTTTCACCAATTATATTAATTTTTTTTTAGAAAAGGCCTAGTAGTTTAGAAACTACATTCAATTTCTTACGGATTCTATTCTTACAACTTTTTGGTATTTGTATACACCTAAAAATGTTCACCTAGACTATTAGCCCCTTTTGCTAAATCATCAATTGCTTATTCTTGATCAAATCCTAGCTCTATCATTTATTCGATTATTTTCTATGGGCTAACCATCTTATCCTAAGTCTTTATTTATTAAAAGGAATATTTCCTCCCCTTTTAATAAATAAAAAGCCCCCACTTTTCCTCTTCTCCTAAGTTGCACAAATAAAGCACTATTCTTATTTTATAAAAAAGGGAAAAAACACTTTTTGTCTTATATGGACACAAAAGTCAACTCTTATTTTTTCATTGAAGGATATTTGTGCACATGGATTGATCCCTCTTCAAGCTCCACCGTTGATTAAATCTTTTGCCTCTTAATCTCCATGGTCCATTCCTTCTCATTTCCTATAAAAGAAGAGCTCTCTTCTTCATTCTAGATCCCCAATTTTTTATGCTAACTTTATGCTGCAGGTTTTCTAGATCACTTTGGAGCTTTTGAAGATTTGGAGCATTCTTAGCATCTATATCTCATTCTTGCATTCTACATCTCATTCTTTCATTCTTAGCTTAGCTTCATATTTATGCTTTCTTAGATTAGCTTCATTTCTATGCTCTAGATTAGCTCACATAGATTAATTAGCTTGGGTTGTAACACTTGCATATTTCCTTTCATAGCTTAGCTTGCATTTCCATTTCTAGTATAGTTGCATTGCATTTTCATTCTTGACTCTTGAGGATATTGGCATTCTTTCCCTTGTCTTCATTGAATCTCCCATTGCATGGTTTACTAGCAAGGTTATAGGCTAAATAGCTCTAGCTGAGAGCATTCTTAAAAGCCCTTGCACTCCATGCCTAGGGAGCTATGGATCGATTTGTGAAGGCTCATTCTTGAGTTTCCTTGCATGTAATGATCCATAGAAGTGTGACACATTAATAGCACACATTTTTGGCACCCACCGTGAGGCAGAGTAGATAGACTTTGTCCTTTAATTTTTTGCATTTTTGACATTTTTCAGATTATTTTTAAAAAATTTTGCAGGTTCTGGTTCTCTATCTCAGAGTATCGCGCGATACTTCTCAGGTATATCACACAATATACCTTACTATACGTGTGCAACACTTCACACCATAGAAGAATCACACGGTAGTATTGAGGTATATTGCCTGGTGTCGTGCAAAGTATCGCCCACCCATTGTGCAGTATATCGCCCGGACTGAGGTATATCGCCCGGCTATAGGAAACTATGTCGCGCGATACTGGTGAAGTCTGAGGTATATCGCCTGAACCTGACAGAGAACTATTTTTGGGCTATTTTATCTATCTTGCAAGTTTCAGGTTCTCTGCTATCTTTTTGAAATTTTCTAAAATTTCTAGCGTTTTCAAATCCGTGCCACCCTAGAAAATGGGTGCCCATTTTTTTTGAAATTTTGCAAATGGTATCAAAAGTTTAAGTGTGATATATCGTTGGAATGGTCTTTTCGAGCCTAATCCAACCATGATGGTTTCATTTTTAGATTTTATCATTTGATCAGTTATTTTTGTAGATTATCTGATTTTTCATGTACTAATCATTGTTAGATTTTGGATTTTGATTCTCCTAACTCTTGTTGGTCTAACAAGTTGTGGTTGTAGGTGCTCCTTGCTTGAAATTTGCTAAAATCGCATGTCAAAGAGGGCTACTAATAGTTTTTGCAGGGCTGCCCTAAGCATAAAAACCAAATCAAGTGCTTGTTTAATTGCTTTCTTTATTAAGTGCATCATATACTAGTTGTTTCTTTTCATAGGCACTTAATACCTTGTTGTATAAATTTTGAGGTGGTAGGAGAGTATGCTCTTCACCCTTGTGGTGAAACAAAAATCTTGACCCATCTTGAGATTTTGAAAGGAAGGGGGTAATTGAATCTTTGCTTGGTGTGTTTGGGAGAGATTCTTGAGATAGGGGAGTATGCTCTTCACCCTTGTGGTGAACCAAAAATCTTGAACCTCAAGAGTTAATCCACTTTTTGTTTAGTGTAAGGATCCTTTAGTGGGCCTGCTCTTGAGCAATCAAGAGGAATGACCCAAGTGGGGACAACCTTGTCATCATTTTCCTTGGTGGCAAGTGATTCCAACTCACTATAATCTTAAGGCTATCGAGGACACAAAACCTTGGTAGACATAACACTTGTCTTTGCTTGATGTTAGTAGCTCATGGGATTGTGACCATGGGGAAAGCATTGAGTAAGAATGCTTAAGGTACTCTTGAGGCCGTGAGGTCCTAGTCCTTTATGAGGAGCAAGAGGGGTGTTATGAACGAAAATCCTTACTACGAACCATTAGATAGAGGCCACCTTCTTTTAGCCGCTTAGCTTCTTGGTGCAAGGATTGATCCAAGTGGACTTACCTGGATCACCCCAAGATACTCACCATATGTGTTCCTTTGGTTGTGTTTTTGACACTTCTATGACAACGCCAATATCCCTTGTGGGCAACCACTTGGTGTGAGGCAAGGGGACATCAAGTTGTGAGCCAAGTTGTTAAGTAATGAGCCTTGTCCTTCTAGGTAGTAGTTGCTTGAATTGTCTTCGATTGTGCTATACCAGTGTAAACGTCCTCAACATTCAAACAAATGGTAGCATTCATAAGGTTCTCTATTTTGATATCACAAGTGCTTGTCTTGGCAAGGTTGCTTTTGCCCTTGTTTCAAGTGTTCTATGACATGTTTGATCCTATACTGTTTGCAAACCTGTCTTTTATCTGTTGTTACTACTTGTCAAACTGAGAAATTGCACTATCCAACCTTTGAACTTGATCAAAACACTTCAAAACTAAGATTTTTATGTTCACTGGTCAAAGAATCGCCCAAATCTACAACAGTATCGCACGCCTTGCTGAGAAATATAGCGCGATAGTTCGCGCCTACTGTCTATCACTTGCTTTGTCTGAAGTCTGTCACTCTGGTATATTGAGGTTTATCACCTGGTTTAAGGTGAAGTATCGCCCGACTGAGAAATATCGCCCTATCTACCTAGAAAGTGTCGCCCAGAATCTTTTTGTTATCTTGTTGCTATTGCAATCTGGAGTTGCTAAACTTGTACTTTAACCTGTCGTAGAGTGTCTTTTTCTGTTCTTACATGAAGCTGGCTTGTTGCCTACATGCTTAGATTTGTTCTAGACTAAAACAAAAAAAATGGGCTAAAACTATTGGATTTGAGCTTAACAAATGCTACTCTTGATCACTTGTCGCATCATGGTTACCTCTCTAGCTACTTGCTTATTGAGCTTCTTACTCGCTGCTCGGCTTTAGTCAATTGATTGCTGTAAGTGCTTGAGCACTTTTGACGAGCTATCTCTCTATTGTTCTACTTTGAAAAGTGATCTTTATTAGCTTTGCTTATCTCAAATCTGAGAAACTTTGTCTCATTCTATTAGTCAACCAACATCTCTTTTCATGCCGGTTACAACTCGGTCTCAATTTGAGCAGGAGAGTCATCCTCCATTCAATTATACACAGTTACCTTCTCCAACTAGATGCTCATGAGTTCCCATTAGCAACAATAGTTCTAGTTCTAACCAATCTGAGGATTCTAAGGCTACCCCATGGTACAAAGGAGGTTTCCTCTTTTCCGCATTCAAGACCCCCAAAAACACAGATAGTGTCTCACTCACTTTGACGGAACAAGAAAAATTTCAACTCTTGCAAGAACACTTTGAGCATAAGGATAACCAAGCACGCTTAGAAAAAGAACACAATCAACAAAGGATGGATGCTGCTAGGTGCATGGCTTATAGAGGGACATTTCATGAGCAACCTAAGACTAGTAATCATGAGCATAGACCTCTTTTTATCAATGGAAACAATGGCAACAACACACCACCAAGATCTCCTCCAAGACCTACTTTTGGTATGCCTTCTTCACGTCCTAGGCCTCCTCCCTCTCAACATGAGGTAGAGGCTGATGATGAGATTTCTAGTGAGGATCTTATGCGATTTGAACAAGATGTGGTCTCCCAACGAATGATGCATAAGATTTTAGAGCGTAATGGCGATCAATATTTTCAATATATGACTTCTAGAGGATACAAGCTTCCTCCCGGCTATGATGTCAGACAAATTGTCCAACAAAGAGTACCAACTGAATTGGAAGTCCTTCAGGAAGAACTACGTCAGACAAATCAACGCCTTACCCAAATGGCAATAGATAGAGAGCCTCCAAAGGTCTCTTTTGTAGAATCAATTTATGCTCTTCCCTTTGATAGGAGTCTGTACATGGTCCCATTTCCTAGGGATATTGAGGTTCCCCAAATATGACAAGTAAGATGGAAATGGTGATCCCCATGACCATGTGCGTCACTTTTACGCTCTTAGCATGGACTTTCTTCATGAAGACACATTTCTTCTATGACTGTTCCCTAGAAGCTTAAGAGGACAAGCTTTAGAATGGTTTGCAAAGTTGACAACACATCTTAAGACTTTTGATGAGTTGGCTATGTGCTTCACACAACACTATTCATACAACATCCAACAACCTATCACCATGATAGATCTCGGTAATCAAAGACAACATCAAGGTGAGCCATTTGCAACTTACTTACAATGTTGGAGGTCATTGTATTCTAGGTATTCTTGTAAGCTACCTGAAAGAGAAAAGATTGACATTTTCGTCAACACACTCGTGCCTGAGCTATTTTATGATCTAAGGAAGCAACTGTTCTCCTCCTTCCATGACATGGTTGAAAGTGCATATCGAATTGAGGATGTAGCTATAAGAAAAGGGGATATTGTTATTAATAAAGATGCTAAAGGCAATGGCAAAGACAAGAACAAACCTTGGAATAAGAACAAGTATGTTGTTAATGATGGGGTTGTTGATGCTCCTAAAGTTAAAGAGCCCGCTTTCAATCTCTCCAATGCTATCTATGCAGCAAAACAACAAGAAGCTAGCAACACTCACAACGCTCCTAAACCTCAATATGTAGATAAGCCTAAGAAGTCATTTTGAAAGCGAGTCTATACCAAGTTGGTAGAACCTTACGATGTGATCCTTAAGAATTTGGTTGACAATGGATATCTTACACTTCCTAATAAACCTGGTAACTGGGATCCAATAAATAAGCCAGATTGGTGGAGAGAGGATCATTACTACCATTATCACAAAAACAAGGGACATCTGATAGATAATTGTTTTAGGCTTAAGGATGATATTCAAGACCTCATTGATAACAACACAATCTCCACTGATGGCTTAACTAAAAATTCTGATCACACAGCTTTCAAAGATCCTCTACCTAAGCATGATAAGGGGGAAACCTCTCAAACACATAAGAAGAATCATGATGCAAAGATCAATTACACGTATCCTTCTAATACGCTTGTGATTAACATGGTAGAGCCCGTTGAGAGTGTTTTAATGATGAGGTCTCAAGATGATAATAAAGCCAATCATGGTAAGCAAAATTTGGTCTTGCAAACACATGGTAGTTCATCTTCCCGAAGTGAGACACTGAATGCTATTACTAGGGGGCAAGCCAAGATTGTCCTTAAAACTACACAAAATCCCAAGCAAGCTTTGCCTTCCAAACAAGTGGCTCCTTCAGCCACCCCTAGCTATGATCTTGTCCAACATTTGCAAAAGACACCAGCACAGATTTCTATCCTTGAGTTGCTTCGGTTATCCCCTTCGCATAGAGAAATTATTGATGAGGCTCTACGTACAACATGTGTTCCCAATGACATTGATCTAGATCAATTTTAGGCTATGGTCAACCACATTTCATCTCCACTATCTCTCTCCTTTTCTGCAGAAGATGACATATCTATTGCTCACCTGCATAATCTAGCTTTACACATTAACGTTCTAGTCTACAATACCCGAGTCCGCCAAGTCCTGATAGACAATGGTGCAGGGTTAAATATTGTTTCTTTCAATGTCATACAACATTTGGGTTTGTCAGAATTTGCTGTGGATTCTAAGAAGAAGATTACTATAAAAGCTTATGATGAAGTGGAAAGATCTTCCAAAGGTCTTGTCATGTTGCTTGTCTGAGTGGGCCCTATCACAAAAGATATTAACTTCCAAGTATTGGACGTTCCACTCGCATATAAAATTCTTTTGGGTCATCCTTGGATCCATGACATGCAGGCTATTCCTTCCACTTATCATTAGTGCATCAAATTTCCATACAATGGCACTAAAATTGTGATTCCTGGAGACCATACTATTGCTATTAATGCTCTTGCTGCTATTGAAAAATTTGTTCCTCACAATGAACCTACTGATGATCCTAGTACGTCTCTAGTTGCTGCTGAGAAATCATTTAAGATGATGAGCCTTGGTATGGGTGAATATAAACTAGATTCCTTTGCTTCTATACCTATTTCTCCTAGGTCATATGGGAAACCTTCCACTTCTGCTATGGTGATCCTTGAAGCTGAAAGAGAAGAACAAGTTGTTCAAGACTGGATCTATAGAGAGGATTCTAGAAATACTCCCATGCTTAGTAATTTAGACATAGATATAGATGAGTCACCACTACACACTATGGCTCACATGGGAGATGATCTTCCTTCTACTTCACTTCTTTGGGGAGAAGAATGTATATCTACTAATGATATGGTTGAGGCCTCTATGTCTAGAACCTATGTGCCTAAAGAATCATTGAGCTGTGATAGACAACGTCGCAACATTGCACGACTGCTACAAAGAGGTGATCTCACACATAATGACATGAGTATCTCTACTTCTCAGCATCTTAAGCCTCTTCTAGAAGATTCTTCCATGATAGATATGGATGTTGATGTAGTTCATACCTCTCGTAACCCACCTGACGTAGTTGATGAGTTTTGTGAAGGGTCTGATGGGTTTGTTCCCCGCATTGCCTTAGTAGACCATGTTGGTCCTTCTATGACAAATCTAGATCTTAACGCTTTTGGAGCTTACCCTATAGGCTTGACCTCTCTTGTCACCAGAGATGACATCCCTCGCATAAATGCTATTGAACCAGTCACTTCATTTCATCTCGCATTAACACCTGTTACTTCTTCCACCAGCGAACTAGCAACAAAAAAGATTGAATTAGCAATCAAGTATCACAATCATCACGTCAAAAGAAAAGAGCAATGGTTGGATGGTGAAAAACACATTGTGGTGGTATCCACACCTAAGAAAAGTAAAAATAAAAATCTGCTCAAAAATAATGATTCTCAAATAAAAGATGACAAGGTGATTCTCTACAACAAAATGGTGCACTACTTCAAGCATGATCTCATATCTGTTATACTTCAGCCCATTCCTAGAGCTGAGAACAAATTTGCTAATGCCTTGGTTACTTTGGCATCCATTTTACAAATGAAAAAGCATAAATTTTGCTTCAAGTTCCTGGTGGATGAATTACGCTATCCTGCTCACAAATCTTACAATCCTACCATCTTTTCATATCTTCCACCTCATATTCCTCTTGCAAATCCACCACACCATTCCTTCTGCCATCCCTTACACTTTGTCTTTGTCTCTAGTGACTTGTATAGGAAGGGTCTAGACGGAACTCTCCTTAAGTGTCTAGAAATAGAGGAGTGAGAAAAAGTGCTAGTTGAAATCCATGATGGCATATGTGGATCACATTCTAATGATCCTTTGCTAGCTCAGACATTGCTTAGGGCTAGTTATTATTGGTCAAACTGGTTGAGAGCTCCTATCATCACAGTTGCAGCATTTGGGCCTGGGGCCTATCAGTTCTCTACATCAGAGGAAGTAGATTCTTGATGCCCATTTCTGTCTGGGGCATCCTTTGTACATATTTTATGATCCTAAAAAAATACCAAAAAAATTCATATATGATGCTGAAAAAATCCTAAAAACCATAAAAAGTACTGAAAAAATGAGCATCCTAGTGAAAACCTAGCAATAGGCGCTTTGATGTCTCACCCAAAAAAATCAAAAAATTTAAAAAAATAAAATTGAAAAAGTGCCTTGGTGAAAACCTGGAAATAGGCGCCTTGGTAGCAAAAATACAAAAAAATTATAAAAAGTCCTGAAAAAAAAATTGCAATAAATCTATCAAGTGGTGAAACCTAGAAACAGGCGCTACTTGAGACCCTCTGCACCTATGTCTATCAGTCTTGCGTGGCGCTCATTCGCTCCACTTCTCGCCTTGCCTCTCCTAGCCTAGAATTGACTCTTGTCTTAGTCTAGGGGGCATACATTATTTTAAGCTTATCTTGGGTCTCTTTGTGCATATGGGTTTCTTAGGCACCTCACAAATGGTGTTTTTCAACACCACCCCAATTGTGTTTTTCAACACTACCTTAGCGTCGAGTGTTTCTTAACACTTATCAGATGTCCTACCCGCAGTCTAGTATGATATGATATTTCTCACTGGTAGATGCGATACTCAATGTTTGGCTCTATGACCTACACACACACACTTGAACATTTAACTCACTGAGACTTGCTTGGATTTATTTATTTGTGTGCTGTCTATGATGCTTTCTTTGCTGAGTGTTCTCCCCCTATGATCATTTTCGATGATGCATAGCTAGAAGACTGAGGGAATGAGAACATATTTTATTTCTTTTTCTGCTTGTGGGTATATTTTGTTGATCCTAACTATCATGAGCATTTATGCTGGTCTTACTTGACACTATGGATTGACAAGGTATTATCCTTGACTGTTTCACAAGTGCATGCTTATAGTCATCTTGACTTTCTTGTGTCTTGATGCGAGCATAATCTTGCTATATCAAACTTAGGTAATCTCACTGCACTAGTCATCTTGACCTACATGTCTTTGGTGCCTAGGTGGGATTTCCATATTTCTATCTGATATAGATCATGTTTAGATCCACATAGTTATGCTAGTGTGTATTGTATGATCTTGTGATGCTACCAATAACGCTCAATGATGAATATTAGATGTCTATTGGCTTTGTAACCTTGCAAACCACTTTTCATGTAGCTTGCATTCTTAGGTTCATGTTAGATTAGTTTTGCATCTTGCATATGGAGAGAGCTCTCCTTTCATCTTTCATGGACTTGTTAATCAACTACACTCACCTTTCACTTCTTCCTAATCATGTCTTTCACTTCTTGTCTTTCATATCACATCATTTTCCTTTCATTTCGGGATCAAAACCAAAATCCAAGTTCACCTTGATCATCCAAGTCATCTTTTTCCTTCTTCTGTGCAGTTGGCTAACCTTTTTGAGGCTTGATCCTTCGATCTTCGCTGGCACATTCTTCACCTCTTCATCCCCATCTCTTTCAAACTTCCAGTCTTTCATTCACTTTCAAATCCCAAGTTCAAATTCTTCTCCTCCGTGGTGTTTTCAGGTTGAGGGACCACTTGGTTCATGCCCCGAGTCCCATGTGTGGGGCATATCTTTGCTGCTTGATGGTTATACTATTCTCTTTCCTCGATTGTGATTTCTAATGATTTGATCATGCTGCTCTTGCTTCTGCTTTCCCTTACTTGGATTTCACTTTCGATCCCGAGGGGGAAGACACATCATATCTTATTGGCTATCTCTTTCCTAAGTGTTTAGTACTGTTGCTACCAGGCTGATCATGCAGGATTTGCTATCTCTCTACACTTCATTCTTTGAAGTTAGACCGCTTGCCTTCTTGGCTATCTGCTTGCCTTCTTGGCTGATCTGAGTTGTTTTGTGATCCCAAATCGATCTCACATTTCAATTTCATTCTTTGACTGCATGTGTTCCCAAATCGATCACACATTAGTCAAAAAGGGGCAAATCTATACACCTAAAAATGGTCACCTAGACTATTAGCCCCTTTTGCTAAATCATCAATTGCTTATTCTTGATCAAATCCTAGCTCTATCATTTATTTGATTATTTTCTATGGGCTAACCATCTTATCCTAAGTCTTTATTTATTAAAAGGAATATTTTCTCTCCTTTTAATAAATAAAAAGCCCCAACTTTTCCTCTTCTCCTAAGTTGCACAAATAAAGCACTATTCTTATTTTATAAAAAAGGGAAAAAACACTTTTTGTCTTATATGGACACAAAAGTCAACTCTTATTTTTTCATTGGAGGATATTTGTGCACATGGATTGATCCCTCTTCAAGCTCCACTGTTGATTAAATCTTTTGCCTCTTAATCTCCATGGTCCATTCCTTCTCATTTCCTATAAAAGAAGAGCTCTCTTCTTCATTCTAGATCCCCAACTTTTTATGCTAACTTTATGTTGCAAGTTTTCTAGATCACTTTGGAGCTTTTGAAGATTTGGAGCATTCTTAGCATCTACATCTCATTCTTGCATTCTACATCTCATTCTTTCATTCTTAGCTTAGCTTCATATTTATGCTTTCTTAGATTAGCTTCATTTCTATGCTCTAGATTAGCTCACATAGATTAATTAGCTTGGGTTGTAACACTTGCATATTTCCTTTCATAGCTTAGCTTGCATTTCCATTTCTAGTATAGTTTCATTGCATTTTCATTCTTGATTCTTGAGGATATTGGCATTCTTTCCCTTGTCTTCATTGAATCTCCCATTGCATAGTTTACTAGCAAGGTTATAGGCTAAATAGCTCTAGCTGAGAGCATTCTTAAAAGCCCTTGCACTCCATGCCTAGGGAGATATGGATTGATTTGTGAAGGCTCATTCTTGAGTTTCCTTGCATGTAATGATCCATAGAAGTGTGACACATTTATAGCACATAGTATTAGGTTGATAGCTAGTTCAAATTTTCACGTCAAGTTGACTAACCCTGATTTGCTGATTTTTCATTGCCACTTTTGGGCATAGTTTGGCCCCTCATAATCTTTCACATACCCACTAGGGCATGGTGTTACTTAGAAACATATGCCACATTTTATTCTAGTAAAGAGAGAACCCCTTTTTCATCTCCTTTTTCTTTATTTTTTGTTTTTCATTTGTCCCATTTTGTGTTTGGTGTTGTTTTCCTAATTTGTTTCTTTACTCTTTTGAGCATTTTTTCTTTATCAATCTTTGGATTTTTTTTTTCTTAGCATGTGAGTAGGAGACACTAAAAAAATCAACTCCACACTCTAGAATTCATCCAATATATCATTTAGAAATCAACATAAAATTAGAATATAATTGGACAGTAACTTCTTATAGGAGTATCACCAATGCAGATCCTGTGGAACTCAATAGCAATCAGATTCTTACACACAAGATCTATCTCACACACCTAATATATAGGAGATACAATACATGAAACCAAAAAATGGTATTACAAAACCATTTGCTAAAAACTATCTAAAAAAGTGGCACCCCTATTCTGTATCCAATTTATTCATACTCTCCTTTGTCCACAAAGTCCAATCTCTTCCCCTCTATAAAAAGTGTTTCAAATAAACCAGTTGAAAAGGGATGTGTCACACTACCTAAAAAATGAAACCCCTACTCTATATCCAATTTATTCATCCTCTCTTTTTTTCACAAAGTCCAATCCCTTCCCCTTTATAAACAAGTGTTTCAAATAAACCAATTGAAAAAGGATGTGTAGTAATGGAAAGGAAACATATTGAAGTATTCTAGTAAAAAATAGATGCAACTACAAAAGTGCTAGAGGAAAAAATAGTTCAATACACCATGTCATCTTCTAAGGTAGGATCTTATACCCTTACTCAAGCACTAACCACTTCAATAGCTCGTCCGTAGAATCATTTTAGGAAGAATATTTTTCCACCCCCAAGATAGCTAACTCCTCCAATGAATAATATAGATAAGATTTCCAGTAAGCATCTAACATAATAGTTAGGTTAAGATCCATAATTTAGAAGAGATAAAGATATTATAGTCACATCTTATAATATTTCTTGGGATTTATAAAAATATTTCAGCCCCAACTATAGAAGAAAAGAGCCTCGCCTACTGGGAAGGGTAAATTGAAGGGTTTGGTGAGGTTGGCATAGTTGGAAGATTTGCAGTAGAACCTAAGCAAAGTCACCTCATGGCAATAAAAAGAATATTCAGATACTTGCAGGGCACTATAGATTATGGTCTATGGTATCCTAATTCAGAAAATGTTGAGCTTCATGTATACACTGATGCTGATTGGGTAGGATGCGTAGATGATAGAAAGAGTACATCAGGTGGAGCAATGTTTCTTGGTGGCAGACTTGTCACCTAGACAAGCAAGAAACATAATTGTATTTCTCAGTCACCAATAGAAGCAGAGTATGTTGCAACAACCTTGAATTATTCTACAATTGTTTGGATCAAGTAGATGATAAAGGATTTTGGAATTCAGATTGATTATCCTATTGTTATTCATTGTGATAACACTAGCACTATCAATATGTCTAAGAACCCTATGATGCATGCAAAGACAAAGAATATTGAGATCAAGTATCACTTCCTAAGAGAGAAAGTGGCAGAGAAAGAAGTCAAGTTGGACTATGTGAGTACTAAAGATCAGTTGGCAAATATATTCACAAAGCCCTTGCCTAAAGATACTTTTGAGTATCTTAGGGAGAAGTTGGGAGTAATTCCCTTCCTTGATTCTGCTTAAAAGAAAGAAGGAAAGGCATCAGTCCTCAAGGACTGTCAGAAGGTTGACTACTCTACTTTAGGAGTAGTACCGATGCTTAAAATGAATGGTGCCCTTTGCCATTTATGTCAAAGGGGGAGTAATATATAGTCATGAAAAATAAAAGTAAAAAGGAGGAGTATTATACTAAGGGGGAGTAGTATTCCGTTATGACAACAGTTCAGTTGAGGAAATGGAGAATGTTGGAAAATATTGCAGCAGATGGAGGACTCATCTTTGGGGTTGTTTTGAAGAGGAAATGGAGAATGTTATAAAATAAAATTCTTTGGGGTTGGTGGTGGTTTTTCATTCCACATGTTGCCATCCATGCCAAAAGGGGAGATTGTTGGAGATTTGCCAGCAGGACAGTACTGACTATATGTTTGTCATTGATGACAACATATGGAAAGTAGCATGTGTGGAAGTCTTATTTAGTAATATTTCAACATATTTAGCACAGACCTGATATCAACATGATATCATGGGCATAGAGGTTAACTATTAGTATAGATAGTTATATAGAAGCTTGTGTTAGCAGTGTTCCTAATAGAGTAACAAGAAGTGTTCTATGTATGGTTGTCTGTACAGTTATCATTGAGCCTTGCACGCTTGGATATATGTTGAAGAGATATTAGTGTTGTTACATTCATGGACACAGAGTCTGATGATCAGTAGAAGTGAAGTTATGTAGTCTCTATTCACCAGTATCAGTTTCCTGTGTTTGTTCAAAAGAGCCGACATAGATTATATTGGTTCTAGAGTTGCACCTATCATTTGGGTATGTGCCCTTGGATTTAATCTTAGAGGAGGGTTAGTGATGTTCGGTTAAGAGTGCATGAATTAATTTAGCTTGAGGAGAAAGATCCATTTGTTTTGGTAGAGCCGACAGTGTGTAGCGTGCATCTACAATTATCTTATTTGACAGTTCCCAGAATGTGTTGCATGCTTAGTAGAGCCAACTGAATTATTATTGGAGTTTGTTATGGCTTCTCTAATATGATTTCAAGGTGGTTCTAATAGGCTGACTTGATTATATCATTTAGAGGAAAGATATTTATAGACAGTCATTTGTGATTGTTTGAGTGTGGTTCATTGTTATTAAGAAGAGCAGAGCAGTGTGTGAAGTGTTGAGCCATCAGAAGAAGGTCTATGTGACCAAGTAAAGTTTTTGTGCTATACATTGGAACTAATCTAGACAATAGGTCAAAGCGCAGTTCACCAAGATCTAGATATAGTATGTATCTATTAAATAGAAGGTTGTAGCCTTCACTCCTTTGAGTAGTGTGCTCTCGGACAGTGCATCCTCTCCCCTAATAGGGACTATTGTAAAAGACTCCTAATAGGGTTTGACCCTTGACCAAGTCTACTGTACTAAATATATTGTAAAGAAACTCCTAACAAGGTTAAGGATCTTCTAACAAGGATCATAATACACTAGTGCAGAATATTAGTGGGTGTCAATTCCCATCAGCAGTTTTACTTATTTGGGTTTCCCCGTAACCAAAATATTGTGTTGAGTTCAAGTGTTCTTTCATTGTGTTTATGCTTTATATTTAAGTATACTTAATTGGATAAATAATTGAAACTTGTAGATAACTGATTCACCCCCCCTCCCCCTCTCAGTTATCTCTTGGGACTATTCCTAACATCAATGCACTGATCACATTTTGGAAACAAGAGATCCACAATTTGTAGATAGCATATCCGGATATCCTATCATTGTAAGTACTTGTACAGATACATTTTTTGAAGCACCTTTGTCACCAATGTCAAAGGGGGAGTATTGTTTATAGAATATGGAGTCTTGGAGTCTTATATGTAAAGAAGATGTATAGTACAAAGTGTAAGGGAGATATAAGATAAAGTATGTTAAAAAAATTTGTATAAGGGTACAGTTAGTAACTTTTCCATATTCCTTTGTTGCCATCAATGAAAAAGGGGGAGATTGTTGGCAACTTGACTAAACTATTGTATATGACTAGATTTAGTGTTGTCATTATGGCAACAAAGTCATATAGTGTTTTGGAGTCATCGCACATTATCAGAAGATCAGAATTTGGTTAAGTATAGTAGACTGGATAGTTGACAGAGCACTAATAGATCAGAGCATCAACACATGTGCATATGACTGAGTTATGGTATGTGCCCTTAAAGATAAATTGGTAAGTGTGTATTCATGCATAGTCTAAGAACACATGATCAGATATGCAAGTATGATGAAGATACAGACAGTTGAAGAGGTACAACCAGTGAACGCTAGAACAAAACAGAGTATGCAGCTGACTGTTATTATTTTGATTAGCAGTTGTAATATTGTTTTGTAAAGGCTATGTGCCTATTTTAATTAACTTGTAGACATGTAATTATGTTTGTTTGTAAACACGCTTGAGCCAATTCACTTGGAAGCATTGTATGTCCTCGGTTATAGGTTGACCTAGTTAATTGTTTTGGTAAGCACATATAAATATGAGATGTGCCTTTGTAATAAGTATGGAAGTTGATATAGAGACAAGATAAGTAGAGAAGAGGTATGCAAAGAGAAAATAGAATGTATTAGAGCTTTGTAAGAGGTCAAAGCATCAACAAATCAAAGGAACTAATCAAACAAGCAGTGTCACAGCACCAGTTCATCCAGCATATAAAGTGTGTATCTGACATCAGAAGGTTGTAGCCTTCACCACTTGAGCAGTGAGCTCTAGGACAATGTGTCCCCACCCTTAACAAGGTTATTGTAAAATACTCCTAATAGGGTTGAAGATCTTCTAACAAGGATCACAAGACACTAGTGCAGTTCTTAGTGGGTGTCAATTCCAATCGGGGTTTTTACCTATTTGGGTTTCCCCGTAATCATATTGGTGTTATGTGTTGTGTTTATGTTTCTTGTTTATGTTAAGATTCATTTAAGTACTTAAGCATTCAAGTTAAGTTTCAAGAGTTAATAAAAAGATTAAATATAGTGAACACTGATTCACCCCCCCTTTTCAGTGTTCCCATTCCTAACATCTCTCTCTCTCTCTTGGGTATTATTGTTATAATATAAATATTTAATACTAATAATATTATACTATTATAATATAGAGAAATAAATAATAATAATATAATACTAATATAAATACTTATATAATACTAATGCTATTATCATTTAATATTAATATTAAAAAAATGAAATTTATAATATATAACTTAAAAATCTAAAATCATGAAATTGATAAAAATTAAAATCATAAAATTGAAAAAAGAATTCAAATTGAAATGTTGAAATTAGACGAGAGATATCGGATATCCGACATTATCGGATATCCGACATTATCGGATATCCGACATTATCGGATATCCGACATTATCGGATATCCGACATTATCGGATATCCGATATTATCGGATATCCAATATTATTGGATATGTGATAGTTTTTTGAATATCTGATTAGGCTTGGTATTTTCCTTGGGTTTTCACTTTGCAATGCCAAACGTGGATGCTCAACTCAAAAGATGTGTTCACCATATTTCCTTTGATCTCTAGACTTTGACCATGTAGCTGGCGACCTTTTTTTCACTCGAAATTGATGAAACAAAAAGGGTTTCTTAAAGAAATAATCAAATTTTCATCAATATAATTGCTATCAAATTTTGAGTTCATTAAGTAATTATTACTTATTTTCTAATTGAGTTATCTTTAAAGTCCTAATTGACACAATGATTGAAAAACAACTATAACTTTCAAACGGTTTAACCTTTTTGAAATCTGAAACAAGCGTCACATTCTATGTTTTGCCTATTATAAGAAAAAAAAATGTTTTCAATTTTGTAAAGTTTAGAATTAGTTAAGTTGGTTAGACATGAGAGTTTTTTATTCTGAATAAGTTGCAGTAGAAAATTCATAATTAATTATTTATTTGAGAAAAAATTACATAAAAATATGCATCATATCCAGGCATGAGTTTACTACTTATTCTAGAATCTTGGGAAAATATATCATTATTTTATTATGATTAAGGTGGTCAGACATACACATACTTTTTATCTTTTTCTTGAAATTTTCATACTACTGCATTGAAATTTAAAATTTTGAACAATTAGATTAAATTTTTTCAAACAAGGGCTAGTAGTTTAGAAACTACATTCAATTTCCTATAGATTATTTTCTTACAACTTTTTCTCATAAGGTTGATAAGATGTTCAACTTTTTACGTCAAGTTGACTAACCCCAATTTTATGATTTTTCATTGCCACTTAAGGCCATAGCTTGGTAGACCATGATCCTACACATACACTTTATTCTTTAAAAAATAATATTTTTTTTGTTAATTCTATCCTACTTGGATTCTTTAGTATTTAAATCTAAGTTAATTAATTCATGATTGTATGGATGATTCTATTTTCTTGCAGATAAAATGTACATGCAATGTAGTTCTAACTTATCTAAATTTGTAGCATAATTTTTGTTACTAAAAGGACCAAATTAGGTGTATTTAATATTTTAACAAAGCCCCATAAAATTACTTAGCTATTTCATAACAATTTAACAAGAATTATTACCATTATCCAAACCAATAACCACCTATGTTCTTCATTTTAAGGATATCATCTAATGGTTATGGATCACCACAATATTCCCCATAGGTATATTATATAAGTTCCTTATCTCTTTTATTTAATACTTGAAATAACATTAATTTATTGTATCCCAAAGATGAGTATCTTATCCCTGTTCATTTAACTTTGTAATTTTTTTTTTAATCCCATTGTTAAGGTTTTAGGATCATTTCAAATGTAATAGCACTATTTGATTGTATGTGTTTTCCAAATGCATCAATCTCTTTGTATTTATACATGACAAGGACAAGAAGAGACATGTCCCTTCATGGGACATGTCTATTCATTAATTTATTTTATCAATTTAACTATTTAGTTATTATGAGAATAAATATAATCTAACTTTCTTTATATATATATATATATATATCACTTATTATATATATTGATATATGTTTATATATAATAAATCATTTCTCATAATAATCATATAGTCAGTATTATTTATCTAACTGATGCTACAAACATCAACACTCCCTCTTAGCTAGGGAGGATAAATCAATCCAATGTCAACACTTAAGACACTTGACAACATCAATTATATGATGTAAGCAATAAAGACATCATCCTCATTGTTGGTGGTTCCCTTTGATCTGCAACTTGTAGATTTATACTTTGATGGATAACTTTAATATAACTTTGACTCTATCACCACTCCAAAGTCTACAAGTAAGAGGGCCAATTAACAAGGATCAAAAGGGATCCTCCTACACTTTGAGCCTTAATGCTCAGGCGGGTGTACCCTTGATTCACTTCTTGAAAGGAATCACTAAATGTTATACCAATATACTCTTTACTAACTGATTTAAAGATTTGATCATTTGAATTTGTGTGTGTGTGTGATTGAAGATGATGGAGTGCCTCCAAAGAACAGATTAGTGCCTTAACCAGGGCATAGAGTCACCTAATAGCATACATCAACCGAAGACCCTAACTCAAACACACTTGAATTCAGGATAAGTGCTTTGCCTATTATCCCTCTCACTCACATACTATGACATCAAATTCTTATCAAGCCATGAACTCACTTAAATTACCTGAAAGACTTTAATCTTAACTTTGTTAAGAACTCAAAGATAATCTCAAAATACTCTTTGTTTACCATATACTAACCCACTTTGTGAAGTTAACATATATGAGCTCAAGAACAAAACAAAAAGACATACACCACTATGAGATTGTAATTCAACTATATTCTCATTAAGACTTGCAGAATCAATACATTATTAGACAAAAAAATGCCAAAGAAACAGAACCAAAATCTAGGCTCTCTTTACTCAGTATGATACCATAAAAAACAACTAGGGGCCAAAAAAAGTTTTGGAACCCACACTAAGATAAAAAATTCTACAATATATACCTCCTAGTCACCTTGGGATCCTCAAAGAGGATGCATCAAGCTTTAGGTGACTAGGGTTAGGGTTTCAACTACTAAACTGACTAAAAATGGTCACAAAATTTATTGTAGGGGAAGAAAACCAGTCAGCCATGCCTGAGGAAGATTTGCACTCATGATAGATCTTAGGGAAAGTACTACAAATCATGAAAATTTGAAATTGTCAACCCTTTCAGTCACCTGAAACACACCTCGAGCGTAAAACCACATGGTACAGACCCCTGCAGATGATCATGGAACACCCTAGACCACACCACAATAGCAAGTGCCACCAAACCAATCGAAATCAGCTGTTAAAACCATAAATTTTGGTACTTCCTGTCGCTGAGAAACCCTCAGAAATTCAAATTTGAAAATAAACGGCTACTTGCATGGTGCCAGCAGCAAATCAACGGTCTAAATTTGAAATCAGATCAACTTTAAGTTGCAGCCGTCAGATCATCACTTTTCACAGTCTTCATGTCCTTAACTCAACTGCCACCCTGGGTTTACCTTTTAGTAACCATGCGATAAGGCATTTTCTATTCGTGAGATGAAAACCTTAACCCACTCTTAACTCTACGACCTAGAGACTAAAGAAAACACTTAACCTTGGTCCCACATTTGGAAAACTGGTGACAGAAGGTTTTCGCCAGTTCGTGAAACACTTTTTACCTCTGCCAAGTTAGTTAGCGATTATGTGAATGCTTGTTCGCTGAATCGCCAGCCAAATCAGAGCATCGCTATCCTTTTCCATGAATGAGTGAAACCCTTACAAATTGTTGGGCTGCTAAACCATTTTTTCATAATCGTCAAGTCCCCACCCTAGCCTACTTAGAAGATCAATGACCATCTTAAAATCTCATGCAGTCAGAAGATCCCATCAGATTACATGCCATCCGTTGATCTTCTAACATTGTCAGAACAACTGAACCTTGAAAGACCTGACCCCACTGACATAATATCCAGTCACACAACGTGGACCAATCATAGCTTGCCATATTAGCACACCTGGCATGTGGACCCACTGCACTTCATCCTCTCTAAGAAAGATTGAATCGACAGATGGTGCATGATCTTAAGCCTCTGACAGATCCCATAAGATCATACGCCCGTCGTCGATCGACTGACAGTGTCAGGACCCTCTGACACATCCAAAAGCTAGGTCCCATTGACAACTACCACTATGTTATTACATGGACCAATAAGATTGCACCAACTATGCTTACGTGTTATTTTGGACCCACTGAGAACATTATACCGCCTAGGAGATCGGACAGCTGGCGCAAGATCTGAAAGGCTCAAAAGATTCTATGCGCATTCATGCCAATTGTCGATTAGGAATCATCTGATTGGGATACCAGGCCCACCATGATTTATAGGATACCTCGACGAATGATAGACCACCATGTGAGCCTACCTAGCAGTGGACCCGCCTACATTGAAAGGGTTACATGATGGAAATGAATCAATGGCCGTCTTAAGTTCACAAACCTCTGACACATCTCATGAGAAGATACACCCACCGTCTGATGGAGATGGTGTTAGAGAGCCGGACCCAAGAAAATACAAAGCCAAAACATTAGGAAGTATAAAATAGTCAGACTTAGGAAAAATTAAAATACACTGGGCACTGGGAACTTAGGAAAGATTAAAGCGCAGGGACATAGGAAAAATTAAAAGGCCGCCAAGGTATAAAAACTTAGGAAAAATTAAAGCGGGGGCCGACCAAAAATATAAAGCACATGCACTATAGGACCTTTAAGTGACCTAGAAAAGGTAACATCAAATTAGAACAGGGCCAAGGTTTTACAAAGGGTAACGACTAGTTTTTGAATATTTTGCTTAGGGTTTTAGCCAGAGACATGAAAAATGATACAGAGGCCAGGGGAAAGACAATGAAGCCATAAAATTTTTTGCACGTGCTAAAAATGGCTCTATCTGGGGATGTATGCCTCCTACATGTATAGCAAGGATCTAGAATCACTAGTTTAAAGAAAACCATCCCACTAGAAAAGACTAACAACAGAGAGCAATAGGACCAAAAACCCTATAGACCAAGACAAAATAGGGCAGGGTCAAGAAACTTATCTATAGAATTTATAGAATGTACAGACCTAGCTACTGTTCATGGAAAATAAAATACCTTCAATTGAAGTATTTCTTCAAGAATTGTCCATGAACTGGCAATTCCTAAACTTCACCATTTAATTCTTTCACAATGTATGAATCTTGGCCCCATTTCTCATGAATTAGATATGGCCCTAGCTAGATGGGATCAAACTTACCATGTTTTCCTTTATCCTCCAGTCTAGCATTCCAAATTAATACCAAATCACTAGGCTCAAACTTCCTATCAACAGTCTTCTTGTCGTATAAATTCTTAACCTGCAACTGTAATTTGGCATTCCTTGCAACTGACTCCCTTCTAGTCTCATCCAGTCTGATGAGGTCCTCAATTCTCAACTGCATCTCATGATCTATGTCATCATCATATAATTTAAAAAATTTGTACATTTCCAACAAATTATTTTGAGGCATTCTTGCACGTATTCCATATACTAGGTTAAATGGTGCGCAACCAATTGCCCTCTTCATAGTTACCCTATCAGCCCATAGAGCTAATGACAGCTTTGAATTCCATGCCCTCTTATTCTTTTCAAGAATCCTCTTTAGGATTTTAATCAAACTCTTATTAGATGATTCTGCCTGTCCATTTCCTTGTGGATGGTAAGGTGAGGAATTAGAAATCTGAATTCTCAAACTTTTGTAGAATTCCTTATATTCAGTAGACCTGAAGCACATGGCATTGTCACTTACTATTCTCTCAGGGCAACCAAACCTTGTAACAATATTATTCAATAGAAAATCAATTACCACCTTACTAGTTGCATTTCTTGTAGGTATAGCTTCTACCCACTTTGTAAAGTAATCAGTGGCAACCAAGATCCATGAGTGTCCTCCACTAGACTTTTTTGGTATCTCCCCTATGAAATCAATTCCCCATTGTTGGAAAGGAGCATAAACTTCTACTGGTTTTAATGGCACATTACCTAAAAATTTAAGCTTACCAGAGAACCTTTGACAAGCATCACACCTCCTTACCAACTGCTCTGCATCCTTGAAGATTGTGGGCCACCAGAAACCTGCTCTCAAGATTTTATGAGCACTTGTTTTACCCATATAATGCCCACCACAAACTCCCTCATGCATTTCTCTCAACAATTTGTTAGCTTGATTTTCATCTATACATTTCAAAAGTATGCAATCTAAATTCTTTCTATACAATTTACATTTCACAATTACATACTTGATGGCCTATAATTCAATGTCCTCTTCTGATTATCATTCATGTCTACTAGAAATTTCATATTTCTCAAGTAATAGATAATATCCTGATACCAAACACAATCATCCATATCACATGTATAATCAATTTCAAAATGATTTACCTGATTAGCATCAAGATTGGATTGGGCCATCAGTTTTGCCAATCCTTGTCCTCTAACCAACTTAGTAATCTAGACATCAACATTGAATTCTTGGATCCTATTGATCCACCTACATCTTCTTCCAGACACCTCTTGCTATGAGAAAATATCCTTCATAACTGCACTTGGCACAAAAGCAATCACAACTGCCCCCATAAAGTAACACCTAAAAGCCTTGATTGCCTTCACAAGTGCATATGCTTATTTCTCATTTATGTCATATTTCAATTCAGCAGCCTGCAAAGATTTACTGAAAAATGCAATAGGCTACTCAAAACCATCCTTATTCTTTTGTAACAAAACAACAACAATAGTGTGAAAAGATGCAAAGGAAAAGATGTGCATTGGGACATTATAATTAGGTGCCTTAAGCACTGGTGCATCTTTGATAGCCTGCTTGATATTCTTGAAAGCCTCATCAGGCTCACCCTCCCAATTGATTGCAGATCCCTTCTTCAACATCCTAGAAATAGGTCTAATGACCTCAGCAAAGTTTGTTACAAACCTCCTTAAGAAATTGACCTAACCAAAGAAGGACTATATCCCTTTAACATTCTTTGGTCTCTGAATTTTATCAATAGCTGCTACCCTCTCAGGATCAATTCTCACTCCTTGCTTTCCAACCAAGTGGCCAATCAACTTACCCTCAATGACACCAAAAACACATTTCCTTGGGTTTAATGAAATGCCATATTCCAAAGCCCTCATAAATATTTTCTCTAAATGAGTACAATGGTCTTCTTCCTTCTTGGAATAGGTAGTTAAATCATCTTGATATACAACAAGGAAATCATTAATAAAATCTAAAAAGGCAACATCCATTGCCCTCTGAAAAGTAGCACCGGCATTTGTGAGACCAAAAGGCATTCTCACATAAACATATGTCCCCCAAGGTGTAGTGAAGGTTGTCTTGAATTGTTTTGATTCTTAAAAAATCACTTGATTGTAACCAGAGAAACCATCCATCATAGACATTAATTCTGATCCGGTCACTCTCTACAACATAGCTTCCATATTGGGCAAACAATAGTTATCCTTTAATGAGCTGATATTCAAATTCATGAAGTCCACACAAAGCTTGATGTCACCATTCTTCTTTCTCATAGGAATAAGATTTGAGACCCAAGAAGAGTGCCTTATAGGCTTGATAATTCCAGCATCTCTCAGCTTCATTAACTCTTCTTGCATCTTGGGTGCCAAAGTACGATTAATAGGCCTTTGTTTTGGTCAAAAAGGTTTAGCATCTTCTTTCAATGGAATAATATGCTGAAACAAATCTTCTCTATAAACCTTTAGGTCATCATATGACCATGCAAAAACATGCCTGAATTTTCTTAACAATTTAATCAAAGATTTCTTTACCTTTTGAGATATATCTCTACCAATGTATACTTTCTTAGGTGTATCATGTGTTCCAAGATTTATCTCCTCTAGATCAACATGATCTTCCTTTTTGATATTCATTTGAAGTCTATCCTGGTTATCAAAGACAATCTCCAAAACAATAAGCCCCTTGGGCACCTTGTTAGTTCTAAGCTGAATGACCTCATTTCCTAAGACAACCTCCTTTCCTTCTACTGACTCAACCCAAGCTGAACAATCAAATTCCTGACCATGATAGTGATCTTCACAACTCATAAACTTCAAGATATCATTATCATCATCAAAAACTTGCCAATTTTCAATATTGTCTGGTATATTAGGCCTAGCCTGAATTTCAACTTTAGAGATACTAGAAAATGTACTATTAGTGGGATTTATTGCAATATTGGCTAACAAGTCAGCCATCTTATTGTTACTCCTATCCTTCCACTCAATATTGAAGGCATGAAAACATTCAATCAAATCCCAAACTGCATTCCTATATTGTTTCAACCTCTTATTCTTGGAAGCATACACTGACCTAACTTGGGACACCACCAACTTAGAATCACCAACAACACTTATGCATTTAATACCATGCTTTTGTGCCAACCTCAGTCCTAACAACAATGCCTCATATTCTACTATATTGTTGGTACAAAAGAAATTCAATGTGAAAGAAAATTTGTAGGTATTTCCATCAGGAGAAATAAGTAGAATACCTACTCCTGCTCCATGTTTGCAATTTGCACCATCAAAGTACACTACCCACAAATCACCCTTCACAGAATCAGCACTTACCTCAACAGAGATAGGTGACAAAGTAGGTTCATTTTAAAATATAGGGATTTCTGCCCTAATAGCATTAATATCAGTATCCATAAAAGATGTAGTCTCATTATCAATATTTCTCTCAATCATGTGGCATGCTCTTGGCTCTCGATCAATCTTGACAAACTGATCATCAATCTTGAAAGTGGCATAGGACAAATCACACTGTAAACTTCCACCCATGGTAGCACTCCACCTTCTAGATAGTAGCATCCCATAATAAGGAGGGATGTCCACCACCAAAACACTCATTTTTAACTCTTTCTCTGGATATGCTGCCAGCCTATATGGCATTGCATTGATAGTCCCAATAACTGGTACCTCCCTTTGATCCATTGCACAACATCTACCTTGAACTGTATCAACTTTTAGGCCCAACTTCTCCATGATTTTAAAAGGCATAATAGTATTAGAGGCACCACTATTAATCATACAATTTCTTAGTTTCATTCCATTTACAAGAACACTTAAAAAGAATGGATCAATGTTTTCAAGGCTGGCATTGACAGAACTGTCCAAATATATAGGGGGAATTTGAGATATAATTCCCTGAGCAGCAACACCTTTCAAATCTTTATCCTGAGATCCATTGCATGAAACATCATTGTTATCAACATTATCTATGAATGCAATAGCTCTATCTTTGTGTTCAGGGATCCTCAATAATTTTGACAATGGAACCTTAACTGTAATTTGGGACAATACAGACAACATATCAACAGGAGCAGAGGAAGGAATCTCAATCTGCACTGCCTTAGTATCCTTTTGCTTGTCTGATACATTAGGTGTATTGGCCATCCTCATTTTTTCAACCTTAGCCATTGTGTTAACTGGCTTCTTAATTTCACTAGAAATTCTTTCAACTCCAACTCCCTTAGGCTCACAATCCTTGTTTTTTACATTCTTGAATTTCACCATGTGATCACCTTTTGATTTATTCTCATTAGGCTCTCTGGAGTTGGTACTCTTTATAAACATTCCTGTAGCTTTCTCATTTGTATTCCTTGCCACCATGCCTCTAGTTTGCACTTGGGCAATCATTTCTGTAGTAATCCTCTCCATCTCTTCTCTAGAAGGTCTTCTTAAATTTACTAGCTCAAAAGAAGAGTTCATGTTATATGTCTTCTTATCAATGTCTTCACTATCAGAAAAAATCTCTTGATGAAAAAAGGCCTAATTATGTCTCTTCAAATTTACATCTACCTCTTCATCAAAATTAGAATCATCTTCATATCCCAGATATGAAGTAGCCATGTTGCATCTAACATCATCTTGATCCTCTTCTTGATCTATCTCCTCATTGCCACAATCTTGATTTGCAGCCATAGAATGTGCAACCACACAATGCTCTACAAAATGAGGGGACTGGCATGCAACACACCAAGGTATGTCCTCCATGACATTTATTGAAGCCTTTTGTAGAGGGTCAGGGACACCTCTGTCATTGTTATTTCTTGCAGCAGGGACAATAGGCTTGCCATCCTTCCATTGGGTGTTGTAGGGGTAGTTCTGCAATCTATTCTACTTATTGAAATTGTTGAACTGAGGCCTTTCATTGGTAGGAGCACTGATGTTCCTATTTGCAGGTGCCTTCAAATCCTTCAATGCATTGAGCACCTTATCCAATTTATCTTCTTCTTGCCTCCTAGTTCCAACATTCTTATCACTTTCCTTTTTGTATTTCTTGTCCCCAAACAACTTAGGGTCATCTCTCTTCCCACCCAACTTTCCTGATATCTTCATATTATTCTCAATATTGACAGCAATCCTAAAAGCATCTCTAAGAGTTCTTGGTTCTTTGTCCCTTAACAAGTATCCCATCTTTCCATCAAATGCATTGAAGTATGTAGTTAGATAGACATTGTCATCTAACCGTAGAACTTGGAACAACTTATGCATACCCTTCTGAAATCTCATGTTGAACTCAGCTGCAGACTCATTCTAATTTTTCCTTATGGTATTGAATTCATTCAACATGAAACTAGCATTAGGCCTA
Source organism: Chamaecyparis obtusa (assembly GCA_027943335.1). Taxonomy (NCBI): domain Eukaryota; kingdom Viridiplantae; phylum Streptophyta; class Pinopsida; order Cupressales; family Cupressaceae; genus Chamaecyparis; species Chamaecyparis obtusa. The sequence continues at coordinate 1,859,931 of BSBK01004115.1, forward strand.
TCACCATACTGCTCTTTGAAACATCTCTCAAAAGAATCCCAAGTATCAATACATTTATCAGGAAGTCTCTTAAACCAATCTCTAGCATCCTCCATTAGAGATTGAATAAACAATTTCATGACTACATCCTCATGCTCTACCTCATAATCATTAAGCATATCAACAAATAACCTAAGATGCTCCTCACAACTAATAGCATTATTACGAGCAAACTTAGGTACCTTATCTCTTATATCATTTGGAAAAGCATTCGGGTAACCAGGAATTCCATCAAAACTAATTTTCCTATGGCCTTCTAATTGCATAGGTCTTCTTTGAAAACTTGAACTAGTGTTAACCCTAGGATTAACATTTTCATTTACATTTCCATCTACTTGTGCATTTGACTACTGTCTAGGATCAACACCTATCCTAACAAATGAAGAAGGAATTGAACTAGTAGCATTACTAAGTGGAATAGTAGTAGTCATAGATGGCATACCTAGTTCAGTAGCAGATGGACCAAGAGCATTTGCAGATGAAGCCTTCAAGAACTGGATCTTTCTTCTCTTTTCTGCAATAGAGGCTTCAATTTCAGCCCTCTCTAATTCTCTTGCAAGGTCCTCATCTTCTTTTCTTCTTCTTTCTATCTATGTGTCCTTATTTGAATTGGGTGGTGGGACCCTTGGTATTGTCAATGATCTACTTGTTTGATGTCCCACCATCTTCTACTTTCCTTTCTCACCAACGGAAACAACAGGCCTAGTGATCTCATTTCCATCTTTATCTTTAGGGAGGGAAGCATAACTTTGAACCTATCTAACCACAGGGCCCTCCTTATCAAATTCATGATCTTGTAGTAAACACTCTTGCTCACTCCTCAAAGCCTCAAGATCACCAAAGACATCATGTTGCAAAGTCTTAGGAGCAGAAGCAAGCATCTTTTTTCTCTCCTTCATTTCATTAATCTTTCTAAGGAGAGACTATCTTTCTATCAAAGCATTCACCTTTTCAGCTTCTCTCTCCTCTTGTAACCTCTTATGTATGGCATCCTGCTTTGCCAACTGCAACCTTAGTGCATTCAAATCATCAAGATCTACTATAATGTCATTAGAACCTGATGACACATCCATATCAGTAAGATTTTGATATGGGAAGTGAACTTGCCATGGTCTCATGGGCTCTCTTCTAAAATTATCTTCATCAAGATCTAAATCAATCTCCAAACCCATTTCTCTAGCTTGTTCATCCTGACCTGTAGGCAATGGACCCTTGTCTTGAAATACAACCTCTGGGGTATCATAAAATCTATCTTCAGAGCGACCACCATCTGATCTAGAAACTCTATCATGTGAACCTTCCTCGCTTGAGGAAACATGTGGTGCTCTACCTCTTGTATTTCTTTGTTCTCTCATGGGAGCACTCATGGACTCACCATTCCTTTAAATCCAACTCTTCTTCTCTTGTCTAGGAAATTGCTCCAGAGTGACCTCCAGATTCTTTCTGACAAAGGACCTAGTATTCCTCCTCTTGTCCATGATTTACAATATGACACTGGTTCTTAACCTCTTGAGTCGCCACCCACCTAGATGGGAAATCCTTAAACTAAATACAATAGGAAAACAAGAGTGCACTTTGAAAGCTTTTTATATCTAGACTCTCCCTAATAGAGTTGCCATTTTGTTGGTGACTCGAATGGGTAAATCAATCTGGTCAACAAAAGATTTTGAATATTACAATATAAGTCCAACCAGAGATCCTAACAGATATACTGCTTCATTGTTGTTCTCCCTAGCAGAGTCATCATTTTGTTGGTGGTTCCCTTTGATTTGCAACTTGTAGATTTATACTTTGATAGATAACTTTAATATAACTTTGACTCTATCACCACTCCAAATTCTACAAGGAAGAGGGCCAATTAACAAGGATCAAAAGGGATCCTCCTACAATTTGAGCCTTAATGCTCAGGCGGGTGTACCCTTGATTCACTTCTTGAAAGGAATCACTAAATGTTATACCAATATACTCTTTACTAACTGATTTAAAGATTTGATCATTTGAATTTGTGTGTGTGTGATTGAAGATGATGGAGTGCCTCTAAAGAATAGATCAGTGCCTTAACCAGGGCATAGAGTCACCTAATAGCATACATCAACTGAAGACCCTAACTCAAACACACTTGAATTTAGGATAAGTGCTTTGCCTATTATCCCTCTCACTCACATACTATGACATCAAATTCTTATCAAGCCATGAACTCACTGAAATTACCTGAAAGACTTTAATCCTAAATTTGTTAGGAACTCAAAGATAATCTCAAAATACTCTTTGTTTACCATATACTAACCCACTTTGTGAAGTTAACATATATGAGCTCAAGAACAAAACAAAAAGACATACACCACTATGAGATTGGAATTCAACTATATTCTCATTAAGAATTTCAGAATCAATACATTATCAGACAACAAAATGCCAAAGAAATAGACCCAAAATCCAAGCTCTCTTTACTTAGTATGATACCATCAACAACAACCAAGAAAAAAAAAAAGTTTTGGAACCCGCACTAAGATAAAAAATTCTACAATATATACCTCCTAGTCACCTTGGGATCCTCAAAGAGGATGCATCAAGCTTCAAGTGACTAGGGTTAGGGTTTCAACTACTAAACCCACTGAAAATGGTCACAAAATTTATTGCAGGGGAAGAAAACCAGTCGGCCATCCTTGAGGAAGATTTTCACTCATGATAGATCTCAGGGAAAGTATTGCAAATCATGAAAATTTGAAATTGTCAACCCTTTTAGTCACCTGCAACATGCCTCGAGCACAAAACCACATGATATAGACCCCTGTAGATGATCATGGAACACCTTGGACCACACCACAACAACAAGTGCCACCAAACCAATCGAAATCAACTATTAAAACCATAAATTCTGGTACTTCCTGTCGCTGAGAAACCCTCAGAAATTCAAATTTGAAAATAAATAGCTACTTCCATGGTGCCAACAACAAATCAATGATCTAAATTTGAAATCAAATCAACTTTAAGTCGCAGCTGTTAGATCATCCCTTTTCGCGGTCTTCATGTCCTTAACTCAACTGCCACCTTGGGTTTACCTTTTAGCAACCATGCAATAAGGCATTTTCTGTTTGTGGGATGAAAACCTTAACCCACTTTTAAGTCCACGACCTAGCAACTAAAGAAAACACTTAACCTTGGTCCCACATCTGGCGAACTGGTGACAGAAGGTTTCCGTCGGTTCGTGAAACACTTTTTACCTTTGCCAAGTTAGTTAGCGATTACACGAATGCTTGTTCACTAAATCGCTAGTCAAATCAGAGCACCACTATCCTTTTCCATGAATGAGAAAAACCCTTGCAAATTGTCGGGCCACTAAACTATTTTGTCAGAATCGCCAAGTCTGTGCCCTGGCCCACCTAGAAGATCGATAGCCATCTTAAAATCTCATGCAGTCAAAAGATCCCATCAGATTACACACCATCCGTTGATCTTCTGACACTGCCAGAACAACTGAACCTTGAAAGACCTGGCCCCACTAACACAATATCCAGTCACACAACATGGACCAATCACAGCTTGCCATATCAGCACACCTAGCATGTGGACCTGCCGCACTTCATCCTCTCTGAGAAAGATTGAATCGATGAACGGTGCATGATCTTAAGCCTCTAACAGATCCCATAAGATCATATGCTCATCGTTGATCGACTGACAGTGTCAGGACCCTCTGATGCATCCTGTTAGGGATTTTTCTTGTAGGACATAAAATGGTGCTCGAACTTGTTTTTCTTGAGACTGATTCCCACAAGAGAAAGACCTAATTGCTGAGGATTGGATAAGATCCTCATTTGTTTTTGAGCTCCACAGACTCAGGCAGGTATTACCTTTTAATGATGATTGTCTTTGCAGTATTATTATGAGTGGACACTGATCAACTTCTAATCTTCTTAATGCATAGACTTATAGAACACTTTGCATATGACTGTAATCACTTTAATGCAAACTTTAACCAGACAAAGTGTGACCATTAGTGAAGCAATAATCAGTGCTTTAAGGATTCTCATCCTTCTTCCTTTTTAGGAGGGATAATCTAATATGATTCTCTCTTTGCAGAATTAGGAAATATGAACTAAATACCCTGGGCATAGTCCAGTCTATCAAGTGCAATGAACATAAAAATAGAAAGGTATTGATGAATAATGTGAATGTTTCAACTTTTCTCTGAGATCGATGAAAGGTACAACTTATGAGAAATAAATACCAAACCAGTACCTAATCCTAAGGGCAATAGAGTCACAATGCAAGTCAACAAGTATACCCTAAAAGAAACACTACAGTGTGCCTTACACACTACCACAACTCCAAATAGGTTGCCTTACAAACTATTCTATTAACCAAATATTTTAATCATCAAAGATCCATACAAATATATTTACTCTTCAAGATGAAATATAAGCACATTTAATTCTTTCCTTGAAAGAAGCTCATAAAAAAGTCAAGCTGGTTGCCTTACAACTTGGTATATTTCAAATGCCTAACATGAAAAACATACAAGAGTAAGATACATAAGCAAAGAGACAACAACAATATATGGCAGAAGTTGTAGTGTATTTGTATTAAAATCAACTTGCCACTTACATTCACAATTCCATTACTCAGAAGACCAGACACAAAGCTTGGTGATCAGCTTCTAAGCAATCCGGTTCTATTTTTTATATCTTTCAATCTCTCTCCCTTTTCTACCAACCCCTTTACAAAATGAGCTTTCAACTCTATATAGCCCTCTCACAACCACCTTGGAATTCCCTCATTAATGGGAATGCAACAAGCTTCAGGTGGTTGGAAAACCTAACTCCTATTAAAACATAAAAATACAACAAAATGTACAACCAACCCGCCGATGGTGAAAGGACAAGACTTTCTCAGATTATGGTACATCTTTGGCTGCTCAAGAACTGACACCCTCAACTGCAAATATTTATGATAGCTCCTTGATTTCAATGAGACATGGTGACCGCCATTTCAAGATAACCTACACCATTCTTGAATGATAGCTTATCAATCTTGTATTCCTTGGATCAGGTGTCTACTATATCAGATGTCCTTTTCAATCTTCATCCAAAATATCCAAATCAACTGCAGTAGATCTAGCCTTTTTGGGCTTTGTATTTTCATCCCATGCAGTTACTTGTTCCTCTGATGGCAATTAAAACCTTGGAAAAGTTGTAGTTGGGCTTTTTGTCTCTCCCATCTGGCATCTGTAATTGCCTTGACATCTAACACAAACTTGGTGAGGTCAACCTCTGCTTTGATGGCTTCATCCAAGGCCTTATTGAAGCTCTCTAAATCAATATTATTACTCTCACCTAAAAATGCCTCTTTCCTAGGCAGTAGAAGATCAACATCCGATCTCCAATTGTCAAGGCTCTTTATTGTTCCATCTATACTCAAAATTGAGGGGATGAATATGTTGGTACAGGAGCTGAGCATGGCTATCTTAGCCTCAATCAAATTTGCCTTACCCTTGAAAAGAGGTAAAATGGCTTTAATCCTATCAATCTCCTCACCAACTCCTACAACTATCTCTAGTATGTCACTCCCCATAGATTGAGAAAAAATCAATCTCTCAAAAAGTGGTGCCCTGACAGACCATATTGTATGAAACTCACTCAAAATCTGCACATAACTATTGACCTCCTTCTGCAATTTTGGCAATTTGCCATAAGCATAATAAACCAGGTCAAATTTATCCTTGATTATGTTCAATCTGTGCTGCAAAATACTTAGAAGGGCCTGCAATATTGCCTCATTCTTTTCATCATTGATCTTTTTCAATTCTGCTGCCACCTCCTCATCTGTCATTCCTTGTGCCTCTATTGCCACTAGCTGCTCAGGAGGTGTAGGGGCTACTACAGGGTTATTTATGATTTGCAATTGTAGTTCCTCCATCTGCTTCTCTAATGCTATAACTTTTATTATCTACAAGTCCCTATCCTTCACCAGGGCACTAAAATCCTCCAAGAGGTTGCCATATCTTTTTGACAGCTGCTTAGTTTTATCCTCATTTAATTTTGCAAATTGGGTCAAAACCTGAGAAATTTCTAGGTCCCTTGTATTGTGGATTGACCACACTATTTTATCTCCCTCCATTTGTTCTTTTACATTCAAAATTTGTGGTTTCTTGTCCTTTGGATATAAACTCCACATGGCCAAGGCCTGACTTTTTGGGCTATACCCAAATCCTCTTATTATATCCCCTACTTGGGTTTCAGAAGACAAAGTAACATCTTCTTGTCTCTTGATTTGATCTATTATGAAGTCAGTATACAAACTCCACCCCGGCACAAGCACCATATTACTTTTTCTCACTAAGTCCCTGACCTCATTTGGAGTAAGATTTTCCTCCTCATGGTCATATTCTTTCAATTATTGTAATGCCTCATCCAGCACTTGACCTTCCTCAGTTATTGTACACTAGAAGCCACCTGTTGTTGCTTATGCCACAACAAGAAACTTTTGAATTCCTTAGAATTCACAAAATTGTCATCCTTCATGAAAGCATCTTGCTCAATTAGTCTTTCATCCTGGCCTAATGCCAGAGGCAACTCCACATCTTCTATTTCATACTTCTACTACCTTTTAGCCTCTCTGATTGCTTTCCTAATCTCATGGTGATGAAAGCTAGTCCCTGTGTAGAGGGCACTCACTCTATCTTTCTTCTTCCTCTTTGAAGGCTCACTAGTTAACAACTTTTTCTTTTTCTTTTGAGGCTCAACAGTATCCCCAGAACTAGGCAATTCAGCAAGATCAACATTTTCTTTCTCCTCCCCAGGCCTTTCAGCCATTAGTTGTTCCATAGTGGGTGGACTATATATGGGGTAGCCACCATCACTATCCTCATCACATTCTGACTCTAAATGGGCCTTTTTTCCTTGATTAGCATCATCAATTTGATCCCTCATGGATTCAACAAGTGTGTCAAATTGAGCCATCATCTGCTCAAGTCTTTGGAAGTAAGGCAAATTGGGAAAGAAACCCCCAAATACCAATCCTTTTCCTTTAAACTCCTTCTCAATTTTGTGTAGCCGATCCAATTGCTTAATTCTTCTATCCACCTCATCATCCTCAATGATGTTTTTGATCACATCTTCTTCAGGATACTCCTCATGTAACTTATTGAAAGGAATGGTGGGCATGTAGTACTTCCTTGCACCAGCCATGAAACCTTCTGTATCCACATACCTATGTGGTGCTACAAACATCCTGTAGTTCTCTAACTAATCATTAACCTTACTGAATGCTCCCTTCCCAATTGTAATATAATGCACCCTGAAGTGCCGAGGAGTGAGAGTCCCCTTTCTGTGGGAAGCTAAATGTTCTCTTTCTGTCAACATGAGTTGCCAGACAAATTCTAGAAATGCAATTCTTGGTGGTACATAGAATGGGAGTAAATGAGGAGGTTGAGGGCATCCATAAACCCTAATCATTGTATAGCTTGTCTCATAGTAAATATCTCCCCAATTGTGACCTTTGGTCCAATTATGCATAAATTGTTGGGGTCTCACCAACTGTAGGAGCTTGGTGGGTAATCTTGAGCAATTCACACCCAAACTTTGGAGAATGGGGAACACAATCCAGTTCTCAAAAGCACTAAAGTCTCTCCTAGGGCATGAAGGGCTCCAGACTCCTAACCAGAACTAAACTGGGTTAGGCCGTCCATTCCACATCATTTGTGGTTTGAGGTCATCCAAATTAATCAGACTATAATTGTGATACACAATTAGATGCATGAGCAGGGAGTAATTCATGAACCTGGGTTGAGAACCAGAGGTGAAATTCTTCAAGGAAAGCAAACCCTCATGCATTTTGTTTATGATATAACCAATAAATTCATACCCTTTTCTCACCATATGGCTCTATGAATCCATCACCAGCATCAAAATGTCAGATGTAATCCTCTCAGGACCCGCATTAATTCCCAAAACCTAGCATATCCCATATGTGATGTACTTCATGTAAAACTTCAGGTCTTTATAGGCATACGGAATTGATCCAGCCATAGGTGCAATATAATTCTTATTCTCCTTTGGCATGTGATTCTTAATCTCCCTTAAGACCAGAGCAGCCTCTCTAACATATCTATTTGCCAAGGCCTGTAAGTTGATTTCTGTGGCCATTGGAAACTGAATCCCGAAGGCATTCATAAAAAACTTCCTATCCAAAGTGACCAGGGGGGAGCCATCCTCTTTTCTAATGGTCTTTGAGAGAGGATCATACATCTGAGATAGCATGAGGAGCAAGTCCACATCTAGAAAAACTTCTGGAATAATTAGCTTGGCCAACCCTAAAGTCCAAGGGTTTGAAACAGGTATGACACTATCATGGTTCTTGTAGAAATATGTAAACAGGCACATGCCTATGATTTTTGGAGTTTTAGCATCCCTACAATAACCTAAGTCATCAACAAAAATGTCATCACTGACCTTCTTGTTCTTAGAAGAACCAGGCAAGAGAGTGAGAAATTCATTTGAAAAACTTTCCTTAACTTTCTCCTTCGACCCCCGACTAGTAGAGGCTCCACTTGCTATCGTCTGACTCATCCTGACTGTAGCTCTAGAAATTCTTCTACAAATTCACTAATCCCACTACAAGTCTGGAAAACTCAGAAAACCTAGCGCTCTGTACTTCTTCAATAAGCTTCGTAACTCTCAAATGAGCCACCTCTAGTTGTCTTAACCTGTATTATTGAATGCACCACCACGTCTGACATCTCCAACCAGCAAAAGGTCACTTCCGCCATTACTTCGGCATGCACAGGGTTTCAAAATATTAGCCGTAGTTGAGAAAATTTTAAATTTGAACATTCCGCGATTTGGCGACTAAAGAAAAAGCTACAATAATTGTTTTACAAATTTGGCACTTTAGAAAGGTATTCTAAGATCTGGCAACTAAGAGGAAATCTCGTAGTCACAGAATACTGTTGGCTTTTCAAAATTCATTTTGAGATCGGGTGACCCGGCCATTTGGAGATCTAGCGACTGAAGGAAGTGGTACATTTAATTTATTTTGTTCTGTGAACTAGCGACTATAGTCAAAGAACTATAGTCATGGCAATATATTTTTCTTTGAAAACTTCCAGCGATCACCTGACCTGGAGATCTGGCGACAAACCTGAAGTCTCATAATCTCATAAAGTTTTAACTATTTGACTTCTTTCTTGAGATAACGCGACCATCGTCGATCTCACCCTTCAATTCATCCAGCGGTCTGAATTAAGTCGTAAGAAGATTTCATAACTAACTGCCTGATCCCACGACCTCGAGAAAACCGTGTTGCTGAATCGATGAAAGCTTACCATTTAACTGTCAGGAACCTGAGATCACACGACCACACAGTCACCAAATCATTGAAAATAATCATAACCACCAGGTCCTAACCACTTCATTAACCCTCACTTGACCTCGGGCACATCTGGAGACTTGGCGACAAAGACTTCTCGCTAAATCTCATAATCTTCACTTAACTAGGGTTTAATCCTGAGAACACACGACTAAGGCATTCTCTAAGTCGCAAGAAAACTTCTTCACTTTGGGTTAAGATTGGAGATCAAGTGCCATCCACACGATAAAAAATATTGATGCCTCTCAATAAATCTGACAATCCTTTGTCACCTAACCGCCACATTCAGAGATCTAGCGACGACTATGTCGCAGAATAACTAACCGCCAGAGAGATAGCCGCCAACATTAGGAGATCACGTGACCAAAGAGAAAACTCACAATCACTGAACAAAAGACAAACCACCATATTATTACGAGATTTGGAGATAATTGCCAAGGAAGACCGTTGTTCCATCTTGAGATTCAGTGACCCAAAAGAGAACTTGTGATCACTGAATAAAAGGCCGCTTAGATAAATCATTGAGAGATCTCCCGACCATAGGAAAAACCAATTCAGAGATAACGCGACTATAGTCCCTTAGTGACAAATCAAATACAACAGTCGCTAGATCTCAAGACTATCATTACGAGATCTGGAGACTAAAGGGGCAACGCTAAGTCGTTAGATGCTAAGGAATATTCCAAGAGACTCACGAGATCGGGCAACAAAGGCTTTCAGGCAATCGCCAAACAAAAGGGAATATTCTTGAACCTTAAGGAGACTCAGTGACTAAGAGGAAAATAGAAGTGCACATGAAAATATGAGACTTAAGTCATTCAAAAAAGTAACAAAGAATTAGAACGCTAACGACCAAAACTAGGGTTTTTATGATTTTTCAGAGGCAATTAGACCTAGCAAACCCTAAAGACTACAAATTTTTCAAAATCATCCATAAATTTAGGGGAAAAAACAAAAGATGAGATTTCTATCCAACACATCCGAAAACCAGGTCCCACTAACAACTACCACTATGTTATTACATGGACCAATAAGATGCTGCCAACTATGCCTACGTGTTATTTTGGACCCACCGAGAACATTATACCGCCTGGGAGATTGGATGGCTGGCGCAAGATCTGAAAGGCTCAAAAGATTCTGTGTGCATTCATGCCAACCGTTGATTAGGAATCATCTGATTGAGATACCGGGCCCGCCATGCTTTATAGGATACCTCGACGAATGATAGACCGCCATGTGAGCCTACTTGGTAGTGGGCCCGCCTGCATTGAAAGGGTTACATGATGGAAATGAATCAATGGCCATCTTGAGTTGCAAGCCTCTGATACATCTCATGAGAAGATATGCCCACCGTTAGATGGAGATGGTGTCAGAGAGCCGGGCCTAGGAAAATACAAAGCCAAAACATTAGGAAGTATTAAAATAGTTAGACTTAGGAAAAATTAAAATACACTAGGCACTGGGAACTTAGGAAAGATTAAAGCGCAGGGACATAGGAAAAATTAAAAGGCCATCGGGGCATAAAAACTTAGGAAAAATTAAAGCAGGGGCTAACCAAAATATAAAGCACGTGCACTATAGGACCTTTAAGTGACCCAGAAAAGGTAACATCAAATTAGAATAGGGCCAAGGTTTTACAAAGGGTAACGACTAGTTTTTGAATATTTTGCTTAGGGTTTTAGCCAGAGACATGAAAAATGATACAGAGGCCAAGGGAAGACAATGAAGCCATAAATTTTTTTGCACATGCTAACACTCATGATGTAATTAATAGAAACATAGTCTCAATGTGTGGATTGCCTCCATCAATGATTCTATCCACAAGTCCTTGGGTGGATTGCCTCCATCGATGATTCTATCCATAATTCATCAGGTGGATTGCCTCCATCGACGATTCTATCCACAAGTCCTCAAGTGGATTGCCTCCATCGGTGATTCTATCCACAAGTCCTTAGGTGGATTGCCTCCATCAACAATTCTATCAATTTGATATCTTGATTATTGGCCTATTAAAATATCAACACATGATATTCACCCAAGTACTCAAGAGTTCATAAAGATATCATCTCATGATATTGAGAGCATTGGCCTGCAGAATATCAACTCTCAAGATATTCACCAAGTGCTTAGAGTAATGGCCTACTAACGTCAATTCTCATGATGTCCACCAAGTACTCAATAAATATTTATAGGTAATGTGCACTTACCATAAGAATATTTACATCATCTATTATGATCTATTTCAGCCATCACAAGATGTCTATCACAATAGAAGATGCCATCTATTATGATCTATTTCAGCCATCACAAGATGTCTATCACAATAGAAGATGACATCTATCATGATCCATTTCAGCCATCACAAGATGTTTATTACAATATAAGATGTCATTTATCATGATTTGTTTCAGCCATCACAATAGAAGATCAAGTTATTGTAAGATTGTCACCTTCCAATAAATTTTGCAAATACAAGTGATAATCATTTGGAAGTCAAGTCACTCCCTCATGATTTTAACATAGGGGGCAGGCCAATTAAAAACATTCATGATTTAGTAGTATAATAATCAATTATATCAAGTTTACCTCAAAAGTGTTTCATCTTCAATAGTGAACTCCCTCTCAATCAGTATGATCAAGATTGTCACAATTTGACTGAACCATCTGCTCCCTCTGAAGCTCAAGTTTATCAACTTCTTGACCTCTTTTGAAATGCCAGACTCCCTTTTCATCTAGTCTCAATCATCAATTCATTTGCAAGCATCAAGTTCCTTCTCCCTTGAATGCAATTATCTTGTACTTTTGTCCTGAAGGTATGTCAGAGAGTGATTGCAAATAGCTCACTAAACTATCTCCACCATAAATACCAATGATAGAAGCATACAAGATTTTACTAACCAATAATATAGCATGAATTACAAACTAAAAAATTATGTGCATTAATAAAACATGAAATACTTATCTTTTATAAATTTCAAATATTTCATTCTGTAAGATTAGCCCATATAGAAAATATCATGTGCAAATTCACAAAATGATGTCGTCGTTCTTGAACATTACCATAATTCTTCACATGAATTGTCTTGAATATCTAAAGGTTCTATACACTATGACAACGTTTAATGGATCGCCCTTCAAGCAGTTAGACTTTTAAAGAAGGAACCTCACTCTTTTACAGATTTTGCATAGACCCGTACACAGTCAGTCATAACTTTTGAACTTGACATTTCCTCTCCAATCGCTCTAGTGATATTCTTCTAAATTTGTTTATCACCAACATATCCAAAAGTAAGAAAAATCCAATGGTGAATTTGTGAGATATGGTTCTCGTACTGAGACTTTATTTTCTGAGAGAGTTACACATTCACCATCAACAAACTACTCTCTTACATTTGCAACTTGGCTCCGATACCATGTTAAGGTTTTAGGATCATTTCAAATGTAATAGCACTATCTGATTGTATGTGTTTTCCAAATGCATCGATCTCTTTGTATTTATACATGACAAGGACAAGAAGAGACATGTTTGTCCCTTCATGGGACATGTCTATTCATTAATTTATTTTATCAATTTAACTATTTAGTTATTATGAGAATAAATATAATCTAACTTTATAATAATAATAATAATAAAGCATTTCTCATAATAATCATATAGTGAGTATTATTTATCTAACCGATGCTACAAACATCAACACCCATCATAGTTGTTCATCATAAATTATATCTAGGTTAATTTATACTTGTTTGTATGGATGATTCTTGAGATTATCCTTGATTTAGGCAACACAATTTCATTTTATTGCAAGTGAGATGTACACAATGTAGTCATAATTTATCAAAAGTTACATAATAATTGTTGTTACTGAAATGAATATATTGTGTTTAATATTTTAATATAACCCATAAAAGTAATTTTGTACAAAATATCAATTTTAATAAGAATTATAACATTTATTTTAACCAACAAACATACATTTTCTTAAAGATATTTTGAAATGGTTACCCATCACCAAAAAATGCTTACAAAATATCAATTTTAATAAGAATTATAACATTTATTTTAACCAAAAAGCTTACATTTTCTTAAAGATATTTTGAAATGGTTACCCACCACCAAAAAATGCTTCACAAGAATGTTATATAACTTAGGGACATTAGCAAGGAATACCCATTTATTTATCATTGATGATAGTAAATATCTATGATCAACTAAAGAAGACTTATGTGATTGTAGACATTGATTGACTACATCAAGAAGTTACATAATTATTGGTTCAATGAGGATTTGGTTGACATGGTCTCGTATTTCTTGATATGCAAAACTAAAACCATCTCTTTCATTGTAAAAATGTAGGTAACCCCTTGCAACATCATAAGAATAATCCTTGCTACAAGTTGGAACACCATCATCTTTTAGAAACTCCCAATTTAATTCTTTGTGTCGCTCATCCAATAAATTCTCAAGATAAGTCAAGGCATCTTCTTCAGTGGATCCTGAATTATCCTTCATATAGGACACTATGGATGAATTTGTTTCTCCTCGATCTACCTCACCCTTCAAAACCAAACATTGGAAATTCATAGAAAGGTAAATAAATTATGCTTGCATCTAGCTCATTTTTCAGTTTATATGCATATAAATAGAATATTAAGAATATCAAATATAAAATCAATACAAACCTTAAAGGATTTGATGTCACCTCTTACTCGAAGGCTGAAGCCTCCAAGATTATCAAACCTTGATGGATAATCAATTTTATGAAAGATATCTTCTGGAATAATCCCATCTACTGTTAATATAGCTTGCAATGTAGTTGGGCGTTTCCCTGAACTAATTGTTCCATTCTCTATGTGTTCTGCCAAAGTTGCTACGTGTTTTGTAGCATTCCACTTAGCTTCTTGTAGCATGGCATCAATATAAGTTTCCCACTATGTAAACAAGCAATAAATTTGAGTCAAATAAAAATATGACTAAATAAAAGAAAATAGGATGAAATAAGTTTGATGATGCAATACATTTACCTATGAGATAATTAAAGTACAAATGAACCATTTATTTTATGAAACACAACTTCTATAAAAAATAAACAAAATGCATGTTCTTACAGCATCTTTAGCGTGGGAAAGAGTTTGTCGGCCTTGAAACTTTTCAGCTTCTTGATCCATTTCATTGATTCCATTATACAATACCATGTATATAATTTTCATATATTCAGGAAGTTGATCTATAGATGTTGGATCCCACCTGAAAGACATTGCATATTTTTGTTAGAAGCTTACATACAAGTATTATTTGTTACAGCTGCATAAGTGATTATATAACTTACTTCTTAATTGCTTGTGTGAGTAGTTCTAATTCATCCACTGTTCCATATGTGTCATATGTATCGTCTAAATATGTTGCAAGTACACAAGACTTTGCAAGGCTCGATCTAAATGCAGAATACTTCTCATCCTCACAAATTGCACATGCCATAAAGAAAAATTCTACATGTCGGTGACGAGCAAAGTCTACATTAGGCAAACCAGACTCTCTCCACCATCTAAAATACCAAATCCAATTAGAACGAAAACTATTAATTAAAACTTCAATAACCCAAATTGAATAAAAAAATTTATGTTTAAAAGTAGTCAAAATAAAATTGAAAAACCTATTATCCATCTCACAGAATGTATAAAATAGAACTGACCTGGAAAAAGCTTTAAGCTCTTCCTGATGCAATGACTGAATCATGTTGAAGTCCATTTTCGCTAGAGTTAAAAGCTTCTGATGATCCTCCACCCTATAAAAACAAAAAATTTAATTAGAATTTTACTAAGTTGAAATTTGAAATAGGATTGGAAGCCCAATTGAATTGTTTTGCCTTTGGCTATTATCCTTAAAATCTCTAAGTAGATGGAAATAAGGGAGTAGACCAAATCAGTACCTGGCCCATGCATTGTTTTCCCCGTAGATTTCAATATATTTTCTTGCTTCCAACCTGGGCAGAAATGTGTACCATTCATACTTCAGATTCACTGATATCTGTATAGACAATAAAATGTTCAATGTTAGAGTCAATATATAAGTTTAGTGTTATAAAAATGTGTCTTAATCTTCTTCACATCACCTCATGTAAAAGGTTGGAGTTGATCCCTTCCTTCTGCAGAGCTTCACTTAAATATGAAGTAGAGAATTGTTTTGCCTCATCCAAAATCTTTTCCCCTGGAAATGCAATATATGAAGCTCTGTACAAATTCAGAACACTCTTGATTTTCTCCTCCTCTGACTGAGCGGTGGAGCACAAGAACTGCCCATTTTCTGTTCTAAACGGACCCAACACTCCTGCCATTATATCAAGTGAACAAGATCAGATCAAATGCAAGTAAACAATTGATATTCATTTAAATGAAACATAAACATAAAGAGATGTTTTTAGTAAATACCTGGAGAAACAGAGTATCTATGGAGCCTGAGAATCCGGAAGCCCAAAGCAGTGGTGTTGAGATCTTTTTGACATTCACCCCAATTCCTGTAAACATAATATTATAAACGTTATATACCTATGTTTTTAATAATAATATCAATGGCATCTTATAACAATAAATAGGATTGTAACAAACCTGTAAACCAAATCAAGGGCTTGTTTAATTTCCTTTTTGAAATGTCGATCTATTCCAAGGCGTTCGATATTATCAACCAGGGAAAGAAGTTGGGAAACATCTTTTTCAGCAACAATAAACATGTCTTTTACCTCGCTAATAAGTTTCCCACAACGTTTAGCATACTGATTACCCTGTTTTAAATGTCAGAACAAAACTGTTAATAAAACAGAATTAAAGAGCAAAGAAAAGAGAACAAAGAAGAAGAATGTCTTGCCTGATAAGGATGGTTTGGGAGAGACTGTATAAAATCATCCCCCCACAAATTGGGATGATGGTTTCCAATGCGCCGCTGTGGGAGTTCAGTTTGGGTGACATGGGCCTCATTTACTATCAACGGGTTTAACATGAACACCTTTGTTCTGCGCTTTAATGGCAGCCCTGCTCTACCATTGTTAACAGTAAAAGTTTGGGAAGGGTGAGATTTGAGGGATAAATTGGATGAAAAAGTGGAGGAAAGAGCCATTGCAAAACGCACTTATTTGTTTCCTGCCCTTTCACACACTCAGAGAGAAAAATGGGTTCTAAGTCGTAGAAAAGGAGGATGCTTGGAATGCTTGTTTGTTGCGCTTTTATAGGCAGAAATGGCACGTTGTGGAAAAGTAGTGAGCAGAATTTTGTGAGGTTTAAGCATGCGTTGAAGTCTGATTTACCTACTTATATTGAACGGGATCATTAAATTCTGGCGGGCGCATTGAAATTATTATTAAATTGTTGGGGGATTATTTTGAACGAGAGTTAAACGTTTCAACCATGGAAAGTGCGTATGTTTTGTCAATATTCGAATGGTATTAAGACATGGTTGAAATTTACGCCTTCGTAGAGGATGTCTAAGTGCAATGTCTACGCAGCAGCCAAATTGCACTTGATTTGATAATTTGTTGATATTTATTAATTAAATTTAAAACTATCATACAGTTGTTTTGTTTTTTTAATTTATTTAATAAATGCAAATAAAGTGCAGTTTGGCTGCTGCATAGTCATTTCGATGTCTAAGTGCCAATCTAACGAGATTACTTTTTTTCCATGTCTTTTAGTCTAAGATAAATAATAAAAAGGGTATTAATTTTGTTTGTTAACTTCATATTGATAAATAAAAGATGGGTTCGTGTGAACTACTACTCATGAAATATGGGTCAATGAGTTTGACTCAAAAAACTACACAGTTAAATCCTAATAGCAATATCACAACTTCATATTGTTGAGGTGGTCAAGGTTATGTGGAAAATGCTTTGTATGCTATATCTTAGACTATGTTAGTGGGCTCTACATGTAATAACTAAGTACTAATTTAGTATAAGCATTCTTAAATGTCAAATAAAAAGTAATTAATAAGTGATGTTGATGTTGGATTAGAAAGTGTGATGTGTTGTGAATGATTGACTTAATAAAATGGTCATGGATGGCGAAAGTGAATATTTATTGAAGATCCAAAAACACATGGCTGGTGTTGTGGACTATAAAAAAACCTTTCCTTTCCTTTTATTGTTGAGGTGGTCAAGGTTATGTGGAAGATGCTTTGTATGCTATATCTTATGTTAGTATATTTCAAATTCTACCTAGGAATGATCAAACTATGACAGTCTAACAAAACTACCACATGATAAATAATAAAACATAAGTACAAATAGTACCTAGATTTGAAGGGAATGGCTTCAGATCTGCATCTTCTTGTTGACTTGGACAATAATCTATCAGTATATATTATATCTAAGATATAATATTGATCTGCATCTAGCCCCGCTCCACAATATTTGTATCAAGGATGGCTTCTCATGATCCATAATAAGATAATGAGCAGATCTGGAATTCGCAATGCTGCTCCAAACATATCACTTAATCATGGTTCCAATGCTCACTTCTAGGAATACACAAGCCAGGAATTCGTTGTATGTTGTTGTCCTAAAGTTCGCACTAGATAACTTACATTATACTAATGAACTATTTTGAATTCTGATCACATATTTTTCTTCAGAATGCACAGCCGAACTGTCAAGGAAATTCATAGCTAATTTGATAGTATTAGCCGATTCTTGGAGAGGAAGAGCACATTATGTCTTTTGTGTCTTTCTCTCAAGAATCGGTCTCCTATATATAGGGGCCAAGGGAGATATCTCAAAAGGGGCCGACTTGGATAATCCTTCCAAGAAGGCCAACTCTAGGGCCCAACCAAACAATTCAATTCTAAATCAAATTTATATAAATAATAGATATTAAATATAATACATATTTAATATCATTATTTATAGATTGTTATTTAGGCTCTTTAACAATTAAATAAATTGTTTGGTGCACTTGATAGTTTCCGTTAAGGCCACAATCTTAACACTCCCTCTTGGACTTGAGGCAAAGATCAACTCAATGATCTCCCTCTATCAACCCTTGATAGAGATGCCAAAGACATAATCAACATGGATTCCATATCCAATAAGATCATAGATCTCATATCTAAGATAGGAAGAACACATATGTTCTTACATCATTTCCAACCATAGATTTCATATCCATATGAAAATCATGGTAACAAGATGTTTACCAACCAGATGTGAATTTCCTAAATCTACGAGTCTCTAAGACTCAAAACATAAAAAAAATGGATTCCTAATCCAAAGATTCCATAGATCTCTCATCTATGATAGTAGATCTCTATCTACAAGATATAATGAGAACATGATTGTTCTTCATAAACCATACATCTTATATGATGCTTACCATTCAAATGTGGATCTCCTAGATCCTCTGGTCTCCTATACCCTGAAATATCAGTTCATGATATGAGTGATATCAAATATCCAATCAATTTGTGAATTTCTTAACTCCACTAGTCTCCTTGACTATTTTGAATATCAAGTCCATGATATTCAAGGTATCATCAAGTCCATGATGTATATCATGCAATTTGTGTATAACTAAATCCACGAGTCACCAAGACTCAAGAGATGTCAAATCCATGACATCATACCAACATCAAGTACATGATGTTTTACTATCCAGATGTGGATTTCTCAGATCCACGAGTCCCATGAATCAAGAATTTAAAATATCAACTCTATGATATTCATGGTATCATCAAGTCCATGATGTTGCCAAATACTCAATTGTGGATCCCTGATCCATGAGTCTCCAAGACTCAAGAAGATATCAACTCCATGATATCCAGAGCATTGGTCTCTCGAATATCAAGTCCATGATATTCACCAAGTACTCGGAGCAATGGTCTTTTGACATCAAATCCATGATGTCTCACCAATTGCTTGGAGTAATGGACTTTTGACATCAAATCCATGATGTCTCACCGATTACTGGGAGTAATGGACTTTTGACATCAAATCCATGATGTCTCACCGATTACTAGGAGTAATGGACTTTTGACATCAAATCTATGATGTCTCACCGATTACTAGGAGTAAATGACTTTTGACATCAAATCCATGACGTCTCGCTGATTATTGGGAGTAATGGACTTTTGACATCAAATCCATGATGTCTCACCAATTACTGGGAGTAATGGACTTTTGACATCAAATCCATGATGTCTCACCGATTACTCAGCAATGGATCCCTGATCCACGAGTCCTTTTGACTTGAAAAACATCAAATGATATTCTTCAATACATAAGAATAACTTAGCCAAAAACATAAGTATATCCATATGAAACCACATAAGTATAAGATTAACCAATATGATTATAAGATTCAAGTTAGATGTAAAGTACACATATAGAACCACATGTATTATAGTTCCTACTATAAAGAAATGTATTCATACATATATATGATCAATAACCATGAATACACAAAGCATAACATATGCAAGGGATACCATATATCCATATATAGTATGCTCCATACATACTACAACATTATCTTGAAGTGTCATAATGTATGTTTCCATAAAATATGCCAATACAACATATGCCAATGAAATGTTTCAAGGCAATATAAAGTATGTTTCCCATACATAACATAATGTAAAGTATGTTTCTACATTCATTAACCAATAATGTATGCACTCATGCATCAATGTAAAATAGTTAATTAGCTCATGTATAAGTTCCCTATACATAACAACGTAAGGTATAACATGTGTCATAGAGTAAGGTATGTTCCTCATACAAACATTCTAATTAGCTATGAATGTTACAATCATAAGCTATGCCAATAGGGAATGTTCCTACTCATGTAGAAGGGAGAGGTTTATACGAGGGGCAAGTGAGCCCATAATAAAACTCCCTCTTAAGCTTAGACTTAGGGCAACATGAATCCATATGTGCATGACCTATGCATATATCTAAATGTAGTTATCTCATAGAACAAGTATAATTCAATCATGAATATCAGAAGCATGTTCATATATATGCAAAATAAAACCAATGTAATGCAACATGAGAATTTACTTAATGTGAAGTAGTGCTGCTAATATCAAGTATGATCCTATCATACAGAAACACCAAATATATATGCCAATATGCAGTCACAGTAACATAAAGTCAATACATACAAGGTTATACTAGCAACCAACTATGTATGTTTCTCTCTAATAACGTAAAGTATAACCTATGCCTGAGCAGAGCATGCATTTCACAATGCCAGATCTACTGCTATAAGTTAATCAACTAAGCAGATATATCAAATAGCTAATTCAATCAGCTATACATGAAGAATCATGTTCTTTTCAAACATCTCAGCTATGACAATTTGTTGTGCCAATGACCAAGTTAACTTGCAAGGTTGCAATCTACCAATGAAAGGTGTGCTTCCTACACATGCATAGAACCAGTATTTATACCAATAGTTAAAGTTCTCATACATCAAATGCCAAACAAGATGAAGGTATGTGCAATACTATGTGAAGGATGTATCTCAATTCAGATATGATATATCCAATATACTCCCTCTGAATCATACATGCCATGCACTTAATCTCAAGATGATCTACTCCCTCTAGATCAAAAAGAAAACTAAGAAGATTTCCCATAGAGACAACTAATTGAAATCAAAACCCTTATTTCAATTTCAGACCAAACCCTAGTTGTCATAAAGTTTCTTAGTTTGTACTCCTAAATCTAAAAGGATCTTTACTCAACCGCAACTCTGATACCATGTTAGTATATTTCAGATTCTACCTAGGAATGATCAAACTATGATAGTCTAACAAAACTACCACGGGATAAATAATAAAACATAAGTACAAATAGTACCTAGATTTGAAGGGAATGACTTTAGATCTACATCTTCTTGTTGACTTCCAATAATATGTCAGTATATTATATCTAAGATATAATATTGATCTGCATCTAGCCCTGCTCCACAATGTTTGTATCAAGGATGGCTTCTCATGATCCGTAATAAGATAATGAGAAGATTTGGAATTCGCAGTCCTGCTCCAAACATATCACTTAATCATGGTTCCAATGCTCACTTCCAGGAATACACAAGCCAGGAATTCACTGTATGTTGTTTCCCTAAAGTTTGCACTAGATAACTTACATTATACTGATGAACTGTTTTGAATTCTAATCACATATTTTTCTTCAGAATACATAGCTGAACTATCAAGGAAATTCACAGCTGATTTGATAGTATTAGCTGATTCTTGGAGAGGAAGAGCATGTTATGTCTTATGTGTCTTTCTCTCAAGAATCGGTCTCCAATATATAGGAGCCAAGGGAGATATCTCAAAAGGGGCCAACTTGGATAATCCTTCCAAGAAGGCTGACTCTAGGGCCCAACCAAACAATTCAATTCTAAATAAAATTTCTATAAACAATAGATATTAAATATAATACATATTTAATATCATTATTTATATATCATTATTTAGGCTATTTAACAATTAAATAAATTTTTTGGTGCACTTGATATTTGCTGTTAAGGCCATAATCTTAACATCTTAGACTTATGTTAGTGGGCTCTGTACACACTAAATAGTGCACTTCTCTAAGTCATTACTTCTAAGAGAATCCATGGATGGGAAACCTTGAGAAAGCGACTAGAGCTCCCTAGGTATGGAGTCACAAGGATGTTGATAGTGCTCTCAACTAGAGCTATTGAAGCATGCAACCTTGCTAGTAAACCACACAATGGGAGATTCAAAGAGACAAGGGCAAGAATGCCAATATCTTCAAGAAACAACAATGAAGATGTAATGCAACTATGCTAAGAATGAAGATGTAAGTAAGCTATGGAAATGAAAGTATTACAAGCCTTTCTAATTAATCTATGTGAGCTAATCTAGAGCATAAAGGAAACTAAGCTAGATGCCATAAATTTTTTTTAGATAATGCTTCTTGAAAGGATAAACCATGATATGCCAAGGATTCAAAATGATATGCTCAAAGATGCTGATAGGGAAAGGAAGATGGAAGAGAAAAAAATGGAGGATAAGGTTTTATGTAAAGCGAGTGAGGTTGGAAGATAGGAGGAATAAGCAAATGAGGAAAAATGATAGAAGGTACAAGGATAATGAATGGAAGGATTGTGAAAGGGTAGATGGGAAGGAAGGTAAGATCAACATCAATACACACCTTGAAGGGTGGCGAGAGGATGACAGAAATGTGAATGAAGGAATACGTGAAGGAATATGGTGAATGGATAACAAAGGTTGCGGTTTAGGCACATGGAATGGGAGAATTTTTTTGGAAGAAGAGGAAGTGGAAGCCTTTGGAAGATTGAATGTCAACTTCACTTGTTTCTCAACATCAGACTCTTTCAAGAGAGACTTTGGAATCCATATAGCCATAGGCTTTTCATTTCTTTTTGATGATTTAGAGAGAATATCTTTAATGATGGATCTTGGAATCCATACTTGTCTTGTAGTTTTCTTCGTAGATATCTCTTTTGACTTTATGCATCCATGTCGATTAGAGGAGACATGGTGATCTTTTTTTGATGGATTCTTTCTTTTTCTTGTATTGAACATTCAAGTTACTTCTGAAAGACTTGGGACTTGTGGAAGGAGAAGGAGGATATGACTGGTTTAGATGGGTGGGTGGATGAAAAGGATTCAAGGGTATGCATCTATGTTGATCTTGAGGAAAGATACGAGATGGAGGGACATAAGGACCCGAGATGGATGATGAATTAGGAGAGTTAGGAGGGGAAAGTGAAGGGACATAAGGGCCCAAGATGGAAGGAAGATGTGAAGCCCTTAGTATTGGTGAAGGAGGTCCAAGAATGGATGTGGAAGATACAAAAGGATAATCAATAAGTTCATCAACATCTATATGACAACCAAGGACATCAGCATCTTTAGAGTGAGCATTAGGATTTGCAATAGGATCATGAACATCTTGAATAGGAGAAACTTCTTTGATAGGGTTGTTCGGAGCTTGCAAAGACTTAGGAAGAGTAGAAAGTGGAAGCAAATATGGAGTGGTAGAACAAGAAGATGGAAGACTTTGATCTTGACAAGGAGCTTTGGATAGGATAAGTGTATAATTTTTCACTTGATTTTCAATAGGCTTAACATTGGAAGTAACAACACTATTTTTAATAACCTTAATGGAAGTATCATCTTTGGAAAGCACAAGTGTAGTAAGGTTATTTTAATTGGCAATAAGCTCAACGGTGTAAGTAGTAGCTTGATCTTGCTTAGGAGAAGACTTAAGACATGGTGGAATGAATGAGAAAGGGCATAGAGGATTAAAAAAACTATGAAATGGATAAGATACATCATGAAAAGGATTGGATGACATGGAGAGTTCTTGATCTTGATCTTTCTTTATGTTCTTTTCTTTACCATTTTTAGAGTCATCTTGACATGGAGTCACTTCTAAGGATAATGAAGCATGTTGGAATTGTATGGAAGACTTTGGAAGAGATGGTGAGGGACTAGATGAAGTAGGCATTATAGCATATAAAGGCTTAGGCTCTTTAGGTTTAACATTATTGAAAGTATTTGCAACCAAGTGAAGGTTAGCTTGAGTTTCTTTAAGAGGTAGCCCTTGAGGATAACTATAGGGAACTGCATGAAAAGTGTTAGGATCTTTGTTGGATGAAAGATTTGTGAAAGATTTGAAAGACTTGGAAGCTTTATGAGATGTATGGGTATTGGAGGAAGTAGGGGATGGAAGGGAACCATCAAAAGACAAAGGTCCATCATTAAAATAATCTTGCTTGAGAGTGTAATATTTATTTTCAGCATGAGAGTTCTTAGAGGAGGGATTCTTATAGTATTTACGTTTATAATCAGGATGGTACATTTTCTCTTCCTCAAGTGAAGTGTATGTATCATCTAGGTATTGTTCACATAAATCAGCAAAATCTCTTTCAAAATCAGAATCGTATGGATCACCATCATGATCTATCCAATGTGAATACCCATTTCCAGTAAGCACGAGCACATGACTAGGACAACTCTTAGGAATAGAGGTATCATAGGTATCACTATATGGTTCATCATCATAGCCATCATAGTCATCGAAGATGGGCATGTCACAAGGATTGTCACATTGTTCATTATGGTATGTCTCAAGAAGAGAAGTAAGACTCTTGGGAGAAGTAGAAGAGCAATGCAGTTGTGAAGAATAGGAAATTGAAGACCTAGTGGAGGAAGAAGACTTGGATAATGAAGAATTTGAATAATATCTAGAAGAGTCATGACGAGACTTTGAAGATGAAGAATGATTAGAAGATGAAGAAGATGAAGAATGTTTGGAAGAAGGTTGAGACATGATCATGTCTATGATTCTAGGAAAGGCATTTGATTCATTTATCTTTTCTTTTATTTTTTCCTTAAGTTTATCACCTATGCCATATCTAGAAGGACTATTGGAGGAATATAACTCTTCAAATTGAGCAATGAGTTCGAGATCATCTATCCTCAAGAGAGGTTCCATAGAAAGATATTTGAAATTCATGGTTCTCAAAGAGAAGTAATCAAGAATGGAAATGATAGAAGAATAGAAGAAGGTCGACTAGAAAATAAGAGGAAAAGAATCAAGAAGACATGAAGAGTTTAGGAAGAAGAGGAAGAATCATGAAGGAAGAAGAGAAAGAATGAAAATGGGAGACTAGAAGACATGGGAGAAGCAAAAGAAAGAAGACCAAGAGTCATTTGGTGTAATTTGATACCATTGAAGTTTATTTGGATGTTGAGCAACATGTCATAGCACCTAAGACCGGACCCGAGCCGACCAAGGAAGACTGGAAGATGACAGGGAAGCAAATAGCAAGTTGACAATTGACAGACTGTAGGACAGAAAATTGATATTGTGCGATTGTTTCTAGGCTAGCAGTGCGATAGAATCTTCCTGGGTGATATTTTGCATGAAGCGGTGCGACATAATGTAGGCAATTGGTACGATAGAGTGTATAACATGCAGGCGATATAAAATCAAGCACGAAGTATCTCATGATATTTCTCAGAAAGGTGTGCGATGGTTGTGCAGTATCAAATGACTCTTGACCAGTGAGTGTGTAAAATGTAGTTTTGAAGGCAATTTGGTCAATGTTGCGGTTTAACAAGCTCAGTTTCTCGATTCCAAGCACAGTAATAGAAGAAAATAGATAAGTTTGCAAACAACAGGTGATCAAACATGTCATAGAACACTTGCAAAAGGGAAAAAGCAACCTTGCCAAGACAAGCAATTGTGATACCAAAGCAATAAAATCCTATGAATGCTACCGTGATGTTTGAATGTTTGAGAACGTTTGCATGGGTAGATCATAGTGAGAACACTTCAAGCAATTACTAGCCAAAAAAGACAATGGCTCAATACTTAGAAACTTGGCCCACACTTGATGTCCCATTGCCTCACACAAAGTGGTTACCCACAATAGATATTGGCTTTGTCGTGGAAGTGCTAATGACACAACCAAAGGAACACAGATGGTGAGTAATCTTGGGGTGATCCGGGTTAGTCCACTAGGATCAATCCTTGCACCAAGAAGCTAAGTGACAAAATAGGGTGGCTTCTATCTATGGTTCTTAGTAAGGGCTTCCGTTCGTAATACCCCTCTTGCTCCCCAAAGGGACTCCTTACCTTGCCGCAAGTAACGGACTTTGCGGCTACAAGAGTACCTTAAGCATTATTGCTTAACATTTTCCTCATGGTCACAATCCCACAAGTACTCACATCAAGCAATTAAAAGTACTACGTCTACCAAGGTTTTGTGTCCTTGATAGCCTTGAGTTTATAGTGGGTCAGAATAGCTGACGAAAAGCTTGTCCCCACTTGGGTCGTTCCTCTTGATTGCTCAAGAGAAGGCCCGCTAAAGGATTCTAAAACTAAACAAAGAGCAGATCAACCTTTGAGTGTCAAAATTTCTAGTTCACCTCAAGGGTGAAGAGCATACTCTCCTAGCTCAAAAATTTCTCCCAAACACACCAAGCAAAGGTTCAATTACCCTCTTGCTTTCAAAATCCAAAGATGGGTCAAGATTTTTGTTTCACCACAAGGGTGAAGAGCATACTCTCCTACCACCAAAAGATTCCTACAACAAGATATTAAGTGCCTATGAAAATAAACAACTAGTATATGCCGCACTAAAAAAGAAAGCAATTAAACAAGCACTTGATTGGTTTTTATGCTTTGGGCAGCTCTGCAAAAACCATTAGTTGCCCTTGTGCATTTGGAGCTTTGACATGCATTATTTTAAGAAAATATTTAAGCAATGAGGGCACCTACAAGCACAACTTGTTAGCCCTACAAGGGTTAGCACATCAAAATCAAGTAAAATTTGCAAATCAAACTCTATTCTACCATAGCAAATCAGAAATTCAAATCAAATAGATCAAATCTTGCAAAGAAATGTCAAAAATTACTCACTGCTAGGCCTGGGTGATATTTCTATCAGAGAAAGAATCATACGATACTTCGTTGTATACCGCTACGATACTTTATCCCTGTGTGATAGTTCGTGATACCTGCATGCGATAGAGAACAAAATAAAAGTGTGATAGAACCTGCAAAGGTGCGCGATACTTTAACTGGTAAAGTATTGTACTGGTATACAAGAAACTATTGTATGACACTGGAAAACTATCGCACGATACTCCTGCCAGAAAATAGAGAGCCGAAACAGCAAGCTAAAATGATGACGAAAAATTGATGGAAATGCATAAAAAGAAGGACAAAATAAAAGTGTTCTGCCCCACGGTGGTCGCCAAAAATGTACACACTAAATAGTGCACTTCTCTAAGTCATTACTTCCAAGAGAATCCATGGATGGGAAACCTTGAGAAAGCGACCTAGAGCTCCCTAGGTATGGAGTCACAAGGATGTTGATAGTGCTCTCAGCTAGAGCTATTGAAGCATGCAACCTTGCTAGTAAACCACACAATGGGAGATTCAAAGAGACAAGGGCAAGAATGCCAATATCTTCAAGAATCAACAATGAAGATGCAATGCAACTATGCTAAGAATGAAGATGTAAGTAAGCTATGGAAATGAAAGTATTACAAGCCTTTCTAATTAATCTATGTGAGCTAATCTAGAGCATAAAGGAAACTAAGCTAGATGCCATGAAAGCTTAAGCTAAGAATGCAAGAATGAAGCTAAATGCATGAAGATCTCCAAAAGCTCCAAAGTCTCCAAAAAATCTCGCAGCATAAGATTAGTATTCAAAGTTTTGGATCCATGAATGAGAAAAGAGCTCTCTTTTTAAAGGAATTGAAAAGGAATGGACCATGGAGATTAAGAGGCAAAAGATTCAATCAAGGGTGGAGGTTGAAAGAGGAGCAATCCATGTGCACAAATATCCTTCAATAAGAAAATAAGAGTTGACTTTTGTGTCCATATGAGACAAAAAGGCCTTTTCTTTTATTTATTAAATAAGAATAATACTTTATTTGTGCAACTTAGGATAAGAGGAAAAGTGGGGGCTTTTTATTTAATAAAAGGGGAGGAAATTCTTTTTAAATAAATAAAGACTTAGGATAGAATGGTTAGCCCATAGAATAATCGAATAAATGATAGAACTAGGATTTGATCAAGGAAATTGATAAAATTTTAAAAAATATTGATTTACGAATTTCATAAATTGCTGAATGGGGGCCCAAAGTCTAGGTGACCATTTTAGGGTGCATATAGGCTCTACATGTAACAACCAAGCATTAATTTAGTATAAACTTTCTTAAATGCCAAATAAAAAGTAATTAATAAGTGATATTGATGTTGGATTAGAAAGTGTGATGTGTTGTGGATGATTGATTTAATAAAATGGTCATGGATGGCGAAAGTGAATATTTATTGAAAATGTAGTTTATAGAGTGGTTGTGGGTCCTATAATAGTGTGAGAAGAAAAATATTAGTTGTAATATGAAGATAGGCTATAATAAATGTTTGGTTGGAAATGGTGAGCATGGGAGTGGTTGAGATTCGGCCTATGATAGTGGTGTAGAAAAAGAACACTAACAATAGCACACAAGAAGTCTTCAATAGGACTTTAATGAACTAAAGAGTGGTTTGAACATTTTTTAATAGAGAGTGTCTAGGAAAAGGACAACTCAAAAAAAGTATATAGCAAGTATAAAAGTCACTACATTAACAATAGCCTACTTAGGAAGTGTGTAGCCAATATTGTTCAAAGGATTTTATTATTGGTTTGTCTTTTTAATAGAATAGGAAAAATAAATCATATCTTAGGTGAGGTAGAATATAGGTTTGTAGGCTCATCTACTACCATTTTTATGTCATAATTTACATTGATATTGCTTAGGAAATAGTGTCTCAATCTTGTAATAACAAAAGGATTTCAATGTAGGACTTTCAAAAGTAGTGATAGACTTCAACTTATTATAACTCATGTAGCTAAAATATTAAACTTGTGTATATTTTGGCACCATGAGATTAGAAAAATTGATCACAAAGGGTTTAAAACTAGATTAAACGATGGGATTAAAACTGGTGGAATTTTTGTTTGTTTATTTCATGTATTTTGATTTTTTGAGTTATGTGCATTTGGTATATCGAGTAGATTATATTTAAAGTTTACTACAAATAGAAAAAAGAGACTATTAAAGATTATTCAAAATTTTATTTTGGGTGTTGTGGATGTTACTTTAGTTGGAAAGTAATTCTTTTTAGTTTCTTTTATTCATGGCTACACACATAAAAATAAGGTTAATTTTTTGAGCTACAAATTTGAAATTTCTAGCAAATTTGAAAATTTTAAAGTTCTTGTTGAATATATATGGAAAAAAAATAAAAAGTATTAAGATGGACTAATGGAGATGAATATTATTTTAGGTAATTTAATGGTTATCAAGTAAAAATACAATTAGTTCAATAGAAAGCGACTTTATATATGCCTCAAAAAATAAAACCATAGAAATGATGAACTGACATTAATGAAAAGAAAAAAATAATCCTAAATATTTTGTAATTTTGAAATATGATTCTATATGTTTTTTTTTATTGGCATATCACCATGTTCTATCTTATTTTTTAAAACATTATAAATATATAATTTGATTTGCCAACTTGATCTCTTAGACTAGAAAATAAGAACAATACTGAACATAAATATTTTTGGTTTATGAAAGAGTTCCCCGAAGCCAAGATGCTCCTGCATCAGACACCCGAGGTTATTAAGAAAGCGAGTCTCTCAATTTTCTACATGAGAAGAATCAAAATGATCCAACTCTGCTTGAGAAATCCAGCATGAATCTTTTGATGGTTTGTCTTTCCACTTCACCAAGTACTACATATACTCTTTACCTGTTGTACTCCTTCCAGCTTTGAAGTTCAGAATCCTCTCTATTCCTTCAATCTACTTCTTAGGATACTTCTATTTCACTTCTAATCCATCCTTTGAATTAAAATTAGTCTCATGGTACACATACAAGTCCGAAATGTTAAAGATAGGTGATATATCCATATCTTTAGGCAACTCAACTTCAAAAGCATTTCCTAAATCAAATTTCCTCAAGATCTTACAAGGTCCAAACTTCCTCATCCTCAATTTTCTATAGGTTCCAACTAGAAATCTCTCTTTCTTTAAATGAACCATAACTTCATCTCCCACTGGAAAATCCTTATGTCTCCTACTCCTATCTTCATTCTCCTTATATTTCTGATTACTTTTTTTGAAATAATACTTAATATCCTCATGTAATGATTTCATAAGATCTGTGAATTCCTTTATTGCAACACTCCTTTTCTCCTCATGACTAATATCTCTTAACTCAAAAAATCCCTTAGGACTCATAACTATGACAATTTCAAATGGCATTTTCATGTGCTCCTATTCACTGAATTTTTATAGGCAAATTTTTCTTGTGCTAAAACCAAATCCCAATTATCCAGTTTATTCCCCACTAAGCTCCTCAAAAAATTTCATAAACTCTTGTTCACAACCTCTATCTTTCCATCATTTTGTGGATGAAAAGTAGAACTATACTTCAAACCAATATTCAGCTTCCTCCAAAGTGTTCTCTAGAAATATCCCATAAATTTTTTATCCCTGTTTGAAACTATACTCCTTGGTAACCCATGAAATTTTATAATATCCTTAAAGAATAAGTCTTCTACATGCACTACATCTGAAGTCTTCTTACGAGGAATGAAATGTGACATTTTAGAAAATCTATCTACCAAAAATATAGAATCATTACCCCTTTGTTTTTTAGGCAATC
Source organism: Chamaecyparis obtusa (assembly GCA_027943335.1). Classification (NCBI taxonomy): domain Eukaryota; kingdom Viridiplantae; phylum Streptophyta; class Pinopsida; order Cupressales; family Cupressaceae; genus Chamaecyparis; species Chamaecyparis obtusa. The sequence goes on from BSBK01004115.1 coordinate 1,890,562, forward strand.
CCAAAACAAAATCCATGCTAATGTCCTCCCAAGGTCTACTAAGTATAGGTAAATGTGTATACAAGTTCACATTCTAACTACTGTATCCTAGGGTTTTTATCCCTCAAGAGGTATCCCATTTTAGCATCAAAAGTATTCAAGTATGTCACAAGACATACCTTATCATCTAATCTGGTAACCTACAAGAGCTTGTGCATAGATTTTTGGAATCTTATATTGAATTCAAGAACATCCTCATTCTGATTTTTATTTATATTATTCAATTCATTCAACATGAACCCCTCATTTGTCTTATCATATAATGTTCCTTAAAATAATTTCTAAATTCATTCCAAGACCCTATACTAGCATGTGGCAGACCTCTGATCCAATCCCTAGCATCCTCAGTTAGAGATTGTACAAATAATTTCATTATCACATCATCAGGTTCAATATTATAATCATCTATTACATCAATAAATTTCTTTAGATGTTCCTCACATGTGATAACATTATTTCTAGTAAATTTAGGGAGATTTTCTCTAATTTCATCAGGAATTACATTAGGATAACCAGGAATACCAAAGAAGATAAGTTGTTTGTACCTTTCATGAATAGGTCCTCCTTGAGGTGGGCCAACATCTTGAGATGTAGATGCCCTTGTATTTGAGATAGCAAAAAACTTTAGCAACACCCAGTGCTGGGATATTTTTTGTTTGAGTTGCAATGTTCCCTTGATTCCCACCTTGTCCTAAAGAAGAAGCAACAACATTTGAAGGTCCTGAAGATTTTCTGAGAAACTCAATCTTCTTTTTCATTTCTACAGCAGTAGCTTCCAATTATTATTTCTCAAGCTCTTTAGCCCATATTTCTTTCTCTCTTCTGGCCTTCTCAAGATCAGCATCTAACCTGAATTCCTTATCTAAGGGATCCTTATCATTAACATGTTCATTAATTGTAACTCCAACAACTTTTTGTTTACCCTTATCGCTGGGTTTGCTTATCTCATATACCTCCTGGATAACTATTTGTTCCATTGTTTTTTTAGACTCTGGAACATAATTTATTGCTTCCAAATCTAGTAACCACCTCTTTAACTGCTCAGCTCTTATCATAGCATGTCTTACTTTATCTTCTTTTTCCTTTTCTCTTTGCTGTCTAATAGCAATTTATACTTGGATTTTTCTCTCTAACTCATAGAATTCTTCAAAGATTTCTTCAGATTCTGAGAGAGTTGTCTCAGATTCAGCATCCCCCACTTGAATCTCATCCTCATACTAGTTTAACCCCAAATCAACAACCTCCTCATATTCTGATGCATTTCCTTCTTTACCAAGCTAGATTGGATTCTCTTGTCTTGTATCCTCTCTATTTCCATGTATGAGACATATTCTTATTTTTTATTTCCCTTCCTTGTCTGACTAGGCCTAGAATTACTTAGAAGCCCTTCTTCCAGTCTATCTTCTAGATGTTCTTTCCTCCGGGACCTAGTACCTCTATAACTCATCTTAAAAATGACCTTCTGACCAGCACTACTACAAATATTCTTTGAGTCACCACCCAACTATGTTGGGAATCTTAGAACACTATTTCCTCAAAAATAAGTACCACAATGAGTTCTGCAAGACAAGGGAAAAGTAAAAGTGAAAAAAATAACCTTGTGTTACCGATGGTGACCTACTGGTTATTATATATTCATGCAACATTTCCCCAGCAGAGTCACCATCTTGTTGGTGTTTCAAAATGGCTTATGCTCTTAGGCTACCAAAATACCTTCAGATAGATTTTAGGAGTGGTTAGTTCTAAAATGTATAAGGGGCTCAAGGTAATTGGACCAACTGTAGGGACAAGACTTCCCTCTGCACTTTTGGCTTTGCAAAACCAAGGTGGTTTACCTAATCCAGTGAAAACAATACTCTAATAACACCAAGACTGGATTTGAACAACATATGATAGCAAGAAAGTACTAAATTCCAACCAAACATTCATTGACTCTCCATTGCTATGAATAAGCTAGCAACTCCTCAACCAAAGTTTAAAATCTTAAAACTGGTTCTTGATTCAATTTGGTGATTGTAACAACCTTGATCAATGTGTGCTACCAAGAGATTTACTCATTTAGGCCAATGTCTTATCCATTGGGAAAGAAATCCAAGACTCATAAGATGCAAAGACTAAAAAATATTCAAGATTCATAGCCATAAATACATCTACCACAATCCTTACTACTTACAGAGAATCCTTGTGTAAATTAGGATGAATTCATATCCCACCCAAAGCAATATTTAATAAAATCCTAGATCAAAACTCAGGAATGAAGATACATACATAACAGTTATGTAATGAACTAGAAAGTTAAAAATTCATAAAAATTGACACAACGAAGAGAAAAGAACCTGATATTTGTATTAAGTATGATGAATCTTTCATGTGCATACAAATTATCTCAAAATACAAGCTTGCAAATAATAGCTTAGACCTGCAACTTTCTATCTTCCATTAACAAACACTGAAGTAAAAATTATTACAATCCTGACTAAGACTAGGGTTCACAAAGTATGTCTCCCAAAATACTTAACTCCCAATACCGTAAATGATCTTGAAAAATCCTTTTATCACAAGGATTGCAAAAAGAATCTGATCATTCATGACAAAATTAAAAAATCCAACCACTTTCAATCAATTTAATACTACAGACAAGACATGCCACCGAACACAAGGCAATTGAGATCAAACTAATCATCAACCTGAGTAACATTCTAGCCATGTACCATCACAAGGATAGAGAAATTATCATTAAAACCCCCTATTAATTTTGGCTACATCAGAGGCGGTGTGACCTTCATGTCAAATTCTCCTCATCAGAAGCACCTCAGGACACAAAATCAGCATGCAATGACCACCACAATCCTTCTCATAAATTCTCACCTGCAACCGAGCTGGAACACAACCAAATCTGATCTAACATTATGGCTCCTTGGCTCACTATTTCAAACCCTATAGAAACCCTAGCAAAGAATAACAAATCTGGCTCCAACGGATAATTGATTCATTTTAAAACATAACCGTTGATTTAATCTCTTCCCGACACATTAGGTGGCTCACATGAATCAGCATAACACTCAACTTATCACCTTAAAAAAAATCACCTGGCCACATCATCATATCTTGGCAACCAATCAGGAACAAGCACATCAGCGACACTTGGCAACAAACCCACTTTGACCTCGGCAAGCCTCCCTAACCCTTAGTCATCCAACAAACATGTGACTGAAGATAGTCGCTAGGTCGCGGTACATTTTACTTAACTGGGCTTTGGTCTGGAGATCACGTGAACACCACAGTCGCTAGATCGCCAAATAGAAAGATAACTACCCGGGCTGGGAAATAAAACATGTCCATAAAGGGGATCCAAGTGACCCAAAAAAGGTAATGGAGAAATAGAAAAGGCTAGGGTTTTTCTGGACTTAGATAAATTTTGAAACCCAATACATGGATAAACCCTATTTCTTAGAGCCTAAAACTAGTATATCTCCCTGGTTTTTGCACATTAGGCCATGCGATCTTGAATAGAGCTTGTATACATCTTGGAATAACCAAGGCTAAGGGTGCAAGCTATGAAACCTTATACTTTTTCTTTGCAAACCAAAACAAGATACAACAAGATATGAGAATTTTCCTAAGGATTTTGCAGGACAATGATCAAAATTTTGTGACACAATGAACAATGGCTCATACTCGGGGGCGTGTATCTCTTGCAGATACAACGAGAACTCTAGAATCTCTCAGAAAAGTAGACCCTCAAAATTTCAACCAAAAAAGAATGACTATACAAACAAAAACCCTAAACTACTGTTCATGGAAAATATACTTCAAGAGAAGTAAAACTTTAGGAATTGTCCATGAATAGGCAATTCCAAAGTATCTCCAATTAAATCTTTCAAGACATAAGAATATATTCCCCATGTTTTCTTTCAATAAGATAAGGCCCCAACTAGATTGGGTCAAATTTCCCATGCTTACCTTTATCTTCCAACCTTGCATTCCACATTAGGACAAGGTCATCAATTTCAAACTTCCTCTAGGTGACTTTTCTATCATATAGATTCTTACACTATTTATGCAATCTTTCATTCCTTTCATGTGCATCTCTCCTTACCTCATCCAATTGTATCAACTCATTCATTATTACTCTCATCTCATCATCTAAATCCTCATCATATGCCTGAACAAATTGATACATCTGCAATAGATTATTTTGAGGCAATCTAGAATTTATCCCATAGACTAGATCAAAAGGGGCACACCCTATAGCTTTCTTTACATTCACCCTATCGGCCCATAAGGCCAACTGTAACTTTGAGTCCCAAGCTTTCTTATTTTTATCTAGTACCCTCTTGAGAATCTTAATCATATTTTTGTTATTGGACTCGGCCTAGCCATTTCCCTATGGATGATAGGGGGATGAAAATGAAATGCGTATCCCATACTGCTGATAGAATTCATTGAATTCCTATGATCTGAAACACATTGCATCATCAACCACAATAACTTTTGGACAACCAAACCTAATAAGAATATTTTGCATTACAAAATCTGTCACAACCTTGTTGGTGGCTCTTCTAGTGGGGATGACTTCAACCCATTTAGTAGAGTAGTCTATTGCTACCAGTATATAAGAATGTCCACCACTAGATTTGTTTGGAATTTCTCCAATAAAATCTATATCCTATTTCTGAAAGGGAGCCTGAACTGCAACAGGTTTGAGTGGTAGATTTCCATTAAACTTTAATTTACTAGCAAATCTTTGGCATGTGTCACATTTTCTTACAAATTGATGAGCATCCTTAAAAATTGTAGGCTATCAGAATTTGGATCTGAGAATCTTATGGGTTGTGGTTTTTTCCATGTAATGACCCCCACAAACACCATTATGCATTTCTTCTAGCAAGACTTTAGATCTATCCTGATTCACACATCTGTGAAATACTCCTTCATTTCTCTTGCACCATAATTCACCACCTACAATAGCATATCTAGCAAGTTGCAACTTGACATTCCTCTTTTTATTTTTATCTATATTAGGGGGAAGGTTCAGCCTCTGCAAGTAACCAATAACATCCTTGTACCAATCACAACAATCCATATCACAAATATATGGCCTTTGTTCTTCCTCTAGCATGTTTATATGATTGGCAACTAAGCTACTTTGGGCCATCAATTTTGCAAGACCTAGGCCTCTTACCAATTTTGTAACCTAGATATCAATGTTAAATTCTTGGATCCTATTGATCCATCTACATCTCCTCCCTAAAGCTTCTTGTTGCACTAGTATATCCTTAACTGCAGCACTAGGCACATATGCAACCACTGTTGCTCCCACAAGGTAACATCTGAAAGCCTTGCCAGCTTTAACCAGGGCATATGCCTATTTCTTAGTAATAACATATTTTAGTTCAGCTGCTTGTAAGGATTTGATGAAAAATGATATGGGTTGCCCATATCCATCTGCATTCTTTTACAACAATACTGCTGCAACAATATGATAAGAGGCAAAAGAAAATATCTGCATGGGCTTATCATATTCAGATGTCCTCAAAATAGGAGCATCTTTGATGGCTTTCTTAATATCTCTAAAAGACTCATTTGCCTCTTCATTCCACTCAACCTTTGCTCCTTTCTTCAACATTTTGGAGATGGGGATATTGATTTCTGCAAAATTTGTAACAAATCTCCTTAAAAAGTTCACTTGTCCAAAAAATGATTGAATACCTTTAACATTCTTAGGTGGGGAAAGCTTATCTATAGCCATAACCCTCTCAGGGTCAATTCTCACTCCATCTTTAGACACAATACATCCTAAGAGCCTACTTTCCACAACACCAAAAGCACACTTTTTTGGACTCAAATAAACCCCATACTCCAAAGCTCGGATAAAATTTTTCTCAAGATGCTCACAATGTTGAATTTCCTTAGCTAAATATGCTATGAGATCATCCTGATATACAACCAAAAATTTGTTGATAAAGTCTACAAAAGCCACATCCATCGCTCTCTGGAAAGTAGTAAAAGCATTAGTCAGGCCAAAAGGCATTCTGACATATACATATGTCCCCCATGGGGTGGTAAATGCAGTCTTAAACTATTTAGATTCTTTGACCATTACTTGATTATAGTTTGAGAAGCCATCCATCATAGACATCAACTCTAAACTAGTAACTCTTTGCAACATATTATCCATATTAGGCAACCCATAATTGTCTTTCAAAGATTTAACATTCAAGTTCCTAAATTCAACGCATAGTCTAATGTCACCGTTCTTTTTTCTAACTGGAACCAAATTTGACACCCAAGTAGAATGTCTGATAGGCTTAATTATCCCAGCATCTATCATCCTTTTGAGTTCATCTTTCATTTTTGGTGCCAAGTTGGGATTCATAGGCCTTAATTTCTATCTAAATGGTTTGGTGCCTTCCTTCAATGGGCTCTCATGTTGGAACAAATCTTCTCTGTAAGATTTCAAATCATCATAAGACCATGCAAAAACATGTCTAAATTTTTTGAGAAGACCAATTAATGTCTTTCTGACCTCTGGAGACAATCTTCTACCAATATAAACATTTTTTGGTACCAGACTTGTTCCTAAATTTATTTCCTCCAAATCATTTAGCTTGTCAATGATTCTAGTAGAGAAAACCTTGTCTTTATTATCAAATGCCCTCCAAAGAGAAACCAGTCCCTTACGAACCCTATTAGACTTTAACTGCAAGACCTCATTTCCAAATACAGTCTCTTTCCCATTACTGGTGTCAACATAAGTACTAAAATTTATCTCCTTATCACTAAAATGAGACTCACATTGCAAAATCTCAGTATGTCCTGGTCATCAGAAAATTTTTGCCAATTTTCAACATTGTCTGGGATAGAAGGCCTAGACTGAACTTCAATTTTGGATATCCCAACAAAAGTGACATCCTCTGGCCTTAAGGCTATATTTTCTAACAAATCAACCATTCTATTTTGACTCCTATCCATCCAATCAATACCAAATGCATTGAAATTTTCAATCTCATCCCAAATAGCATTTCAGCATTGTTTTAGCCTTTGATTCTTAGATGCATATCTTGATCTAATCTTAGAGATTATTAACTCATAATCACAAATCACCCTAAGGTACTTTATCCCATGTCTTGATGCTAATCTCAAACCAATTAACAAGGTTTGATACTCTGCAAAATTATTTGTGCAAGAAAACATGAGAGTAAAAGAAAACTTAAAAGTTTTACCACTTGGAGATATTAACAACACTCCTACTCTAGTACCTTCTTTTGAACTTTCTCCATCAAAATATAAAGTCCATAGATCATCATCTTCTGCCAAATTATTTTTTTGTTCAGTAAAAAGGACAGGCTTGACCTTTTCTTGCATTTCTTTCTCCTGAACTTGGAAAGAACCAATATCAGTGTCCACAAAATAGTTGATGTTGTCTTCTTCATTTTCCTCAATCATATGATGGGTTCTAGTTTCCCTTGACACCTTCACACTTTCACCTTCAATGTCAAATGTAGCAAATGACAGGTTACATTGGATACTTCCTCCCATAGATGCACTCCATCTCTTGGACAACAACATCCCATATTGAGGAGGGATATCAACCACTAGAACACTTATAGTTAACTATTTATCTAGATATACTGCTAACCTATAAGGTAAAGCCTTAATGGTACTAATAACTAGCACTTCTCTTGAGTCCATATCTGACACCTTCCATGAGGTGTATCAACCTTGAGTCCCATTGACTTCATAATCTCTATAGGCATGACAATATTTGATGCCCCAGAATCAATCATGCAATTCTTAAATAACTTTCCATTTATTATCAGAGATAGAAAGAATGGGTCAACTATTCCTGATGCAGTATTAACAAAATTTGCATCCAAATAGATCTATGGAATCTTAGAAATAATTTCTTTACCTTTAATATCAAGTGTGTAATCCAAAGAAGCTACATGTTTATCACTTGTATCCATCCCTTGGACATTTGTGGAAGTGGCACCATTTACCCAATTCAAGGCTTTCACCTTATGCTCTTCTATTCTCATCATTTCCAAAAGTGAAACCTTGATAGTGATCTATGAAAGAAACTTGCTCATATCAATAGGAGCATATTTCTGATCATCCATGTCTTTCTTCATAGCAGAGACATCTCTACTCTCCACTTGGATGGTCAAGTTAGATTGATCCTTGTGTTGAGACTCACTTCCCTTTTGGGGTGGGGGAACAACTACCTCTAATGTTTTTGCCTTACCTTTATACATCATAGTAGGGCCAACTGGTCCAACATTCTTCTTTATTTTAACTTTGCTGACAGCATCAGCACCCTTTCCCTTTTCCTAAGATTGTCGTGTGCCCTTCTCTAATTTTTTGATAAACATGCTAACTGGTTTACCACTTGCATTCCTAATTGTCCTACTTCTCAAGTTATAATTACTCCTGGCTTGAATGACCATGTCTATAGTAATTTGAGTGATCTCTTCATCAAAAGGTCACCTTAGAAAAATTGGCTCCTCACACTTCACTGCACCACATCCAGCATCATCAAATTCTTCATCCTCTTCATCCGAAAAAACTTGCTGATGATACATCTCATTTCTAGCTTGTGAGCCAATAACATCATGATTTTTTATTTCATCAATAGAGTCAATCTCATCCCAAACATGTGAAGAAGTCATTGCACAACCATTTTCATCATATTGCTCATCTTGTTCTTTGTTTTCAAACATATTTAGGGTAATAACACAGTACTCAGGACTATGTGGAGATTGACAAGTAGTACCACATGGGATATGATCATTCATATTGACTGAAATCCTTTGTAAAGGATCTGGGGTCCTTTCATCAGGTGTATCCCTTTTAGCTGGAACAATGGGCTTTCCATCCTTCCACTGAGTATTATAAGGGTAATTTTGCATTCTCGGCTGCCTGTTAAAGCTACTAAAAGTTGGCTTATCATTAATTACAACATTATTATTTCTTTTCTCACTAGGCTTTAAATCTTCCAAAGCATTTAGAATCTGCTTCAAACTATCATCCTCCTTAGGCTTCAAGTTTGTAGATCTTCCTAGCTCCCTCTTGTTTGACATCTGAGGCTTCCAATCCTCTTTTCTCCCCAACTTCCTTGATATTCTTCTGTTGATTTCTATGTTAATAGCCAACTTGTAAACCTCCCCAATATTCCTAGGGTTTTTATCCCTCAAGAGGTATCCCATTTTAGCATCAAAAGAATTCAAGTATGTCACAAGACATACCCTATCATCTGATCTGATAACCTGCAAGAGCTTGTGCATAGCTTTTTGAAATCTTATATTTAATTCAAGAACATCCTCATTCTGATTTTTCTTTATATTATTGAATTCATTCAACATGAACCCATCATTTGTCTTATCACCATAATTTTCATTAAACAAATGTCAAAATTCATTCCAAGACCCTATACTAGCATGTGGCAGACCTCTGATCCAATCCCTAGCATCCTCAGTTAGAGATTGTACAAATAATTTCATTATCACATCATCAAGTTCAATATTATAATCATCTATTACATCAATAAATTTCTTTAGATGTTCCTCACATGTGATGACATTATTTCCAATAAATTTAGGGAGATTTTCTCTAATTTCATCAGGAATTACATTAGGATAACCAAGAATACCAAAGAAGATAAGTTGTTTGTACCTTTCATGAACATGTCCTCCTTGAGGTGGGCCAACATCTTGAGATGTAGATGCCCTTATGTTCAAGATAGAAGAAACTTTAGTAGCACGAGATATTTTTTGTTTGAGTTGCAATGTTCCCTTGATTCCCACCTTGTCCTAAAGAAGAAGTAGCAACATGTGAAGGTCCTGAAGATTGTCTGAGAAACTCAATCTTCTTTTTCATTTTTGCAGCAGTAGCTTCCAATTCTTCTTTCTCAAGCTCTTTAGCCCATATTTCATTCTCTCTTCTAGCCTTCTCAAGACCAACATCTAACCTCAACTCCTTATCTAAGGGATCCTTATCATTAACATGTTCATTAATTGTAACTCCAATAGCTCTTTGTTTACCCTTATCCCTGGGTTTTCTTATCTCACATACCTCCTGGATAACTATTTGTTCCATTGTTTTTTCAGGCTCTGGAACATAATTTATTTCTTCCAAATCTAGTAACCACCTCTTTAACTTCTCATCTCTTATCATAGCATGTCTTACTTTGTCTTCTTTTTCCTTTTCTCTTTGTTGTCTAATAGCAATTTGTTCTTGGATTTTTCTCTCCAACTCATAGACTTATTCAAATATTTCTTTAGATTCTAGGAGAGTTGTCTCAGATTCAATATCCCCCACTTGATGCTCATCCTCATACTAGTTTTACCCCAAATCAATAGCCTCCTCATATTCTGATGCATTTCCGTCTTGACCAGGTTGGATTGGATTAACTTGTCTTGTATCCTTTCTTTGTTTCCATGTATGAAACATATTCTTATTTTTCCTTCCCTTCCTTGTCTGACTAGGCCCAGAAGTACTTGGAAGCCCTTCTTCTAGTCTATCTTCCAAATGTTCTTTCCTCTAGGACCTAGTACCTCTATAACTCATCTTAAAAATGACCTTCTAACTAGCACTGCTGCAGAGATTCTTTGAGTCGCCACCCAACTATGTTGGGAATCTTAGAACACTATTTCCTCAAAAATAAGTACCACAATGAGTTTTTCAAGATAATGGAAAAGTAAAAGGGAAATAAATAACCCTGTGTTACCAACAGTGACCTACTAGTTATTATAGATTCATACAACATTTCCCCAGCTGAGTCACCATCTTGTTGGTGTTTTAAAACAAATTATGCTCTTAGGCTTCCAATATACCTTTAGACAGATTTTAGGATTGGTTAGTTCTAAAATGTATAAGGGGCTCAAGGTAATTGGACCAACTGTAGGGACAAGACTACCCTCTACACTTTTGGTTCTACAAAACCAAGGTGGGTATACTTAATCCAGTGAAAAAAATACTCTAGTAACACCAAGACTGGATTTGAACAACAAATGATAGCAAGAAATTACTAAATGCCAACCAAACATTCATTGACCCTCCATTGCTATGAAAAAGCTAGCAACTCCTCAACCAAAGTTTAAAATCTTAAAACTAGTTCTTGATTCAATTTGGTGATTGTAACAACCTTGATCAGTGTGTGCTAATAGGATATTTACTCATTTAGGCCAGTGCCTTATCCATTGGGCAAGAAATCCAAGACTCATAAGATGCAAAGACTAAAAAAAATTCAAGATTCATAGCCATAAATACATCTACCACAATCCTTACTACTTACAGAGAATCCTTGTGTAAATTAGGATGAATTCATATCCCACCCAAAGCAATATTTAATCTAATCTTAGATCAGAACTCAGGAATGAAGATACATACATAACAGTTATGTAATGAACTAGAAAGTTAAAAATTCATAAAACTTGACACAACAGAGAGAAAAGAACCTGATATTTGTATTAAGTATGATGAATCATGCCTGTGCATACAAATTATCTCAAAATACAAGCTTGCAAATAACAACTTAGACCTGCAACTTTCTATCTTCCATTAACAAACACTGAAGTAAAAATTATTACAATCCTGACTGAGACTAGGGTTCACAAAGTATGCCTCCCAAAACACTAAACTCCCAATACCCTAAATGATCATGGAAAATCATTTTATCACAAGGATTGCAACAAGCATCTGATCATTCAAAAACCCAACCACTTTCAATCAATTTAATACTACAGATAAGACATGCCGCGTAGCACAAGGCAATTAAAATCAAACTAATCATCAACCTGAGTAACATTCTAGCCATGTACCATCACAAGGATAGAGAAATTATCATTAAAACCCCTTGTTGATTCTATCTGCATTAGAGGCAGCGTGACCTTCCTATCAAATTCTCCTCAGTAGAAGCACCTCAGGACACAAAATCAACATGCAATGGCCACTACAATCCTTCTCATAAATTCTCACCTGCAACCGAGCTGGAACATGACCAAATTTGATCCTGCATTATGGCTCGTCGGCTCACTATTTCAAAACCTGCAGAAACCCTAGAAAAGAATTTAAAATTTGGCTCCAATGGATAATGGATTCATTTTAAAACATGACCATTAATTTAACCTCTTCCTGGCACATCGGGTGGCCCACATGAATTGACATAACAATCACCTTATCCCCTTAAAAAAAATTACCCAGCCACATCATCATATCTTGGCAACCAATCAGGAATAAGCACATTAGCGACACCTGGTAGTGGACCCACTTTGACCTTGACAAGCCTCCCTAACCCTTATTCATCCAGTGAACATGCAATTGAAGATAGTCACTAGGTCGTGGTACATTTTACTTAACTCAGGTTTGGTCTGGAGATCATGCGAACGCCACAATCGATAGATCGCTGAATAGAAATATAACTACCCAGGCTAGAAAATAAAACATGTGCATAAAGGGCATCCAAGTGACCTGAAAAAGGTAATGGAGAAATAGAAAAGGCTAGGGTTTTTCTGGACTTAGATAAATTTTGAAACCCTGGACATGGATAAACCCTATTTCTCAGACCCTAAAACTAGTATATCTCCCTTATTTTTGCACATTAGGCCATGCGATATTGACTGGAGCTTGTATATATCTTGGACTAATCAAGGCTAAGGGTGCAAGCTATGAAACCTTATACTTTTTCTTCGCAAACCAAAACAAGATACAATAGGATATGAGAATTTTCCTAAGGATTTTGTAGGACAAGGATCAATTTTTTGTGACGCAACCAATGGATAACATGTGGTGCAAGAGCACGCTAAGGAAAAATGGAAGTAACTTGAAGGATCATGGTATGAGATGAGTATATTTTATGTAACTAGGTTTCATTAGGAGTCATAAGGTCCTATGGACCAGTTTGTGTCTAATATTAAAATTTTGGGCCATTTTTGGAAGGCCATTGACATGTTCGACATGTATAAGCCAGCATGGTCAACCTTGGTGAAAGGGTAAGTAGATGCTTAGGAAATTTTAGTTTATGTCTTTAGAAGTATTTTTGGTCATATGGGACCAATTGATGAATTAATTTGAGAGTTATGGTGACTAGTTGAAAAGTTGTCACAAAAATACAAAAGATGTATAAACATGTTACACTTGAACAACTTTTGATAATTTCTACATTTTTCAACCAAATGACTCCATATAATCCTATGAATTCTTAAACATGCCAAATATAGCCTAAAAACATGAATTACATGATTTTCTTCACATTTGGGTGCCTCTAGAGGTGTTGACCAAAGTTGACCCACTTAGGACCTAGTTAGCGTAAAGGTGACAAAATGGCACAATGGCCTTACAAAGTTGTGCATACTTTGTGGGCATGAACTACCACCACCAACACGTTTAGTAGGGTATTTTTACCCAAGGAATAATCCATTTTTAATTCCCCACTTCTCGGAATGCCCGATGCCATACCCTATTGGTAGTGTCCCTTAGGTGTCCTAAGTGCACAAAAGTGGAAAACATTTTTGGGGTGTTTCTCTCAATTTGGGGAACCTTCATATGAATTGTTTGAAGTTTTAGGATTGTGAGAGGCCCCTCTACAATAGTCTATCTCATTTTTTGAAGACTCCAAGTGGTTTTTCTAGGGAAATGATTTTTCAATTGATGCAAAAATTGGCAAAGGAACTTACTAGAAAGGTGCAAGGTAGCCCAAATATCTACGCGTTCTTCATGGGCATGAACCGCCACCAACACCACATCTAGTTGGTTAGGTTTACCTAAGGAATGGTCTATTTTTGGCTCCCCACTTGTCAGAACAATCAATGTTATACCCTACTAACAATGTCCCTTAGGTTCCCTAAGTTTACAAAGGTGAAAAACTTTTCCAGGGTGTTTCTCTGAATTCGAGGCACCTACATCTAAATTTGTAGGATTTTTAGAGGCCCATATACAATAGTCCATCTCATTTTTTGAAGACTCCAAGTGGTTTTTCTAGGACATCAATTTTTTAGTTGATGTAAAAACCATTAGAAGCATTCAATAGAGAGTTTCAAGGTAGCCCAAATCTCTTTGCTTTCTTCATTTCTTAGGGAGAGTGTGAGAGATAAAGGAGTTATATACTTTGTCCAACCCATGCATATACCCATTCATTTGACTCATAGTGATCCTAATCACACTAAAAATACATGGGACAAAAACAAGCCAACTCTCATGTCCAAATGGTCCATGTACTTGCATTTGAGCTTCAAAATGAAGGCATATTTGAAAGATTTTATGACTATCTGAAAATCTAATTTATCCCCTACTATGCCCTCCTCAACCAACCAAAATAATATAAACACTACTGAATCAAGATTCCCACCCTATGACAATGCTGAACTACACCAATCAATAATACAATGAGCATCACAAAGTTCTGCACCCAAAATCCTCAATTTCTCCTTAACTAGATCTCTCTTCACACACACACACCTTCTCCATCATGCTCTTGTTTCCTATGCCTAGCCTCAGAAAAAATCCAAATGTGAGGTAAACCCCTCTCTGCATGCATTCTACTCAACCAATAAAACATATGAGCATTCTTTAATTGACTAGTGTAGTTATTTGACGAAATGAGATGTCTATCCATAGAAAAAGCATTTTCCTACAAGAACTCGATAAAATTCTCAAAACAATGTTGAACATACTCAGAAGAGTGGGATCTATCATCGCTCATATAAAAATGGTACTCTCTGATTATCTTTTGGTCATGTTCTGTACTATCAGGGGAATATCTAAATGTTATGTGGACACAAATAGCAATCTTAATGGAATTGTAATATTGAGCTTGCAACTCATTTTGTGGTTGTAGTGTGTAGTTCTCTACAAATTCAACCACTATATAATAGTGTCAATCGGGAAAGATTCTTTATGTATATTGAATTGCTGATCCAACCATTGAGACCTGTGACAATGCCTTGAATACTTGTAACAAATATTTTTCTTAAAATCTGAAATAAAATCAGCAACACTACATTCTTTTGTAACCAAATAACATCTAGAGCCTTCACCTCCACTCTTCAAAGTATATTTGACTATCTCATATATATATATATATATATATGTTGGACAATTATCTTTCCAAAATTGTGTTCGCTGTCCATATGAAAGCATGAAACAAACTTTAAAAAGCCACCACATTGTGAGAATTTTTCATTTCAGCATTCATTTTTATAAAAGAAACAACCATCATATCTAGGACATAAAAATTGATCTAGAAAGTCTCTTAATGATTTTGGAAGATGACTTGGACCACAATCCTGCAATATTTCATTAGTATGCAAAGTATAATGAATGTAAGGTAATAGTTCATGGTGCATTAAAAACTCTACATGATATTTGCAACAACAAGTATTTAGAATCTTAATAGAATGGCTTAAAGGATTCAAAATCTCTTTTTGATATTTCAAAATGTTGTATGTGCATCACAAATTATTTTGAACGACATCGTTGTACTTACTTCCAAATATTGTTTAAGATGTGGTATGTGGTCTCGGTCACCAATTCTTAACTTCAAGAAATCCTTCACATTGGGTGACACTCTTGAGTTGGAGTGCCAAAATACTTGAATTTCATCCTTCATGCTATCAGTTAGCTTCTTATCACAACATGGAATCCTCCCAACATAAGACCATATATCATTTTGAAGAGGATCATCAAGTCTTTCTCTTATTGCAAGTTCTCAATACAAAGTTTTACGATTTATGTTCAAATCAACAAAATTTTGTCTCATAAGGTGAGCCTTTCTCAAATGATGACTTACTAAGGAGGCCGTAATAATGTTTGAGCAACTCTCTTATCTTTTTCCTTTCTATTCTTCCGAATATAATTGAGATAACCAAAAAGATTTTTCCAAATAATGGTATTTCTATCCATTTTCTTGTTTAAACGAATGTTCAATTTTGATAGTATAGGTCTCATATTTTGCATCTTCAAAATTTGCACAAAAAGTCTGGATTGCTTGATCAATGTCTTCTTGCTAAAAAATTCATCAAAAATTCTTAAATCCCACAACTGAATGGTTCTTTCTGACCTCTTTCCCAACATTTCTCATAATGTTCTCATCAATTTCAAGCAACCATTTTGGTATTTTTGAATGTCTTGAATTGAAATATGTCTTTCTTCCTTGTAAGGGACTTCATTTATCATATAATTTGGACATGTCTAACATTAATTTGGTACTTGTGCAATATTTTCATTCTCAATCCCTTCATTTTCATTCCCCATATCTATATTTATAATCCCCATCTCTATATTTGCATTCTCAATCTCTACATTCTCAATTTGAATCCCTACATTCTCATTCCTAATGTCTACATTTTCATTCTCTAACTCTACATTTTCATTCTCCAACTCTACAAATTCATTTTTTATCCCTACATTCTCATTGTCAAAATTATTCTCATTACTATAAATTCAATGTCACCTTCACTAACGTTCAACATTCCTTGTCTACTCTTTTGATGATTTTCCTCTATCTCTTTCTCTATATGCCTCAATTTCTTCAATTTTAAGCTTTCTCTTTCATTTGTGTTTTTTACGACTGCTACTCCCCATTGTGACAACAAAAACATGATGAAAACTATTTCTAATCAACAACTTTTCAAAAAATATGGTTCAAAATAGTTTCTTTAGTCTATAACTATTTGAAAACGTGTGAATATTGAAAGAAAAATAGATGTGGGGATAGAGAAAATAACAAAATGGCCCATTGGCCATTTTGTGTGTTGAATATATTAGGTATCTGATAGGTATCAAATCTCCAATACCTATCATATACCCGATACTAACATATATGAAAATTTCCCATTAGACTGCCACCAAACTTTTTGTGTTGGCACCATTGGTTTAGGTATCAAATATATGCTACATATTAGATATACCCAAAATGCAGAAATGAAAATTTTACTATAGAGAGAGAGAGGTTTACATATTAAATATTATATTATGATATTTAAATATATAATAATTTATAATATGTAATATATAATATATAATATATAATATGTAATATATAATATGTAATATATAATATGTAATATATAATATATAATATATAATATATAATATGTAATATATAATATATAATATATAATATGTAATATGTAATATGTAATATATAATATATAATATATAATATATAATATATAATATATAATATATAATATATAATATATAATATATAATATATAATATATAATATGTAATATGTAATATATATAATATATAATATAAATATGTAATATATAATATATAATATATAATATGTAATATGTAATATGTAATATGTAATATGTAATATGTAATATGTAATATGTAATATGTAATATATATAATATATAATATATAATATGTAATACAAATTTATTAATAATGCTTATCCTGCGTATCGGGTATCTGATAGCTATCATATACTCGATAGCTATCTAATGCACATTACCTCTGATAGAATCAACTTTGCTTTGGGATTTTCTTTGGCTTTTGGCTTTAGGATGCCAAACCTCCATGGTCAACCTCAAAAATGTGTTTTCCCTAGTTCCTCTGATCTTGAGTCTTCAACCATGTAGCTAACGACTTTTTTTTCACCCAAATTTGATGAAATAGAAATGGTTTCTTAAGGATATTCTTAGCCTTCCATCAATATAATTGCTGTCAAATTTTGAGTTCAATAAGTAATTATTATTTATTTTCTAATCCAGTTACCTTTGAAGTCTTAATTGATAGGTTGATTGGGAAATAACTATAACTTTCAAATGGTATAATATTTTTGAAATCTAAAACATGTGTCAGATTCTATGCTTCGCCTTGTAAAATAATTTTATTTTTTTATGAAGTTTAGATTAAGTTAAGGTGGTTAGACATGGGATTTTTTTTATTCTAGAAAAGTTGTAGCAAAAAAAATCATAATTAATTATTTACTTAGAAAAAAATTACAAAAAATATGTGTCGCATCTAGACATGAGTCTACTACTTATATCTCACCTACTTCTTATCTTTTTCCTAAGATTTTCACACTACTGCATTGAAATTTAAAATTTTCACTGTATAGTTTTTTTTTTTTTTTTAAAGGTCTAGTAGATTAGAAACTACATTCAATTTTATACATATTCTCTTCTTATATATATTTTATTTAATATTGAAAACTTGTTCAAATTTTCTCATCAACTTGCCTAACCCTAATTTTCTGAATTTTCATTTCTAGTTATAGGCCTAGTTTGGTACATCATGATCCTACACATACCCAATCCCTTTGAACAAAATATCATCCTGAACAAAATAATCCAACCACTTTCTTCAGACAGTTACAATAGGTTCCTTACAAGCTTTCCATGGTTCTATAAAATCAAGATCTTCCTCATACAAATTTTTCAATTCATTCTAGACCCAAGCATTTCTACTCTCATCTCTTTCAGCAAATTTCTTCTTCTACTCAATGCATCAGCCACCTTGTTTGACTGTCCACTTCTATGTTTCAATACAAAATTATAACTTTGCAAGGAATCAACCCATTTTATATGTCTCTGATTCAACTTACCTTGACTACTCAAATACTACAAATCTTTGTGATCAGTATACAATACAAACTCCTTAGGCAATAGGTAATATCTCCATTTATTCAAAGCTTGAACTATGACATAGAACTCTTGATCATAAACTGAATACTTCTTCTTGGAATCATTCAACTTCTCACTGTAAAAGGAACAGGTCTACCTTCTTGACTCAATACAACTCCAATTTCATTTCCAGTTACATCATAGTCAACTTGAAATAGCTTGTTGAAATTAGGTAAAATTAACATTAGTTGTTCACTAAATTTCTGCTTCAGTAATTCAAAAATCTTATCTTCTCCACGTGTCCACTTAAAATCCTTTTGATCCCCTCTCATAGTCTCTGTCATAGGATTACAAATTGAACTTAAATTCTTGATAAAATTCTAGTAAAAATATCCAAACCATAAAAATATCTGACTTCTCCAACATTATTAGGCGTAGGCCATTCCAAAATTGCTTTTATCTTCTCTAGATCCATCTTCAATCCTTCAAATGAAATAAAAAATCCAAGATAGACTATTTTCTCTTTCATGAAAGTCAATTTCTTGGGGTTTATCAACAACTTCTCTTCCTTCAACCTCTGTAATACATGTCTTAGATGCAACAAATTTTCTTCCTTACTCTTACTGAAAATCAAAATATCATCTAGGTACACAATCACAAATTTACCTAATAATTTCTTCAACACATCATTCACTAGCCCCATGAAAATACTAGGTGCATTAATTAGACCTACATGCATAACTAACCACTCATACAAACCCTCATTAGTCTTAAAAGTAGTCTTACAATCATCCCCCTTGTAGATTCTAATCTAATGATTCCCACTCTTCAATTCAATCTTAGTAAAATACCTTTCTCCACTAAAAAAATCCATTATATCATCCATTCTAGGTAAAGGAAATCTATACTTCATGGTGATCTCATTAATAGCTCTAGAATCAATACACATTCGCCATTCTCCATTCTTCTTAGGTGCCAATACTAGAGGTATTGCACAAGGACTCATACTTTCTCTAATCAAACCCTTCCATAATAATTCTTTCACTTTTATATTCAACTCCTCATTTTCTTTTGGTGTCATTCTATGTGGTGCTTTGTTTGGTAAAATAGCTCCAAAAATTAGGGCAATGCAATGACTGATACTCCTAAGAGGTGGTAATCAAGTACATATCCAAAATGATGTATTCAAATTCTTTCATAAAATCCCATATCTCTGATGGTTTCACATTCATTATTCTTATATTGGATTTTTTAGGAATTAAAGCATAACACATACTCTCTCTTTTTAAATTATCTAATAATTTCCTCTCTTTAACCAAGAAAACTCTTACCATAGTACAACTCTCACTCTTAGGATCTTCTACCAAAGGAAACAAAACTTGCTTCATCAAATTTTGTATAATTATATACCTATTCTATATACCATCATATATTGCTTGTCTATCATACTGCCAAGGTCTTCCTAACAAGATATGACAACAATCCATTGACATAATATCACAAAGAACTTCACGATCATAAGATACAATATTAAATTTTACAAGGAATTGTTCAATTACCAGAACCTTATGTTCATCCTTATTTCATGCAATGTAATATGGCTTAGGGTGCTTCTATCTTGGAAATTGTAACTTGGTTATCTAAACTCCCATTGTCAATGATGACCTTACAACATTTTCCTGCAACTTTACATCTTATCTTGAACAAACTCTTCCTTAACACTAGTTCTTGATCAAGTTCGTCATTGCATAGGAGTATTTAGACCATTAGGGTTTCTCCATCTTCTAGTTTATTCATAGATTCAAGTGACTCTTCCTTCATGAGTGGATTCCTTCTAATTCTATTGGTCTTCTTTCTTGAATTCCCATGAGTACATTCAAATGCTCTATGACCTTCTTCTCCACATTTGAAACAAGTTCCTTTAAACCAATTTGTGTCCTCTATTTTGTAACCATTACCTCTATGGTGACCTCCTCCTCTTCCATGGTACGAGATCTCTTCTTTCCATTATTCTAATTAGAGTAAGATCTACCCCCTTATACAAATGATCTACCTCTTCCTCTTTTAATTCAACCACCTCTTCCTCTCTATCTATGTTTGTGCCTCTTGTTCAACTTTTCTTCCACTTTTAGGGTAAACTGATAAGTCTCCTCAATACTATCCATTTTGACCAAACTAATTTCATCTTGAATAGATTTCCTCAAACCA
Organism: Chamaecyparis obtusa; assembly: GCA_027943335.1. Classification (NCBI taxonomy): domain Eukaryota; kingdom Viridiplantae; phylum Streptophyta; class Pinopsida; order Cupressales; family Cupressaceae; genus Chamaecyparis; species Chamaecyparis obtusa. Next base: position 1,911,387 of record BSBK01004115.1, read on the forward strand.
TTCATGTATCTTTCTACTCTTTCAACCTCATCCTCTGTATGCTCAGATCTAATATCCAACCTATAGAATTATTTAGTATATTTATTTTACAATCAATTCCTTCTTCTTTAGGTTTTGCATTTTCCTCAACAAACTAACTTGATAATCACCAGGTAAGATTTTACCCTTTAACTTGTTTACCATTTTATCCCAAGATTTGATCTTATCATTTCCTCTCCTTTTACTATCTATCTAAAAATGTTCCTACCACAAAGATGCATCTCCTTTCAATGTAGTGTTAGAAATCTTCACCTTCTTGTTTGCATTAGTGTTCTCATATTCAAAATACTTTTCCATCTCAGTGATCTAGTAAAGAAATTCACCAGCATTGAGCTTACCATCATATTCAAGTAGATTGAAATATGGTTTTGCATTCATCCTAGTTAGAGGCCCCAAGACTCTTTCATCTCCTTGCTCAAGTTTAGATTATTCATTTCCTACAACTGCTTCAACAATTTCATCATCACTTACATTTTGAATAGGTCTTCCTCTTCTTTGGGTTGTTTCCACAACTTCAATTCTTACTGCACTTTGTCTCAACATATCCATCACACATGGATCTACTTCTCTCCTTCCTCAAACAATTTTTTTAACCCTTTTCAATTATAGGCCAGATCTAAAATTTTCCACCCTACAAACAAATCAACTTAGGGATACTAAATAATCAAGTTTAGAAATCAACTCCACAAGGAAAACAACTTAGCTCTGAAACCACTTGGTGCATTCACTGATGGAGGGACCTCAAAGAGATCAGTCCAATCATGCAATAAGAATAGAGCACAGTAGAAACAAAACAAGAGGATACAAAGAGAACAAGAACGATTTGTGTTCATTTAATAGAAATTAGTTACATTTAGTTGGAAATAGACATGAATTCATACATGCCAGGATACCATTGGCTTGCTTGATTACAACATTTGGTCCTAATCTTATAACCAATTCTAAAGATTATGTATTATTCTTCCGAAGAGCTTCTATTAGAGATGACTCACATTACATAAATAGCCATCTGATACATAGGTCAGCTCAAGAACAAAGAAAATTCCCCAAGAACAGGAAACATGAAGAAGCAAAATAGGACAGGTCCTAAATCACAAGGAACTTGATCCATCAATCATGCAAGGCCTAACGAATCTAGATTTAGGTCCACACAAGATCCAAAAAATAAAATGTATGCACATAAGAGCATTGCAAGCTATATATTTGCATCGCAATATCATAATTCATCAACAGGTCGCAAACTAGCATGAACACACTACCCAAGAGAGAACAATTCATAACTTGTGAAACAAATATCCAAATGAGTTGTGAACCTAGAAACATGATCCATGATAGGCCATGAATGTAATTTGATCATTCCATAAGCTGAATCGAACATACACTAATTCACCAACTTGATCTCTTAGACTAGAAAATAAGAACAATACTGAACGGAAACATTTTTGGTTGATGCAAGATTTCTCTAAACCCAAGATGCTCCTACATCAATGAAGAAAAGGAAAAATCCCTCTTTAGTGGAATGGTGAAAAATTATTCACAGTTCTGGTGACTCTAAGGGGAATCCTACCTATAGGATTCTCCACTAACTAAAAGGCCCTACGACTTTTGAATCACATGACCATGAGATGGACATGTGTCGCTACAACAAAATTTGGAGAGAGGAAAAATCACGCGGAGACACTTGAAACTTTGTGGCATTGACATTTGGTGCACTGGCGGGAGTTCTTGAGTATTGTCTTCCTTCTAGCCTTCAAAATCTTTGTAGTGCTGACACTTGGCACACTCTGCAGTGAGCACACTTTGAAAAGTGGAGGAGTTTGAAGGAAAAGAGCCCATAGACATGGTAGAAATTGTGTGACTTTGGCATTTCCCTTACCCCAACTTCCTGAGGTCATAACTTTCTTCTCATTGCTCAGAATTTGTAATAACATATATCATTGGAAAGGTCTTCAAGAGATCGAATTTCAATCCCTTGGCACCCTTCCTACGGCACACCATGCCGAGGTACAAAAGACACTTTCAACCCTAAATTACACTCCAAAGGCCTCTGAAAATGCACTTTTTTGCAACATAGTAAAATACTGAAAAAATGATTTTTTGTTTTTTCTTAATTTGGTTCAACATGTCACCTATGTGCTACCTCCTCATGCCCAAATTGTTATCTTTACTTGTGCCAAACATCTCTCAACACTAGTAATATTTATTGGAGTCATATAATAAACTAGGCTGACATGACATTTCTTGGTTTTCTATCTTTGAAGGTATATATGTTTAAATCTTGGGGTATTTTGTATCATGTTTTTAGCACTAATTGTTATTGTGTTATATGTTGTTATCAATTCTTATTTTTCTCATAAGCAGAGAATATAGAATTACTCTATCACAATAACCTTGGGAGCTTCGGGGGGACACTAAGTATAATATTGAGAGGTTGGCTCTAGTGTTTAATCTATCATGTGATCACATAGATGTTGTTGCATGTACTTTGGTTGGGGGGAATGGTTTTCCTACCATCCTTTGGCTTTTACCTACTAAGATTGTGTCTCAATTTCATATAGTCCTCATGGACCTTATATTGGATGCTTAATTTTTTTTTCTATGGCTAGAAAATTGATAAATTTTGATATTTATTATGAAGATGTATTGTTGATGTTGTTATAGTCTCATAACTAGAAATTTTTTATTTTCCTATTATTGGTTTTGTTGATTTCCCTACCTTCATGGCTAACAATTTCTTGCAAGATGTGTTTTCTATTGTGAAGAATGTTGTGCAGGATGGAAACTTGAAGGACACAATTGATAAATTTGGAAGGATGATGTATGTTTCTAATTCTAATGTGACTTTTCCTACTCTAGATAGATTTTTGGAAATCTATACCCTCTTAATTCACAGTGATATGTGCATTAGTAACGATATCCTACCTCTTCCTATGTTGTCGGTCTTAGATTTTTTCCATGATAGCCTACCTCCTCCTAGTGTTTTTGAGGATCTTCACTCATTTGTTTCTAAGGATACTCTTATTCTAGTTTCTTTAGATGAGCCAAGACATACCTTGTATGAGTCATTGATTTCATTTTTCTCTATAGATATTGCATCATCTTCTACTTTGAGGCATTATGGGCATAAATAATTCTAGTTGTATCATGTTATTTGGCATCCATTTTTGGTATGCTCAATTTTTATTTTCATTGTTGGTTGAATTTTAGCTTTGGGGGTTGGTAGGGTGGCTATCATATATACATTTTGATTTTTATGCTTTATGGTTGTGACTTATTGGTTGTCTAATTTTATTTATGAGGACAACAAAAATGAACTATGTATTTCTTATTTTATTATTAATATAATTCATTTTAGTGACTTCAGCTACTTTTACTTTAAAAAATATATATTTTCAATTCTACAGGGATGATAAAAATAATGGATGCCCTCACGCAAATTCTATGATTGGGATCTTGTACAGATTGATCATCATTAAAAAAATCAATGACACATGAGAAGGGTATGAGAGGATTCTTATATTATTTAAATATGCTTGAAAATAACCATAGGGGGAATTACTATCATTTTCCATGCTTCAAGATTTATCATTTATAATTTGTATCTATAATAGAATCGTGCAAGAGTGGACTATAAGATTCTTTTGGAGGTATTCATATGATGTTAGACTATAAATAGATTAATAAGTGGATTGTATTTTTTTATTACTTTTTTTTGGAATAATACAAGCTTGGGTATCTTTGAGGTAGAGTTTTTCTTACAAAGTTTTCTACATGTATATCTGATGTCTATATGGAAAATGCAATCTTTATTTTTATTTCCACTTTCTTCTTTGTGTTTTACTTGATATAAGTTTACTTTGACTAATCATATTATAAATTTGTAGATTGTTAAAATATTTTTTGTTTCTTAGCTTGGTATTTTGATTGTCAAAGAGAATTAAAAATAGTTACAAGCAACCTTGATACCAAACCCACCTTTTACACATGAAGCTCCAAATTTTTAGTAAACTTGACCATGTAGGATTTTAAATATTTTGGACCTAATAACCTCTTTCAAGCATATAATAGGTACCATCCATAGACCTAAATGTAAATTATTTTTATATCCCTAGAGATGTATGAAGTTTAATATTGTACTTCACTTATCATAAATTAGAGAAACAACATAGTATGATCCTATATACTATTTTAGGAAATAATATCATATAATGTTATAAAATGAATGTATAATATTTTTTTCCAGTTTTTATCACGTGGTATGGTTGATGATCATGTTGCAAAAAGATAGGTTCCATATTCCAAAAATGTAGAAAAATCAACATGATAATCACATATTTATATAAACAAATAAAACTTATGCCTACTAGCCAATCTAAGTTAAAAAATAGTTTGAAAATAAGAATTCACTAGACCCAAATAATCTATCTTATATAATTGATAAAAATATAATCCAAGGTATCTAATAAGTTACCGGGAACATGGAATGCTTAAACAATACATTGGTAATACATATGATCCATCTATTGCAATAAGTAGCATACCTATATTTTAAAAAAAATAGATAAAATATGCTAAGAGATAATTACAGAGAAAAATACCCTATGGTATGGACACTTCTATAAGAACAACTGCTTTTGGTACAGGATTAGTAGGAGCTACAATTTTTTCACATTCTCTCCTTTGAGATTCCAAGTCAGCAACAAAGTTTTCAAGTCCAATTTTGAATTGAGTTATGCTTGCTATCTGTCCAGTCCATGTATGCTCATAGGAGATTTCAATGGTGTATACCCTGGCTTGTCCATGAATAGGTGTAAAATGGAGCTTTAACAATGCATCTAACATTACCACTATTCATTTGTTATGCTTGAGTTGGAATTAACTAAGTAATGTAAATCTAAAAATGCTTAAAATAAAATAAGATAAGATACATACCTCATAATGGAATAAATCAAGAAATACCTATTTTCTAAAGCCTGTGTGCAATCTCATGAAATTCTGCAACTAGATCTGGGACCAGCGAACCGCAACAGAGAAAACCCAGAAAACTTTTATCTTTCTAGAAGCATGTCATCCTTGACCCAGATAGTGGGGCAAGGTCTTATCCCAGGGTAGGATCCTACCCCCTCTAGCTCCGATGGAAATTTTGTTCATGAATCTTGGAAGTTTTCCAAAAAGGGTACTTAGATCTGCACTCCAATTCTCAAAACAATGACTGTAGATATCTAAAAAATAGCATTTTGGGGTAGCTATATAGGGTTTTGCCTTAGTCAAACCCCCATTTTGGTGATCTCTACCTCCACGAATAGCCGGTTGTAATAGAATGTGTGTGTGTATTGAATGTGTAATGCCAAGATCTAATCCTCTAGATTGAAACCCTAGCATGAATATGTATGAGAAAGCAATGCATAGATTTGAAGAAGATAAGAAAGCATACCAAGCCCCCAAGGCTAAAGTAATCCTACCAAACTCATAATCCATAATTGCTACCCCATGATTGTATCTTCGAATGCTTGAATATTGATAATGGTGGATCAAGGAAGAAAGGATCTCTCTTGCTCCAAATTGATGTTCACAATGGTGTGCTCACAAAAATGCTTGATATCAATAATGGCTTGATCTTCTATATCATCCTCTTGAAATCTTGCATCTCCATTTCACCATCACTTGCTTGCTTCTCATGACTTGTCCTTATGCGCTTGTGTGTAAATGAATGCAAATGAGAGTCTTTATATAGAGGTTTCAAGGTGAGGCTCCTAGAGTAATGTGAGGACCCATAATTCAAATTTCACCTTGAATTATTATCCAATCATAATAACCAACTAAGGAGGGAAAAGAAATAAATTAATTTCAAATTAAAACCCTTCTGCACTCGGATCTGAAGGCTCGACATTCATTTTGGGGTCCTCTGGGACCAAATTTGAAAAGGGGGATCAGATCCTGAAGGAGGTCAAAGATGAACTTATCTCTAACCCAGGTTAGGGATGACCTAGACCCTGACCTAGGTCAGGGATGACCTCGTCCTTGACCTAGGGGTCTAGATCTTTCCATAATAAGAAACAAGAGGTCCCGGGGATGCCCGAAGACCTAGAAATGATGTCGGAATAGGGCAGAGCGCTAGGAAGAGGCAAAAAATCCTATGATGAGCATGATGAAGGCTAGGAGGACCTATTTATAAGTCCTACCTAGAAAATAGAGCCACAAAGGAGGGAAATTAAGGAGAATCCTTGGGATCCTAACCCTAATTTCACCTAGAATGAAGGAATCAAGTGCAGAATGCATCCTAAATGCAAATCTATCATGATAAATGCACTAAAAGAGGGTGCTAAAACTATCAAGATGGAAGTGCTTATATTTTAAGATGATACATTTAGGCTCCACTTGAGCTTATATATGACACTACATGAATATGCAAGCTAAAGTAAGAAAACATCATAGTAAATAAAAAGGATATAGCCAAGTCCTCAATGTAGAGATCATGTAGAAAACTATTAGAACCTACAACACACAAGGTTAATGAAAATCCATAAATCACCTAGAGCTTACTATATGATGATTTGAGAAGTGTATAACTCCCCTTATGCCCCCCCTGTTTTGGCTTTCTACTTCTGAAGGGTGAAACATGGTGATAAGAAAAACTCTATACACTAGATATGAAGCTTGTTGAAATGAAATTTCCTAAACCAATTATAAGGATTCCTAACCTTCCTAAACTAGTTCAAGGATTTAGGTATCTGAATCATGATTCCAACACCATTGATGGCACTGAAAATGGAGTTACCAAACTCAAGTTATGATGAAAAGAGTAGATGTCTATCTAAATGCATAAGAAGGGAAATTTGAGTTTTCCATGAGTAAACCCTTAAAAAACCCTAATTTGAACTATAAATAAGGAAAAGGAAGAGATAATCATTCTTACCATTTGCATATTCAAAAAGAGGAAGTAAGATGCAGAGGATAGAAGAACTTCAAGCGACACACATAGGGCTTCTGAGATAGAGTGTGGCTACCAGACGGTCACTTCCTGAGGTGAGTTTGTTGTTATTTGTTTATGTACTTTTCATATTTATGATTTATGTAGGCAAGGTTGACCCTGACCCTTTAAGGTTGACCCTAACCCAGCTATGTCAACCTTGACCCAAGAAGGTCAACATTGATTGGAAGGTCTCCACCTATTCTAGGATGAGGTCATCCTTGACCCAACAAGGTCAACCCTAACCCAGTAAAGTCAACCTTGACCCAGTAAGGTCATCCCTAACCTAACTAAGGTTGACCTTGACCTAGTCAAGTTAGATTTGCAGATTTTATGATGAAGATTACTGATATGATGTTTGTTCTTTCTCGAAAGACACAGTCCATCTCTGAGAGAATCCCTTTGGAGAGTTACTAGGCACTGTCCAAAAGAATCTGTCTGAGCTTGATGATGATGAGATGCAGTTACTAAGAGATGTGGGACTATACTAGGTATCATTCCTACCATAGATCGGAGTACACCGAGCCATGCTATCAGCTCTGATAGAGAGGTGGGATGAGGACACATGCTCCTTCCATCTTCCCTCTGGAGAGATTACAATGACACTTGAGGATTTTTATAGGATCTTATGACTTCTAGTCCAAGGTGAGACCATAAGACCTAGAGCACAATGAGTTTATAAGGAGATCCATGCAGATGCAAAGTATTACACAGGATGGGTTCCATAGATGTGAACTTGATCAGATCATGTCCTTTTGTCATCCATACTATCAGGCCCTACACCTTTCGTATGGAGGGTAATGCTTTGCATAGTATCCTTGGTTGTGTTACCCAATGCAAAGGGTACCATATTTTATACACCTCTTACCCATCTTGTATAGAAGATGGAGAATGAGAGGACTGTGTTCTCATGGGGTCGTGGCATGTTAGCCCAGCTATACCATGAGCTATGTCAACTAGTGAGATATCAAAGAGAGAGTCTTTCGATATGCATACTCTTGTAGATTTGGATGTTTGAGTATTTTGCATGTACACGTCCATAGGGAATTCTAGTGATGGTAGATGCGGGTACACCGAGAGTCTTTGTATATCCTTTGAGACATGTCTGGCAATTTGGAGATGTCATCTATTAGAGGGTATGCCTAGACTACATTCTGAGCATCGATTTGATATGGAGACCATATTGCCAGATGATAGAGTGGCCTGATACACAATTCTAGATGAGATATTTATAGTGGTGAAAGCTACTAGAGGGTCATCATAATCATATAGTGATGCCATACTATTATGATTGGGTGATGAGATAGTTCAGCCTATTACAGGGAATCCCTAGAGTAGTACCTCGCTATGCACATCTGATGAGGTACTATCAGAGACCCATCACCATATGCCGACCATTGATAGTAGACATAGAGGATAGTGATACAGATGAGACATAGGATAGAGAGTTACCATCAGATGTGACCTATTCAGGCCTAAGCTAAGATTACATCAAGTACTGGAGTCTGCAGGGGACCTGCCCCATCTTCCCTAAGGATTATCCTATAGGTGATCTAGGTCTTTTAGAGCAGACACACCGGGATAGTGGTACAACAAAGGAGGATGAGGATCTTAGAGATGAGGAGGAGCACATCTCTAAGAATGATCCCATGGAGGATGAGAGAGTAGAGGAGATGCCCCCAGCTGGTGATAGTGGTGCAAATGTACACATTTCTCACGCATCACCATTAAGATCATGACAACCTCCACGGCCCCACATAGAGACACCACTGCCAAGGCCTAGACATGGTGAGCATGGAGAGAGTAGTCACTCTATGCCCCCACCATCTAGACATTTTAGTGATGTCTAGGAGGGATACCCAGGTATGAAACATGAGATTTGATAAAATGAGAAACTTGATTTGAGATGAAAAGACACTAGACTGATAAATGTAATTTTCATTCTACAACTAGTGTAGTGGAGTGGAGGATCTTTGTATCTGAGATTCTGAAGGATACATGTATATCCTACCAACTACCAATGAGCGAGCAAGAATCCTCTCTAGGATATAGAGATCCCGACAGGCATGCCAATATCTTTGCATGTGCCCAATGAGAGCTGAGGCTATGCAAAGAAAGGTAGGAGCAGCTGATAGCTGAGTTATAGAGTGCCTAAGAGCATCCATAGGGTATGAGCATATTGAGGAGCCACTCATGGACACACAAATCTTCATCTTCCTACCATAGGGCAGAGAGATCTGGGAGCCATCGGCCATCAGAGTGCAGTGATAGACGTAATGATAAATAGGGCCATTGGCCATATATGTATCAAAACTTGAAAATTTTTGATGAATGAAAAAATTTCTCTACTAATTAGTTCTATGTTTGATTACTATGCTTTCATCAATATAAAACTTAATAGAAAGAAAGAAGGTGCATAAATATACTCATTATGTAATTTTGCTAGAACTACATAACCTATAAAACAAACTTTATAAGGAATACATAAATGCACAAGGAAAGAAAGAAAAAAATTAAGGATAATAACATTTGAGATGCATAATATTAATAGGTTCCTTAAAAGAAACACCATCCATATCAGAAGGTTTATAAGCACCTGAACCAAAGTCTTCAATAACAACAAAAGGTCCAAGCCAATTAGGGCTAAACTTTCCTTTTTCACCTGGTAAAGCATTCACATTTCGTTGATTCTTATATAAGACTAGATCACCAAATAAAAATGTTAATTTAATTACCTTATGATTACATCCCTTCTGAAGAGATTTATGATAAGCTTTTATATGTTCTAATGCATGTATTCGTTGTTCATCCAACATTTCTAGCTCTTGTAAGCGTTGCTCACGAAAAGTATCCTTATCGATTATCCCATGAAATGAAATACGTAAAGAGGGTATTTCTGATTCCAAAGGCATAATAGCATCAGTACCATAGACAAGATTGTAAGGATAAGTACCTGTGGCAGTATGAACACTTCTCCTATAAGCCCATAAAGCATAGGCTAGTTGAGTATGCCAATCTTTCACATGCTTACTAACTATTTTTCTCAAAATTTGTTCAATGATTTTATTTGATGCTTCAACTTTTCCATTAGATTGAGGATAATAAGGATTTGAAAATCTATGTTGAATTCGATATTTCTCCAAGAATTTTGTGACTTCTTTTTTTTAAAAAGAGGTACCATTATCCGAAACTATCATCGAAGGAATACCAAATCTTGTTATGATATTATTAAGGATGAAATTACAAATAAAATCCATACTTTTTGAACAAAGAGGGACAACTTTGACCCATTTCATGAAGTAATCTATAGCATTCAGGATGTATGTATATCCTTGAGAAGAGGCTGGTGAGATTTTTCCAATAAGATCAAAACCCCAAATACTAAAAGGCCATGGAGAAACTTGATTACGAAGCTCACAAGCAGAAGCATGAATCAAATTACTATGTTGTTGACATTGAGGATATTTCTTAACAAACATGAAATAATCTTGTTCCATTGTTTGCCAATAATATCCCATTCTAAGCAATTTATTAACTAGAGATTTTCCACCAAAATGTCCCCCACAAGAACCAGAATGAGCTTATGCCAAAGCTACTGGGATTTCGGCTCTATTGAGACATCTTAATAATAATCCTTCATAAGAGCATTTTTAAATCCTAACGTGTGTTCCTTGCTATTGATTCAAGAAAAGTACCATCTTTCAAAAAATAAAAAGTATGTGAATACCATTCATCGAAATGCAAATCGAAACAATCAGAAGTAATCTTTTTCAGAAATTGCAGGGCTTTTAAAAGTTTGTATAGTAAATTGAAAGTTTTAGGCATTATTCTAAAGACAAACTAAAGAACCTACACTTTCCATGGCATCTGTATGTCAGTTATCTTTCCTAGGTAAAGTTTGAATCGTATAAGAAGAAAATTGTGAAAGCACATCAAGAGCTAAATCTATGTATTGTGTCATTTTATCTTTCTTAGTTTGATATCCTCCTTTAATTTGTTGAACAATCAGTTGTGAATCTCCATATATTTGCAAATGTTTGATATTAAGGGATGAAGTTTCTCGTAGGCTAGCTATAAGAGCTTCATACTCCGCAATGTTAATAGTACAAGGAAAGGTCAATTTGTATGATAAAGGGATGGGTTTTTTCGTAGGAGGAATCAAGATAATACCAACTCTAGAACCTGTCTTACATTTAGACCCATCAAAATATAATTCCCAAATGTCATCCTGTTGAATAGCTAGAATATTGTCATCAGGGAATTCCATTGAAGTAGAATGTGTATCTGAAAGAGGACAAGGAGCTTCAGCTAAATAATCTGTTAAAGCCTGTCCCTTAATAGACTTTTGAGAAATGAAATTAAGATCAAATTTTGTAAGTAACATCACCCACTTTGCCAGATGGCCAGAGAGATCATTTTGTGAGAAAAGATGTTTCGAAGGATCAAACTTAACAATCACATTGACTTCAACATTTATAAGATAATGCCCGAGTTTCTAACATGCATAAACTACATCTAAACATTGTCTTTCCAAATTTGTATATCTTGTTTCGTAATCAAGTAAAGTTTGAATAATGTAATACATAGGTCTTTCCTTACCCTCATTATCATTTTGAGCTAACAACAAACTCATGGCCTTTAGAGTCGCTGAAGTATACAAATGGAATGGTTTATCAAATTTAGCAGGATACTCCTTAAATTGCTCAAAAGTTTGTTTACACTCATCATTCCAAGAGAAAGTGGTATCCTTTCAAAGAAAGGAGGTAAAAGGAATAGTTCAATTAGCTAAATTAGAAATAAAGCAACGAATAGCTTTTATTTTTCCTTGTAAACTCCGTAACTGAGAAATATTCTTAGGAAGAGGCATATTAACAATAGCTTCAATCTTTTTAGTATCTACTTCTATGCCTCGCTTAGATATTATAAATCCTAATAATTTACCAGAATCAACTCCAAAAACACATTTCTAAGGATTCAATCTCATGTTGTAACTTCTAATCCTTTCCAATATTTGTCATAAAATAGTAACATGATCTTCTCTTTGTATAGATTTTTCTAGAATATTAGCCACATAATCTTCAAGGATCTTATGAATGTAATCATGAAAAATCAAAGGCATAGCTCGTTGATAAGTTGCTCCTGCATTTTTTAATCCAAAAGGTATCATGACCCAACAAAAGGTTCCCCAAGGTGTTATAAATGTAGTCTTAAATTGATCTTCAGGAGGGATAAAGATTTGATTATATCCTGAAAAACCATCCATAAAAGATAACAAGGCATGACCTGTTGTTGAATCCACAATCATATCAATGTTAGGTTACAGGAAATCATCTTTTAAGGTTTCCTTATTTAAATCTCTAAAATCAGTAGACATCCTTATCTTATTTTCTCCTTTTAAACTAGGCACAATGTTTGAAATCCAATATGAGTAATCAATAGAATGGATAAATCCAGAATCCAATAACTTTTCAATTTCAATTTTAACCAATAAAGCAATCCACGAATTCATCTTTCAAATTTTTTGCTTCATGGGTTTCACATTTGGTTTTAAAACAATGTTATGAGTGAAAATCTTAGAATCTATACCTGGCATATCTGAATATGTCCAAGAAAAAATGTCCTTAAATTCAAGTAAAAGGGAAACCAACTAATCACATTCATCCTGATTCAAACATTTCCCAATCTTTACCATCTTTTCAGAATTATTGTCATCCATTTGAATATCAAGAGTCTCAATTATCAACAAATCACTTCATGTCGAAGTATCCATCGGTAAAGGAAGAATATCTTGTTCATCATGTTCCCCAAAGTAAGCATCAGTACTTAAACAATAAGGCTTTCATCATTTGTGATGGAACTTAGGTAAATCTTCATAAGCCCCTAAAAATTCCATTAAGGTTTCATCTTCAGGAAAAATATCAAAAGTAGGTGCTTGATTAATGTCAATAAGGAGTGGGTTAACTAATTTCAATTGTCCACTGCAAATATGTTTAACATTAAGAGGAAAAGCTATTGGTTGTCTATAAGGATTGAATCCTAATCCATATGTATGATCATAAACTTCATTATCCAAAGGTACTTGTATACCTTGTTCATATTTACAACATCCTTTCCCATTAAATCCTAATTTCTTAAGAAAATGATAACCAGGACCATATTGATCAATCATATCAAATGAATTCCAAGGAGAAGCATATGTCATAATATCATAACAATTAGGCTTTATAGTGTTAAGCATTTCATTAATCGAAGTGGCAACAAAATTACTTTTTAGTTCCTCAAAAAGTGGGGAAGAAGTAAAGACTTTTTTCTCAAATTCATTTTGTTGCTTCATGAATTCCAAATCAGAGACCTTATATTCTCCAATGAAATTAGGATTAAAATCCAATGTCCCCCAATCATCCTCAGTCAAAGAAGAAGATGGAGCTTCTGGTTGTTGTATCTCAGGTTGTTTTTCTATCTCTTTACTTGGTTGAAGAGGCTAAGAGATTTTAGCATATTCTGCATTGAGGCAAGGATTTGGTGCATCATCCACATTTAATGTATACATTAAGTTGTTATATATGAACCTAACCTTATGATGCAGAGTAGAAGGAATTGCATGCATAGTATGTAACCAAGGTCTTCCTAAAAGAAGGTTATAATTGAGAGGTTCAGGCATAACATGAATATGCATATTTAGAATGACTGGACCAACTTTAATAGGTAAGGTAATAATGCCCAAAGTTCTCTTCGCAATATTGTCAAATCCACGTATAGGAGCATTATTAGGTTGAATAGTTGTTAGATCAACTTTAATTTCCTTAAGCATATCCATGCTACAAACATTAAGCCCGGATCCGTTATTAATTAATGTTCTTCGAATGATACTCTAATTAATAGAAACAACAACCATAAGAGCATCATATTGTTTCTGCACCTCAAGAGAAGGTAAATCATTATCGGTAAACACAATAAGAGGTACAAAAGGAATAGTATGCATACAATCCAAAATAGAATGAATGTTCTCTTGATTAGGAGGTGAAGCAGGAAGAGTGGATAAAGATTTTTGCAATGCCTCATGATATGTTGGGGAAGTTTGAAGTAATTCCCATAAGGATATCTTAGCAAGAGTAGCATGTAAGTGGTCAACTAAGTTATACTCCTTAAAGGTAGAAGGAAACCTAGGTGCTTGAGGAAGCATAGGTTGAGAAGGTGGTAAAGAAACTAGAACAATAGGCTAAGGGTTATTCCATGTGTGATAAGCATGTGAAACAAAATTAGTGTTATCAAAGAAATCCAAAGGATCTCTAGGTTTACCCTTAATTTTTATACAAGGACATCCTTTTACCATCATCAAAAGTGTAGGCTATATCATTTTAGGTTTATCAATATTGCAAACAGTGAGACATGAAGGTAACCATGCACACACCCTATGGTAAAAGTCAATTGGAGAGGTTGTGGAGGGGAGTGAAATAGGAATAGGATCAATAGAGATCTTATTTGGACCATTTTCATCCTCACTACCATGTACCTCATTAGGGAATCTATCCTCTTGTACAATAAAAGCCTCATCAAAGTACTCAAAACAAGAATCATACATGTTGAATACAAAGAAATACTAAAAGCATGTAAATGTAAAAGTTTTTTTATTTTAAAGCGATTTTGCAATTTTTTTTGTATTTTTGATCTATAAATGCAAGAAAAATATAAATGCAAGAAATGTAATCTTATAAGCATGAAAGATTTAAATCTAACAAAAAAAAGAAAGAGTTTTCATAAACGGGTTCACCAAAATGAATAGGTGTAAAATGGAGCTTTAACAATGCATCTAACATTACCACTATTCATTTGTTATACTTGAGTTGGAATGAACTAAGTAATGTAAGTCTAAAAATGCTTGAAATCAAATAAGATAAGATACATACCTCATAATGGAATAAATCTGGAAATACCTATTTTCTGAAGCCTTTGTGCAATCTCAAGAAATTCTGCAACCAGATATGGGACCAGCGAACTGCAACAGAGAAAACCCAAAAAAAATTTGTCTTTCTAGAAGTAGGTCATCCTTGACCTAGATAGCAGGGCAAGGTCTTACCTTGGGGTAGGATCCTACCCCCTCCAGCTCTGATGAAAATTTTGTTCGTAGATCTCAGAAGTTCATCGAAAAGGGTACTCAGATCTGCACTCCAATTCTTAAAACAACAACTGTAGATATCTGAAAATGGTGTTTTGGGGTGGCTATATAGGGTTTTGCCTTAGGCAAACCCCCATTTTGGTGATCTCCACCTCCACAAATAGCCGGTTGTAATAGAATGTGTGTGTGTGTATTGAATGTGTAATGCCAAGATCTAATCCTCTAGATTGAAACCCTAGCATGAATATGTATGAGAAAGCAATGCATAGATTTGAAGAAGATAAGAAAGCATACCAAGCCCCTAAGGCTAAAGTACTCCTACCAAACTCATAATTTGTAATTGCTACCCCATGATTGTATCTTTGAATGCTTGAATATTGATAATGGTGGATCAAGGAAGAAAGGATCTCTCTTGCTCCAAATAGATGTTCACAATGGTGTGCTCACAAAAATGCTTGATATCAATAATGGATTGATCTTCTATATCACCCTCTTGCAATCTTGCATCTTCATTTCACCATGACTTGCTTTCTTCTCATGACTTGTCCTTATGCGCTTGTGTGTAAATGAATGCAAATGAGAGTCTTTATATATAGGTTTCAAGGTGAGGCTCCTAGAGCAATGTGAGGACCCATAATTCAAATTTAACCTTGAATTATGATCCAATCACAATAACCAACTAAGGAGGGAAAAGAAATAAATGAATTTCAAATTAAAACCCTTTCGCACTTAGATTTGAAGGTCCGACATTCATTTTGGGGCCCTCCGGGACCAAATTTGAAAAGGGGGATCAAATCCTAAAGAAGGTCAAAGATGACCTTGTCTCTAACCTAGGTTAGGGATAACCTAGACCTTGACCTAGGTCAAGGATGACCTCATCCTTGACCCAGGGGTCCAAATCCTGTGAGAATAAGAAACACGAGGTTTTGAGTATGCCCAGAGACCTAGAAATGATGTCAGAATAGGGTAGAGTGCCAAGGAGAGGCACAAAATCCTATGATGAGCATGATGAAGGCCAGGAGGACCTATTTCTAAGTCCTACCTAGAAAATAGAGCCATAGAGGAGGGAAATTAAGGAGAATCCTTGGGATCCTAACCCTAATTTCACCTAGAATGAAGGAATCAAGTGCAGAATGCATCCTAAATGCAAATCTATCATGATAAATGCACTAAAAGAGGGTGCTAAACCTATCAAGATGATAGTGCTTCCATTTTAAGATGATATAGTCCATATTTGAGTAAGTTTTCAAATTTTTTCCTTGTGATCTTGAAAGTTATGGTGACCTACCAAGAAATTTTATCAAGTATGAGTTTCCTAAGAGACTTTGTAAGCATTCAACTATGACTATTAAAAATTTCATTATTTCTAGCTTTCTAGATCAACCAAAGAATCTCACTAGCACGAATATACAAAAAGTAATTGACATCTTTCTTGAAATATTGTAAATTACCTACTACAATCTCCCAAGGACTGATATTGGAACCAATAATAAGAACAAAGAGACACCACACTTCTTTAGAAAATACAAAAGGAGAAAAAGATATGCATAACATTTTTAGGCAGTCTACAAATTTAACAAATATTAAAACCCCCTTCCACATCAAAGACATGAAGTTTATGCAACATCAAGCTCCAAATGAAACATATCATTTTAGGTTCAATGGGTCTGCTCCATACATTGTTAAGTATAGAATGTTAGGTAGAGGTTTCAAGATCAAGGTTCCAGGTGCTAGATTCAAACCAAATTGCCACAATTTAGGAAAATCCATAGGGATTTAGGCATATGTTTTTCGTAGCTAGCAAAGGCTAGGGGAATTTTTTATTTGACTTATTCCTTGTGATACTTAGCTAGTTGCAATCATTCTAGCTCCATTGCATCCTCTTTCAAGATTGTTAGTCCAACACAAAACAACAAAGTGAAGAAATCCAATAATTTGAACTTTACTCCTTTCTTTAAAATTGATTTAAAATGATGAACTTAAGGAACAAATGTCCAATTTAGAGAGACAAATTTAGATTTGTAAACTTTAATTATATGCAAATATCTCTCATAATCTTTAGTTTCATGCTTGGGATCCTCCCAAAAAAAATTTAGATGAGTTTTCTCTCTTTTCTATCTCTTCTTGATTAGCTTGTCTTCACTATTAATTCTAGTCTCTAGTTTTCAAACCTTTTTATGCTCTACCAACAGGAAAACACAAATAACTCATTATTTACTATCAAAAATTAAATTTAACAAAAATAGTATTACGTGCTACATAAAGTCTTATATGCACTATTTCAAATAGTGAACACGCTATAGAAAGAATTAAAAGTGCTATTTCAGAAATTAAAAGTGCTACTCAAATGTTTAAATGTTGATAAAGAAATGTTAGAATGCAACATTTAAAACTGAAAATAAGTTGTACGCGCTAATATAGGGCATGTACATGAAACAAAATTAGGGTGTACACGCTAAAAGAAATGAAAAAAAAATATAGTGTTACTCCTAAATGGATTAAGAGTTATCATTAGTATTCATCTGCATAGTTGGTAAACAAAGCAAGATAGTTCAGTCGGTCACAATTGTGCAGTAGTCACCGAGCACAAAGCTTACCGAGTACACAGGATTACCAAGCGCTAGTATAATACCAAGACCGAGACTCAACATTTACCAAGTAATCTAGAGTTCACATAAAATTTTGGAATGACACATAGTTCAAGGCAAACAACTTTTCACCGAGAAAGAAAATGGTTTACCAAGATTGATGTGAATATTTATTACAGATGTAATCATTTAATGACCGATGATTCCTATGTAAAGATGATTTAGGTTAATCATATGAACCATTGATCTTAGGTTTTATAAGATAGTGTCAAACCCTAATTAGGCCAAAAAAGTTTGATATAAGTATTGTAAAGATGTCATTTTGATAATCATCATCATGTAGTCACACTCAAGGACACCTAAAGATCAAACAGGGTTATGTAAAAGCATTGACAAAGTATTCAGTTTATCAGAAATAGATATAAAGCTATCGAGCAATAAAAAAGACATATTCATCACAAAAGGGTGATATTATTATTGTACTTAATGGATCTGATATCAACAATGTAAGTTGTTTCTCATACAGATCACACATCATTATTACTCTCTAGCAATTGTAGAAGACTTAAAATCTCCTAAAAGTAGACTTAACAGTCTTTTGTAAAATCTCTTAACTGAGTGCACACTTGAAGAGTGTTTCTTGTTGACTTGGTGGTCAACACCTCCTTGGAGATTCATGACATGGCTTAACCGCCTCTCATGGATCGGGTTAAATCTGACATTTGTATCGGGCATTGATAGTTCAAGCTTTTGGTGCAACGACAAATGATTCCAACAATTGGTATCAGAGCCTTGGGTCATGGGTTCGAGTCTCCCTTCAGTGGGTGCTGAGGGGGAGATTGTTGACTTGGTGGTTAGCACCTCCTTGGAGATTCATGACATGGCTTAACCACCTCTCATGGATCGAGTTAAATCTAACATTTGTATCAGGCATTGATAGTTCGAGCTTTTGGTGCAACGGAAAATGATTCCAACATTTCTAAAATCCTTTAACCAGGTAGATCTATCTAATCTTATTGTTAATCCTAACAAGGTAAGATCACTAGAAGTGATCAATCTTTGTAAGCCTTAACCAACAACTTTATTTTCATAGAAGTGAAGCTTTATGGGTTCTAGCCCCACCATTGTTTTTAACTTCTAACAACAGTTTCTATGATACCAAAATACATGTTTCATGTGTATGAAGTTTCATGTATGCTTAATTGATTAGATTGCATGCATTTACATTTCAAATATGTTATTAAGTGTATGGTGAATGCAAATAATATAGTTAGTTACTGAAGTACATGTTTACAAGGATTCAGTTTTAAAAATTTTAAGGGTACTGATTCACCCCTCCCCTCTCAGTACTCACCTTTCCATAATTCCAAAAATTGGTATCAGAGATAGTTCTCTTGTTAAGGAAGTTTAAACGTTGAAGAGAAATAGATCTTAAGGATGGAAAGGTATAATCCTGACAAGACTATTGAAAATCATAAATTACAAATGCAGATCTTCATTAAACAATTCAAGGAAGCTAAAGAAAAACTGAGAGATTTATTGATCAAAAGAAAGGAAATGGCATTTCAGCTAAATGAGACTGATTATCATGAAGAAGAGATAGAAGATCCATTTGAAGGATCTAGATTTGGATTTGGAAGCATATATGATGCATCTAAAGGAACCATATCAAATATATTTGAAAAGAATCAACATCTTACTGAACATGTGAAAGCACTATAGATTGGACAAGAGACTCAAATGGTAAGAATGATTGATGTCATGAACAATGCAAGACAGGCTAAACAAGAAAGGAATTTTTCTATTGAAGATAGAACACAAATCACTAAAAATATGGAAGAAAAGGAATCTGAAATACTAAGACTTACCAATAATCACTTTGAAATTTCCAATCAGATGGTTGTCATGAGTCAAGAAGTCAACCGAGTGAACAATGAGCTTACTAGAAAATTGGAAGATATTGGTGAATTGAGAGAAGAGAATGAAAGATTGAAGAATGAAGTAAATATCCAACAACGACATAATGAGATGATTAAGAAAGATGAAGAAAGTACTAAAAGGATGGATGAACTCCTAAATTATCAAAGAACACTTGACATTACTACTGGTTTAGGCTATACCAAGCAGGGAGAGTCATCAAGACAAGCTAGACAAAAGAGTGCCTATGAAAATCCAAGGCCAAAGAAGCTCTCATGCTATCACTATGGAAAACCAGGCCATGCATCAAATATTTGCAGAAGCAAAGAAAAAGGTATTCCTAAATCCACTCCTAAATTTAACGGTTATTATTATAATTGCAACAAGTATGGACATCAAGCACATGAGTGTAGATCAAAGCTGAATAAGTCACCTGAGAAGAACTACATGGAAAAGCACTATCACACTTGCAACGTGCATGGACACATATCACAGGAATGCAAGACAAAGATGAATCAAGTCTAGAAACTGAAAGGAGAAAACAAGACATATCAACCAAGAAGACAAGGTAATGCATACACTTGGGATTACAATACTTGGGTTAATTTCTCAACATGTGGAAGATATGGTCATATTGTAGCTAATTGCATGAGAATGCACTGGAGAGGAAGATCTTGAGATTGGAGAAATTTTGGAATGGAATGTTTGCACTATCATAAGGTCAGTCATTTAAGTAAACACTGTAGAGACCAAGTACCAGAACTATGTATTGATACAAGTGAGAACACCATTGAAGGAATCATGAGGTTAAGGAACCAAATGTGGAGAAGAGCAACAAATGACAATGTTGGACCAAGAACAATAGCCAGTGACACCTCATCCATTGGATTAGGTGATCTCACCACCTCCACCTAAGAAAAATCAAGTAAGTATGGATCTAAATTTCAATTGGTTATATCTTACAATAGTTCCTTATATCTATTATGTGAATACCAAATCAGCATGAATTAAGATGCACTAGGTAATTATATGTTTTGAGTTACAAATATGTAAAGTTGGTTAAGCTGGTCTGGGTAAGAAAATTCTAGTTAGTGAAAGTGTTAGAGATAACCGAGTTGCACAATCAACCAAGCATTGATAGTATTCACCAAGCTGAGGTATCTATTGTGTTAACCGAGTGATTTGATTGTTAACTGAGTGGTAGCTGGCAAAGCATTTAATGCGTCGAACAAGGTTTTTGGTTTTTTAATATGTGGGAGATGAACTCATTTGTTTAAACAACATTCAAGAGAGAATTGGAACAATTTGAATGATATTTGAGAAAAGTGAATCCAAGCTATTCATAGAGATCTAAGAACATTACGAACAGTTAGAAACTGATTCAAGTAAGTTTGCAACTAACCAAGCTCTCTGCACATAGTTTGTCAAAAGCCCTAAAATTTGTAATCATGATGACATCATCTTCTTGAACTATTCAAACCAAGGAAGAAAAGGGTAAGAAGGTAACTCTAATCAAGAACACAACCTGCATAGAGCCCCACTACAAAATTCATCCTGAAGTTGCAGCTCAACCCGATGATAAGGGGGCGTTCTCTTTAATACCGCCTAGGGTTCTACTCATGAAAGATGTTAGGTCTTACATCCATTTTAAAATCAATGAAATCAGTGACTTTGAGCTCCAATCCACTTATCAAGAGCTTTGCACTGATATTAAACTAAAGGAAGATCACAAGCACTTGGAGGTAAAAGGGTTAACCAATGCTCTATATTTCCTGAAAGAGTTTAAAACTAAACGGATATGTATTCTGCTTAGCCGATTACATGAAGGAAATCTATGGATGGATGAACTGATGAAAATAAAAAAGGATGTTATACATGTGGTTATTGGGTATCCCACAAACAACAAAGAAAAATCCCTAAGGCACTCGACGAAAATTGAGATTGAGAAGTTAATAGGAGTTGAATGGGATGGAAGAGGTATGAGGATAAACACTATTAGTGACCTTGAGATGAGATTTATTGTGTATGTCATTGCATACAAAATATTCCAGTCAAGTAGACTGAATAGTGTTGCATGTGGAGTGGTCGACATTGCATATAAAATTGTGAAGAAGGGTTTACAACTCAACCTAGTAGTTAGAAGAGAATATGCGAACCATCAAAATAGCAAGATTAAATACTTGAAAATTTGGTTCATTATTGGTATGTACATTCTTGTATTTGAAGAACTATTTTCCATCAATCGGTAATGTAGAATGAGATGTCAAGAAACTAGTTATTGTGCAAATAAGTGAATTCATTAAGAACCTAGACAAGAATTTTGTACCGGTCATGGAGGATTATTTTGGTAAATTTAAGGAGATAATGGAGAAAAGAAAAAGGATCCCAACACAACTAGTAGAGAAATACAAGGATGAAATTTTCTTTCTAGTGGATACCAACACCACCTTGATTAAAGTAGTAGAGCCAAAGATAACTTGGCTACCTCCCATGGAATATGAGATAGACATTGACTGTACTACAAAAGAAATTAAAGCTTTACTTGTTGAGCCTAAGGATAAAGAAGCTACACGGTTTGGAACCTATGATGAGGCCAAGTCTAGAATAAAGATGGGACTTGTTGTAGAAAAGATGGGAACTAAAAAGGAGAAATTGGTGAAAACTCTAAAGAAACAATTTAGTGTAACTGATGAAGATATTGAGAAATCGGTTAAACAAGAAATTGAGGAACAAGCACTAGTTGGTGAAGATGTAGATGAAGAGGCCACTGAGTCCAATGAACATGAACAGGAAGAGCCACCTAAGGCTACAAAAGGTAAAGGTAAACATATTGATATTTCAACCCAAACTAGGATAGGGTCAGAAACTAGTAGTTCACCACATTTGAAGAAAGGTGTTACAAAGATTACAAGGCCTACACCAACACACACCTATAAGAAGAGAAAAATAAAGTCCACTACCGAGCTCCTAGAGCCAAAGAGGAAAAGAAAACTGATTAGAGCAAAGGATGATATTGATTCAAAAGAGGAAACTGAACAATTTTATGTTGTAGTGAATAAAGGACCTCAAACAATTGATGAAGTTGCAAAAGGAATAAAGAAAAATGGAATACTTGGTACTCCTAAGCTAAACATATATTCAAACCTGAGCACTGAGGATCGAGACAAGCTTGAGGAAGCTATAATAGGCATGATGATTAATTTCAAATGAGTTCCAATTGAGTTTTCAAGAAGCATACCTAAAGAATTATATGACAAAGTATCTACTAGATGAATGTATGCACTTCAAACTGAGAAGAGGATGAGAGAAAGGTCACTAATTTTGGTAAGATCTGACTACTTTGTCCCTAAGATTAATGAAGCCTTGAAACAATATGCAGGCAAGTTTTTGATGAAGGCTAAGGAATTTAAGATTCTTCAAGGAAAACTACAAGAGGTAGATGATGAGAGTATAAATATATGGACTAAACTCCTAAGTCCAGTAGAGAAAACTAAGGCAAATGCACTTGCAATTGATATTAAGCAACCTCAACCGAGCATACAAGAAGGAGAACCAATAAATTTTGAGGATGAAACAATTCACATCTTGGATACTAAATAGCCTAAGGAGGAACCATATACAGAAGACTTCATAACAATTGTTGAGAATGTTATGAAAGGAATTCCGAAAATGTTGATTACATTAGGGGATGAAGAAATCTTAATTGAAGATATAATAGGAGGCAACCCCGATGACAAGGCTCAAGCGATTGAAGTGATAACTGGTGCTATCGAGAACCTTGGAGAAGAAGAAGAAATTGAGGTAGCTTGAGCAATGGTACTAGGTAATCTTCCCATACTAGTACAAGCTATTGACATACCAACTAAATAACAAAATTAGGAAGCTCCACCCGAGCAAGCAAAGATACCATTGAAGACAAGGGTGAGGAGACTAGTATGGAGACCGAGCACATTGGAGAAGATACACAAGGTGAAGCACCCACCAAGACCACTGATGCTATAGAAAATGTTCAAGGAACAAAAATAGAGATAATGATAGAGACTTCTATAATAGACATTAGGTCACATGCCCCTACACCGCAGATTGCAGAATCAACTACTGGGTAGAATAAAGAGGCAGAGAAATCCACTGAGCCACCAAAGATAAATCCTGAGCACAAGGCTCATGTTTCTATTACACAATCTCTAACATCTAGTGTGCAAGATAAAAACAAGAAAAGGAAGTGAGGAAGTAAGGGTCCAGTCACTCTTGATGAGATCATAAAAATACCAACATGTGACCTGAGGACACTTGACCATGAAGCTCTTAAAAAATATGGAGATCTATGCACCTGAAAGATAGCTCAAGAGAAGCTGAAGCAGGAACACAAGAACACCAAGGTCCTAGAGGATGTTAAGGAAATCCTAATGCAAGTTTCCCCAGATATCAATGTAGATGAATAGACCCCCATCATTGACCAACTTGCACTGCTCACTGAGACTATTAATGGACCAACTATTGATGTCGAGCAAATGATTGAAGAGAGAGAAGAATAAAGGATTTAGTACAAGTTAATTGAAAAGATCAGCCAAGAAGTGGCAGTGAATAAGGTAAAGCTTTCAGAGGTAGTAACCAAATTAGAAAGCATTATAGAAAAGGTTATTACAATTTTGAAATAATAATGCATTATAGATTATTTCATGACTGAGGTCAATGAAAAGATAAAGTAATTAGATGAAGATCTAAAAGATAGTGCAACTAGTCTAACAACTGAGCAACATGCATTTCAAGTGCATTATTTAAAGGTTAAACACATTCAACAGTTAAGACTAGATTTGACAAAGGAAGAGGACTGAATAAGAGAATAGGTAATTGAGCTACAAGCTGAGTTACTACCACATTTAGAGGTGATGCAAAAACATGTGACAAAGACAAAGAAATTAATTGCCACCCCCGAGATCTCAATCATCGAAAACATTTTAGATATGCATGCACAAGTGGGCTTAGAGAAGCTTTCTCTAGAAAATATTGAGGAGTGTGAAAACCTCATGGACAATCTCAAGAAAACCCAACCGCATATTTTTGACAAATTGTAACTACAAGTTTTGGCATTATTTTCAAAAAAGGGGGAAACATATGTTTATATATCAAGAGCACGTTCAAAGGGGGAGTTCACAAAGTATATACATTTTTTGGTTTGTAAATTTTCAAGTTCAAACTTTTATAGTCAGCATATACATATAAGTTTTTGATACTAATGCCAAAGGGGGAGAATGTTACTCCTAAATGGATTAATATTTGTCATTAGTATTTATTTGTATAGTCAGTAAACAAAGAAAGAAATTTCAGTCAGTCATAACTACACAGTAGTCACCGAGCACAGAGATTACCGAGTACATAGGATTACCGAGCACCTGTATAATACCGAGACCGAGACTCTGCATTTACCTATTAATCCAAAGTTCACATAAAAGTTTGGAATGACACATAGTTCAAGGTGAACAAATTTTTACTAAGAAAGAAAATGGTTTACCAAGATCAAGGTGAATATTTATTACAGGTGCAATCATTTAATGACTAATGATTTCTATGTAAAGATGATTTAGGTTAATCATATGAACTGTTGATCTTAGTTTTCCAAGATAGTCTCAAACCCTAACTAGGTCAAAGTAGTTTGATATAAGTATTGTAAATATGTCATTTTGATAATTATCATCATGAAGTAGCCACACTCAAGGACATCTAAAGATCAAACAGGGTTATGTTAAAGTATTAACAAAGTATTCAATTTATCAGAAATAGATATAAGGCTACTGAACAATACAACTAAAAAAATACATATTCATCACAACAAAGTGATTTCATTATTGTACTTAATGGATCTAATATTAGGAATGTAAGATATAAGATCACACATCACTATTACTCTCTAGCAATAGTAGCAGACTTAAAATCTCCTAACAGAGTAGACTTAACAATCTTTTGTAAATTCTCTTAACCGAGTGCATACTTGAAGAGTGTTGCTAAAATCCTTTAACTGGGTAGATCTAGCTAATCTTATTGTTACTCCTAATAGGGTAAGATCACCAGAAGTGATAAATATTTGTAAGCCTTAACCAACAACTTTATTTCTGTAGAAGTGAAGCTTTGTGGGTTCCATCCCCACCACAATTTTTACCTTCTAACAAGGGTTTCTCCAATACCAAAATACATGTGTCATGTGTATGAAGTTTCATGTATGATTAATTGATTAGATTGCATGCATTTATATTTTAGTTATGTTATTAAGTGTATGGTGAATGCAAATGATACAGTCAATTATTGAAGTACATGTTTACAAGGATTCATTTTGAAAGCTTTTAAGGGCATTGATTCACCCCTCCCCTCTTAGTACTCACCTTTTCATAATTCCAACAAATAGAAGTTATTTTACATGCTAAAACACCATGTAAATGCATTAAAATTTAATGTAGAAGCATCATTTCTTTTCTCAAATGCATCATACTTTTTTGTGTATCCACTACTCTAGGCCTGGTATGCACTATTTCACCTGTCTAACAGAAAATTTGAACACAAATTTATGCAAATTTAAAAAATTAACTTGAAATTTGGTTAGTAGAGGAAAGTAGCCCCACGATGGGTGCCATTTTGTGTACCTAGAATACCTTGATAGGATTAGTTTATCAATATTTCAATCAAATTATGCTAAATATGAGAATTATAAAAGTTATTGAATGAAAATAAAGACAACGAGCATCCTACGGCTCTCTAATTAAAGATGCTAATGCTAAGCTCTCAGCAAGCTTCCATTAGTGACAACTCTAAAATGAGAAATATGCTAAATGATGATGAAATTAAGCCTATTTTACTCAAAACAATGCTTAATTATACTTTCTATCTCAATTTAACTATAGTAATGATGCAATTCTAAGATGTAATTGGGATCCGTTTCTAACACTTGTGTATAGGCAGAGACACGTCTATCAAAGATGTCTGTCTACAGACAGAGATGCCTACGAAGATGCACCTATGTACATGTCAGTTGCCTATGCAGACGCTTGTGTACAGATAGAGATACTTGTTAGATAGAGACGCTTGTGTACGGGAAGACACACATGTTTGTACATCAAAGAAATATCAACTACAAATTTTTCAAGGTTTTATATTCTCATTAACTTGCAAATGCATAAAAAAGGCTTTAATGTAGAGATGTAGTAACTTTTAACCTTATTATGCTTGAAAAATTTACTTTAAAAACTAAAAAGGCTAGTGTGAAAGAGAAACTCCCTTTTTGGAAGAGATGCCTGTGTACAGGAAAAGATGCCTATCTGCACATGAAGGAAATGAAAATAATGATTTTCTTAAGATTATGTATTCATCTTCACTTGCAAATGCAATAAAAGGATTCTAATGATGATATGATGCAAGTATTAGCCTTAATATGATTGAAAATGCAAGTTTATTTATTAAAACAAACTAAAGGGAAATAGAAACTCCCTTTTTAGCAAAGACATTTGTCTGCAAGCGAAAATGCTTGTGTACAGGCATAGACATCAATGTAATGGAGATGCCTGTGTACAGGACGAGATGGCTTTGTACGTGCGGAGATGCTTGTCTACAAGTTTCACGTAAAATTCTCACAAAACCAAGAAAATAAGTTAGATAATTAGAATGTGGGTCCCACTGGGCATGCCCAAATGTATATGAGGAAAACTAATATGTTTGAAACAAGGATAAACATTGAAACGTTAGTTGTACATGTTCATATTCAAATCTAAACTAACAAGAAATCATGTTTGATCTCATTTCTACACTACTTTCCACATAACCTTTGATGAGCATGAAGCAAGTGCACCCAAGATTTGCTTGATTTAAGCTCTTAGAGAGGATGTGGGTGTTCTCTCCCAATAAAAAATATTGATCCCACTACTGAATGCAACTAGATTGAAATGCAAAAAATCAAAGCGACTCAAGGAGTAGCTATGGAAGCAACCCTCAAGAACTTATCGCATGAAACTATGATTATCATTCAATGGAAATTAGCTAAGATTTAAATTCAAAATCTACCATGAATGCAAACAACTACCAAAGAGTTAGTAATAAAAACTACAAATAAATGCACTACCAAATTTATAAAATACAAGAATGAATGCAAAACAAAAAGTGTCCATTTTCTCAATAGACAAGGGTCTTATTTATAGGATTTTGGAGGGTTGGCATGAAGTGGAATCTATGTGACATCCACATAGGTGCCACCAAGGAGACACATAATCCATGAAAGTCCAAGACTTGCTCAAACATGTGTGAGCAACTTCGGATGTGAAGGGTCAATGTGTACTCCAAGTACACGTGTAAGTGTGTGTAAGAAATGTGTAAGAGAAATTCAATTTTCACACTTTTGAAAAGTGTAAGAGGTGTCAAAAAAATGTAAGAAGCCTTGTTTAAGAATTTTTTAGCAAATTTTGAAAAGGTGAATTTTAAATTATTTGCTAACACATGTGTGAGCAAATAATTAGGACTAATCTTTGTAGGAAGATGACAATTAGCTTAATTAACTTAAGTTAATTAATAAATACGCTTATTAGACAGAAAGTGACGTGTGTAGGATGGCATCTAGGTTAGGTTTAAGATTAAATTAAATAAAATTTAACTTAATCATTGTTTAGTAGAAATAAAGCATGTGGAGGAATAAATAAAATAAAAATTTATTTAAAAGGGGAATATAGAGAAACATGTAATAAATTAAATTTAATACATTAGGGTGTAGTATTTAAATTTAATTTAAATACTATAGGAAATGAATCTATTTAATTAAATAGATAGATGAATATAACAAATATAATTAATTAAAATTAACTATAATGTTATTTGGATCATTAATTTAATTTAATTTAATTAATGTTAAGTGGACAAATATAGGTGTCTATAAGTAGATGTGTGCATTTTACATTAATGACATCTCTAATAAAGAGGTCAATGACTTGAAAATTACAAAAAATGATATGTGTCACTTTTTTGTAAACCCCAAAACTAAAGAACCAATACCTCCAAATAAGAAAAGGATTTCTATCAGGTTGTTCCAACACCCACAAATTGTTGCACATTTTGGGAGCAGTGGTGGATGGTATCACCAATTTCACCAATTTCTTTATGAGGAAAATAATGTCTACGAAAACATACCTATATCAAAAATTGGATTAGAAGATGCACTTGTATTTTCTTCTTCAACATTTGCATCCATCATGGTTTCCTCAATGTTCTCCTCTTCTAAAATGATTTTAACTCAATTCTCTTGCATTATTCAATTCTTGAATTCTTTCTCTTCTTTCTCATTGTCATTTTGCCTCCTCTCTATTTGCTACAACCTCCTCAGGTGTCAAAACCTTCCTTTGCCTCTTTCTATGTTTCTTCAATCCCATATTCAATTAGCTTAAGAAACTCCAATGTTTACACCAAATTTTAAATTTTTAAATGCCTTTGTCTATCTCAAATCCATAAAAGACAAGATTATGGAATAATTTGACAAACATTCCTCCTGTTGTTGTAGATCATTCAATCATTGAAATTTTTCTTTTTGGTATGTTTTTTGTAGGCAATGGATATATAAGAAACATGAACCTTTTATTTAAACTAAATGCATACACATTTAGAAATGGGCACCTATTTCTAACTTATAGTAATAAATGAAATGGGTGCCCATTTTTAAATTTTAAATAGTGAGTGCCCGTTTCTTAGATTTTGTATGGGAACCCACCTCCTCGCTTTCATTTTCAGTTCAGAATAGGCTTGGTGGGACCAAGCCTATGCTTTCAGCCTACAAAATAATGCCTAAGACATTGGAATCCTAGATTTTTGCCTTGCCATAATTTTTTGAAGGCCTTCCCAATTGAATCTTTTGACGAAATAAAAACCCATTGGACTTCTTATTGTGTATATTTCAAAAATTTAAATTTTGTGGTGATTTGATTACTTTTACTATTTTTCATTATATATTAATCAAAACTATTACATAAACTTGAAATAGTGAGGTTCACAAAACTTTTAATAACTTTTTTATTTTTAAGTTTTTGGGAAAACAAATTATATGTCATCAATCTACATAGAACCTCCTTGAAGATAAAAGAAAAATAAATTTGAAAAAATTGTTAAGTTTGCATCAATTTATGGTGGTCGTAAACTAGAGGTTTAAAAAATAGACTTCATAGTCAATTAAAAATTAATACAAAACTATTCAATAAAAAAAAGAAAAAATATGTTGATCAATCTTTGGTGTCTTAGGTATCTTTCCACAAAAGGATTCACAAAATTCCTTTGTTTAGGTCAAAATATGGTGGCCATACACGTGTGTGGTATGAACATGAAATATGCCTTATAAAAAAGTGGGTTTTAAACATGCCTACTAAAAAATAATTTTTACCATGTTGGTATGGAGGTAAATTATATATTTGAAAAATAGACTCCGAGCACTACATTTTCTATTAGTGATATTTTTTGAGATTCAATCTTTAAGTTTCTCAATTTTTGACATCAATTGAGAGAAAATTTAGAAAACGGGGAAAATTCTTCCACTTTTTTCCCAAAAGTGGGACTCAACTTCTTGCAACCACCCTATTACACTTTTTAAATATAACATTATTTTTTAATAGTCATAAATATTTATAATTTAAAAATAAAAAATTAAATTCAAAATAAATAAATGACTTTATACTCAATATAACAGATAAACATCTTTTTTTAAAGATTTTTAATTTTATGAATAATGTAACACAATTACATTATATTGATAACAAAGTATTTATAATTTAAAACTTAAAATAAATAAAATATCTATTTGCTATAATAGAAGTAGCTTATTTTCAAACTTTTTATTTTTATGACATGGATAAGAAAGCATGATTCCATTGGATAGTTACTCCTCTTGGTGTAATAAGGTACTTTGAGAAAGCTCAAGGTAAATTACAGCTTTGGTTTATATCAACTAGTTAAATACAATATAGATCTAATAAAATACAATATTAGAGACATTTTTAATCCCCTAACTCTCAAGAAAAATAAATCAAAATAAACTTATAGAATTAACACTTTATGCTCTTAAGGTCTAAAGTGCAAAAAAGTACATGAAAACTACAATTTGAATAGTGGCACCCAAACCACACTATAAAATGAAGAGAAACCAAATGTTCTTATTAACCACAAAAAATGCTAGCAACCAACTTCTCTTTATAAATTATATATATGACCTATGAGAGTGGTTCAAAGAACATTGCAATCATGACACATGGGAAAATCCTATTTTATTAAAACTAAATTAAATATTATTAGACTCTCAATATAATATTTAATAACCCCTTTCTTTAGATAACAAGTTTATGCCATGCCTAAAGGCACATTCATCCAAAAGAATTTTGGTGCATAAATGCTAATCACAATAGGCTTAAATATTGTTTATAAATCTAACTTGTATACATGAATGCAAAATCACCCTTAAAAAATCTAAAGAGGAAAATAGAATTTAGATTTACTATCAATCATATTCACTATAAAATTTATATTGTGACTTATCATGATTTGCACAATTATAAATGACATTGGGATCTAGTCAAACGTAATAATGTAAGTCCCAAAAAATGATGTACAATTTTAAACTAAGTAATTCAACTATTTGTGACAAATAAGACTAAAATTTAGCTTTATCAATCTAGATTTAGACATAAATTCTACACATCTAAGTAGTAAGAGCTTATAAAGAAATTACAAATTTTAGAAACATTTTACAATTAGTATTTCTTTAATCTAATATAAACATCTCAAAATTTTAAATATCCTTGCAAGTATATTATCATCAAAAGACCGAGAAAAACTATCAACAAACCACTTGAACACATATACCTGACCCATTTCAAACAATAGAAGTCAGTCTCCTAAACTAATCAAATTGATTTA
This sequence comes from Chamaecyparis obtusa, assembly GCA_027943335.1. Classification (NCBI taxonomy): domain Eukaryota; kingdom Viridiplantae; phylum Streptophyta; class Pinopsida; order Cupressales; family Cupressaceae; genus Chamaecyparis; species Chamaecyparis obtusa. The sequence goes on from BSBK01004115.1 coordinate 1,942,939, forward strand.
TATCTATATGTCAAAGACGTAACTCTTCCAGACTCCCTCTAACATAAATCACCCTCTTAAATTAATAGATTTTACAGATCTACTTTTTTTTTAACTTAACTCTCCCAAACAACACCCTTTACTATAAGTCATTCTCCTAAACTAGGAAAATTCATTTATGGATCAACATGTTCATAAACAAAGTAGACTAGTTCAAGTACATCTACATCAATAGACTTTGAAGACATTGCTCAATTGTCATATTCATGGGAAGTTTATTCCACAAAGAGAAAAACATGTGTAATCCACATACAAGTGGCTATTCAGAATTTATTTATAACACACTAAAGTCCATAATACATGAGTGGCATAGACATAAATGGACAAATAGACTTGGACACTTCATTTGATATGATTGTTGGATTTGTCAAGAACATATCATGATGTCATAGACATAAATGGGAGACTAACCTAAGATAGCATGATGTATATAGAGCTTGGGTTTGCCACACATGGGCCTCCACAATTTAATTTCTTATTTATTCATATTGAAAGCCCATAGTTAAAAATAAAAGTTCTAGATTAAACATTTTGTCATGCGCATTGCATAAATTTTAGACATTTAAAAATTCAAATAAAGTTGCAAACTTTAGACAATTCACAAAATGTGTGTTGACAAGGTGGAGCCGCCAATGTGAGACAAACTCCTTACTATTTGAGTGGATAAAGATAAAAAAATGTCCGGCAGAATTTCATATGTTTTTTGTTTGACAAGAGACTAAAATATTCCATTCAAATGATGAGAAAACAATGCTGTTCAAATAAATGGATCTAGCTTTTAAAGTTGGTATGTTTTATTGCCGTGTAAAGTTTGGCTATTCTCGATGGTCAAATGGGGATGGCTTGAAAGCATGTAGTTATAGAATTAGGAATTAGTTTATAATTTAGAACCCTTTTGTTTGGAATTCAAACGTTTTAAAGGTTTTTTAATTATTTAATAAGAGTTCGATTTTTTTTTTAATATTTGGTTGTTTTTAATTCTATGCATGGAATACATTATTCTAGTTCATGGAAATGATCTTTCAAAAAATTCTACCAAACTTTTCTTGATTATATGGACTTTGAAAACTAATTTCATACAAATTTAGGGAAGTTACACATTCAAAATCTATGGTTTGATATATAATAATTATTATAATATTTTTTTCTAAGATAAACTACTATACTTGTTTTTATTTATCATTTGGTTAGTTGTTTTCTCATAATAATTTATATATATTTAAATAATTTTAGCCTTCATAAAATTATAAGTTTTTGTCTACACTAAAAAGGTAGAAATTTGTCTATGGATAGATCAAACTTAGCCTTCTAGCCATTATTGGCATCAACATATAAAGTGCTTCCTAACTTGTGTTCACAATTAAAAGAAGACCCCCTGTTTGTGTTAGGGCTTAACTAACACACTCTAAGCTAAGAAGGCTTAGGTGGTTTCCTTTTCCATTTTGGTTCTCATTCACATCTACCATTTATAATGGTTTTATTTGTCACTTTCATTATGCCCTTGCCATCTACTGTTGGTTTCCAGCACAAAAAATCAAGTAGCCTGTTTAGTTTGTCCTACATATTTAGGGTGAGAAAACGCAAGGTAGAAGGGCATTATAAGTATACACTTAAGACAACATAACTATATGAACTATGGAATATAAATTTATATTAAGTGATACATTGCAAATAACACATATTGGGTTGTCATTGATGTCAAACTTGTTGTACTTAATGTCTGCAAGATCGATACAGATGTTTGAGAGTTGTGTTTTGAAGTGTCCTTATGTGTTTTAGAGTGACACAATGTTAATAATGTACACATATATGTTGTCATATATGAGCGAAGATTGGTGAAGAAGATGTCTCTGGTCTTATTCAGAAATTCAAAGATGATTTTAATTGTTTGCACATAGAAACTACTAAGTGTGACTATTCCAATGAATAATTTGTCAAATTGAGTTTTTCTTTTTGGTCCACATTGTAGCACATTGATATATTTTACCTTGCAGAACTGGAGTACAGTGATGACAAATGTTAGAGGATGTATATCTTAGGTTTCACAGTCTAATTTGGTTTGCAACAAGAGCTATGATGTTTTATGCATCGCTTGATAGGAACATAGTACTACTTTGCAGGAATGCTCTGCATTCCTCAACCTTAGTTGTTTTAATGATGTGGTTTATTGATATTATTATGTTGGGATCAAGTGATGCTATGTTGATAATCCACATCAATTCTGGAGGTCCGCACTTTGATTTGATTTCTTTTGGTCGACAAGCATTAATAAAATTATCTTTTGAGGTTGACTAAGGATGTTTTGGTCCTTCATGTCACGTTTAGTGATTATAGAAAAGATTTTAGATGTAGATGAAGTTGTCCTGACATAATGTGACGCTTCGCAAGCTTTATTTCTCATTAGCATTCTTTAGATTTTGTGTTTAGAGCCAACATTCTTCATGTTACATGCTACATCTTATTAGGTTGACCTAGTGGATGTTTATATATGTTGTGGTGGATATGATGTATAAAGGTGGGTATCCTTTAGAGATTGAGATATGATAAGTGTATGGTACTTTATGAGATATTTTGAAGCACAAAATTTTGAATGTGCAGATAATCATAGATGAAATTAGTTGCAGATGCATAAACAAGAAGTTATAATTAGCATTACAAAGAATGCACTTATACTTAGTGCTTTTAGTGTAATCCATTATAATCAATGCTATTGTTCCTTTCCTTGAAGAAGTGATCCTTAGTGATCTGTAAATCATTGTATATTTCCCTAAGGAAATGGACCTTATTCTACAAGTCATTTTTCAGGAGTATTGATCTCCTTGGCCTCTATCCTAACTCATTGTAATATGTTCTTCATACATAGTGAGTATGATTCTCACTATTAATTTTCCCACATTGGTTTTTCCATGTATAAATGTTGGTTGTATATATGTTGTTCTTTCTATTTCAGTTATTTACTTTAGCATTTAAGTTGAATGGAATGAATGTTTAATAATTGGCTAAGTTTTAGTACATGCTAAGTCACCCCCCCCCCCCCCCCCGCCCCTCCCCACATCTAAAAGTGTTCAACAATTGGTATTAGAGAAATGTTCGTAAAGACAACATTCTAACAACTAAGGTAGATTTCAGATTTGAACACTATGTTTGAATCTAAAAGGGATTTGGATGTTGATGGAGACACAAGAATGGGATATTGATCCAATAGTGGATCTTGAAGGAGAATTGAGATGTGCATTTGTTGAAATGGATGAATTTTGAGAAAAATGGAAGAAAGTTGAAGAAAACATTATAAATATAAAGAAATAGTTTGAATAAGGAAAGAAGACCATTGAAAATCTTAAGACAAACAAATCAAATTCAAAGAATGCAAAAAACTTGGAGAAGTTTCCATGCTAAAAAAAGGAATTAAAGGAAGCAAAGGAATAAATAAATCCTATTGAATACACTAAGCTTTAAGATGAGATTGAAATGCTAGAAAATAAATTGAAATATGTGAAGGGGAAAATTGAAAAGAACCTAAATCAAAGGCGGTAGTGATATTCTTGATGAGATGTTTGGTGTTTAGAAACCCTTCAGGGACAAAGTTGGACTTGGATTTGACAAAGGAGAAATCTCTAAGACTCCAAATAGCTCGATGAAAAGGGAAATGAAATGGTCAATGATGAATACAAGAAGGATATAATGAAGATTAAAAGGTTTCACTCCAGTCTAGAGCAAGAAGAACTTTAGAAAGATTTCCCTTACTTAAACCAAGTACTCTTCATCTTTCGATGGTAAATGTTTTACATGCAACAAATTTGGGTATAAAGATAGTGAGCGTAGAATTCAGATAAGATCATAACCTTTTAATGGTCAATTTTATGCTTGCAATAAGTTTGGACACAAGGAAAATGAGTGCAAAAGTAGAATGATGAGAAATGAATTTGTGAATATAAGCAATGGTTGAAATATTTGATCTTTTTGAAATGGATATTGTTATGCATGAAATAAATATAGGCATATGGTTGTTGAGTGAAAAAATATTGGTAAAAGAAATAGAAGTGGTCCACAATAAGGTCCTACATGTTATAATTGCAATAAATCAAGTCATATTGCTAGGTTATATAGAAGAAGGAATGAGAAGTCCTCTGTTTTTATGAAAGAGGCAAGTTAATGTGAATAGGAAAAGAGACAAGATGCAAAAGACATGGGTAAAGAAATCCGAGGAGAAAGTGGGAGAAGAATTAGTGGATGTGTTCAAGTACCCCTTGTTTGTATAGATGTTTCCTTTGAAAACTAAATAGAGAGCATGGTTTGAGGAGAATATTCGATTGTAGATTTTAATACCCCCTTAATAATTTGGATGTTAATAATTTTTAGCATAGCAGATGTTTTGAAGGCATTTTTGGAGCATTTTAAGTTTCTATAGATATTTGCAATTTTTTTTATGTTTAATGGAAAAATAGAGTAGGAGTTTTGAGAGAAATTGTAATGACATAAGTAATCAATGTACAACTTTACATGTCCATTGGAAAAATATATATTAGAGATTTTAAAATCATTTCAATCATGTATAACCTTTCATTCTTGAGTGCTCTCTTGTGTGAAAAGTGTTTTATTGTACGTTTCTTTCTACCATGTCCTATGTTTGTTTCTTTCAAAGATAATTATTGTTTTAGTGCTTGTGAACTTGAGTGTTGTGGAGTGCATTTATACTTATCTAAAGAGAAGAGGTATTTATAGTGCAACTACTTGTGCAAACCCTAGTTGTGAGTTTCTCTATCTATTTTTGGTTTTTTTCTCATAGTTTGCAAACTCATTTCTTGAAGATAGATTATGATGATGCTTAGGGTAATTGATTTGGTGGATGAACCCGATCCTTGTTAAAGAAGAGACCACACAAATCTAGTTAAACCAATATTGTTGGTGATTTTTTACAAGTACCTTATTGTGTAATTAATTCTAAGGATTTATATGACTATATTCTTCTTATAATGGAAGAATATTGTCACTTGAAGATGGTTGAATTCAAGGGAAAGAATCTATTAAATAATTTATCATAATTGATACATGAGTATATCAATCCGCGAGAGAAGAAAATAGATACATATGCAAAAAATTTCCCTAGTTTAAAAAGGAAGAGATGATTCAAATTGCTCTAATTTGTGTCCATGAGGAATTCTTGTGGATGTTCTAAAGATGGATACAAATGTCTAGGGGTTGTGTTCTACGGTGTCCCTGTATATTCTAGAGTGATATAGTGTCAATAATGTACATATATGTTGTCACAGATGAGTCAAAGATTGGTAGAGAAAGATTTTAGAAAATAGATTCAAATATCTTGGGTATTATCTAAATCCTTAAAGATTATCTTAGTTGTTTGTACATAGAAACTCCTAAGTGTGATTGTTTTGGTGAACAATTTGTCAGACTGAGTTTTAATTTTTGATCTGCATTATGGCACATTGATATATTTCACCTTGTGGTTGGAGTATGGTGTTGGTAGTTATAGGATTCTATATCTCCAATTTCATGGTTTGATTCATTCTATAGAAAGGGTTATGATTTTTTGTGTATTGACTTGATAGGAATAGAGTACCTATTTGCAGGAACACTTTGCATTCCCTTTCCTTCAATTGTTATAATGATGTGGTTTACATCAATGTACAAAATGCATTGATGAGATTGATTTAATTTACATTGTACAACCTTGGGGCTTATAAAGTATAAAATGGGAAAAATAATTCAAGTGAAAAGGACATATGTCCTACTCAAGAAGAAAAGTAGGCATAACCACTGTGGCACAAAAAATGATATACCTAACATCATTTGATAAAATATAGTTGTATACATATAGCATAATATTATTTCTTAGAAGTAACCTTACTAAATTGTGTATACACCAACACCCCCGTTAAGTACAAATTAGGGGTAAATATGAAAAAGATTAAATGAATGAATGAAATGTCTTGGTTGGCAGCCTTTTGTACTTGAAACATAGTCATCCTGATATTTCCTTTTTTGTTGATCTTGTCTCCCAATTCTATCAAGATCCCCATGAGTGTCATTGGAAGGCATCCAAGCCTATCTTGAGGTACATTCAAGGAACTACAAAGTTTGGTATTCGTTACACATTAGGTGCTACTAAGATTGTGGGTTTCACTAACTTAGATTGGGTTAGTGATTTAGATTACCAAAAGTCTAGTTATAGATTTGTAATTTGTCTTAATTCTGGTCTAGTTTCTTGGTCTTTCAAGAAGCAAAATACTTGTTGGAACCCTAAATTTTCATAAAATTTAGTATTTCCTAAATGAGAAAAATCAATCAAAACCTTAAACACTCCCTTTGCGAAGCCTATAACTGATAAGTGAATTCACCATGGAATCATGTCCTCCTATTATAAATAAATATGCGTACCCATTTCAAACCCCTTATGGTCAAATCTAACATGTCTCTAAAGTGGCAATTTTTAAGGTTTTGGGACAAGTTTACAGTCTATAAATTATAAATCTTTCAAGTAGCCATTTTCGAGAATCAATATTTCAATGGCTAATATGTTTTTTGTCAAAATCAATGTTCTCCATAAGTTTCCTAACTATAAAGAACCCCTATGTCCATTTGCAAAATCTCGGGACACCATTTATAATTTTCCCAAGCCTAATCCAGTAGTAAATTGTTCAATTTATTACTTAGTGAAAAAATTCATCAAAATGGTTTTTTGTGGACATCAATATATTGCACCTAGTTGGCTCTCATACCAAACCCTTTCATCCTTACAATTATCTATACTACAAAGAACTACTGTTCAAATTTTCAGGGCCATAGCACCTCATTTGTATTTTTACAAAATCCAAATTGTATGTGATTTATCTAGTTTTTTAGATTACATTGTACGGGAACTTTCTAAATGCCATCTTTGAGAATCAATATATTGACATTTGTTGATTTCCATGGGGAACTACTTTGCAAGCATACATATTCCACTACCATAAATACACTTGCTAGTTTTTATGGACATTGGACATTGTTTGATATTTTTTGAGGGGTCAGACTTTGAAGCTTTTAAAATAATGTTGTATCAAACAACTCTGGTGGCCATCTTTGGTAGAGAATGAGGAATAAAAATATATATTTTAAATCACTTCCTTAAATGATCTAAAATACTTTCCAACACAAAGTACAAGGTGTAGGGCTCATTCTTTTATTTTCTTGGCAAAACATTATTGAGGCCTGGGAGATATTTCTATTAAATTAAATTCATCTTTAATGGTTGGAGGGTTACATTTTAATATATATAATAAAGAGCTTTGTGGGCCCTGTAATTTTTTGCATAATAAAATTATTATTTTTTCACCAAATCGTAGGAACATGAGTAGGTGAGTCCCTTTATTTGTCCTAGCATCAATAAACTCTTATTGAGAAAAATAAATAGATGTTTCACATATGGATGTTTTGGGCAAGACAATGTTCCTCTACAAAAGCACAAAGTAGTATTATCAAAACCCCATGTCTCATTCATAAAAGAAAGGGGACATAAATTAATATATATATATATTTTAAAGATTCTTAATGGTTTAAAATATCTTGACATTGTGGAAGGGGGTTATGTGGGACGCATCTAAGCTCCCTACAAAATGTACCGTTGACCAAATTTTTAAAAAAAATAGAAAACACAATAGATTTTTACGAAAAATATATACATACACACACACACACACACACACACACACACACACACACATATATATACATATACATATACATATACATATACATATATATACATATATATCTCTCTCTCTCTATATATATATGTATATGTATATATATATATATATATATATATGTATATATATATATATGTATATATATATATATATGTATATATATATATATATATATGTATATATATATATATATATATGTATATATATATATCTGTATATATATATATATATATATATATATATATATATATATATATATATATATAGACACACACACACACACACACACATACATCTATACACATACGTATAGATGTATGTATGTGTGTGTGTGTGTGTGTGTGTGTGTGTGTGTGTATATATATATATATATATATATATATATATATATATTTATTTATTTTTTTGATTTTTAATTTTGTTAAGGTTAGTGTACAGTTATGGTTGCATTTAGGGTTACTATAACAATTATATTTATCATTTTACGTAATGTAAATAGAAGGGTTATGGTTACAATTAGGGTTAGGTTTAACATTAGAATTATCATTAGTATCAAATTTAACGTTACCATTTAACATAGGGTCAATGGAAGGGGCATGGTAACATTTAATTTGAATGCTTAGCATATTACAAGTATTATAATGTTAACGACAATGAATTACAATTAGAGTTAGGGTTAAGATTAGGGTGAGGGGTTAGTGTTAGGGGAAGGATGAGATTAAGGTCATCATTAAGGATATGATATTATGTTTACAGTTAGGATTAGTACCATATTTAGATTTAGTATAACATTTATGTTTACCATTTACCTATGGTAAATGACAGGGTTATGGTTATGATTAAGGTTATAGTTTAACCTTAGGAGTAGTATTATGTGAATGGTTACAATTAAAGTCATGGTTAGTATTAAGATTAGTGTTTGTGTTTGGGTTATCTTTAATAAGGTTATTGATAGAGGTAGTGCTACTTTTTACTATTAAGGTTAGTGTTATTGTTACATTTAAGGCTAGTGTTAGGGTAGAAATTAGGTTAAAGTTATGAGTAGTATAATGTTAATGACAACAATTAGATTTAGGGTTAGGGTGAGGGGTTAGAGTTATGGGTAGAGTGTCATGATAAGGTCATGGTTTGGGATAGGATGTTATGTTTACAGTTACGTACTAGTGTATCACATTTGGTGTAACATTAAGGGTAAATATTAGGGTAAAAAGGTTAGGGTTAGGATTAGGGTTAGTAATATGGTTAGTGTTAAATCATTAATTGAATTTTAAAATTTTAATTTTAATTTTGCATAGATGATGTAACTTGAAGAGATTTTATGATTTTTAATTTTGTTAAGGTTAGTGTATAGTTATGGTTACATTTAGGGTTACTATAACAGTTATGTTTATCATTTTACGTAGGGTACATGGAAGGGTAATGGTTACAATTAGGGTTAGGGTTTAACATTAGAATTATCATTAGTACCATATTTAATGTTAGTATTTAATGTAGGTTCAATGGTAGGGACATGGTAATAGTTAACTTGAATGGTTACCATATTACGAGCTTATTATGTTAACGACAACAAATTAGAATTAGGGTTAGGGTTAGGGTTATGATTAGGGTGAGGGTTTAATGTTAGGGGTAGGATGAGATTAAGGTCGTGGTTAGGGATATGATGCTATGTTTACAATTATGATTAGTATCATATTTAGGGTTAGTATAATAATTTTGTTTGTCATTTTACCTATGGTAAATGGTAGGGTTATGATTATGATTAGGGTTATGGTTTAACCTTAGGAGTAGTATTATGTGAATGGTTACAATAACAGTTATAGTTAGTATTAAGATTATTGTTTGTGTTTGGGTTACCTTTAAGGTTATTATTAGTGGTAGTGCTACTTTTTATTATTAAGGTTAGTGTTATTGTTATAGTTAAGGTTGGTGTATCATATTTAGTGTAACATTAAGGGTAAAGATTAGGGTAAGGGGTTAGGATTAGGATTAGGGCTAGTAATATGGTTAAGATTAATAATAGTTACTATTACATTTAGGCTTACGATTGAGGTTAGGGGTTAGAGTTATGGTTAAGGGTAATCTTAGGGTAACTATTATAGGAAGATAACGAACAAAGATAGCGATGGCATGTATGTTGGATAGGTAGGATTTGTATTGTACTTAGTAGTACAATTATAGTTAGGGTTATGGTTAGATTAAGAGTTTTAGTAAACATTTAGTATAGTTAGGGTTGGGAAAGATAGTTTAGAGTTAGATGTACTATTAGTATATTGGTTACATGTAGAGTTAGTGTCAGGGCAAGGCTTAGAGTTAGTTTAATGTCATGATAAGGATTAGGATATAGTTTTAATTTAGTTTTCATTTTAGATTTAGTTTTAATACTTTATTTTATATAGTTTTAAGATTTTTTTAATACATTATTTTATATAGAGTTAGGTGTACTATTAGTATATTGGTTACATGTAGAGTTAGGGTTAGGGTAAGGGTTAGAGTTATTTTAACATCGTGGTAAGGGTTAGCATATAGTTTTAATTTAGTTTTGATTTAAGATTTAGTTTTAATACTTTATTTTATATAGAGTTAGGTGTACTATTAGTATATTGGTTACATGTAGAGTTAGGGTTAGGGTAAGGGTTAGGATGCAAGGTTCAAAGTTAGGTTTAAACCAAACATAGTGTTATAGTTAAGGTTAATATTTGGTTTCATCTTCATCTTTGATGTTCATAAGATTAGGCGCGTGGTTATTGATTGGATGTAGGTTTTAGAGTTAGCATTAATATAATAGGTAGTGTTAAATGTAGGTGTAGGGTTGGAGTATTTTGTTAGGGTAAGGATTTGGTATAGTTTTATAACATTGATTAGGGTTAGGGTTAGAAGTATAAATAATTAATATCTATAGGATGTCATTTGCAATTAATTTCTCACATTTATTTGGCACATCCATTGAAGGCATTAATACTATAAATATAGAGTTCAACAAAACATGTTGCAAAATCTTGCAAGTATAGTTGTAAACATCACTTGAATAGTCAAAAAAAATTATTTTTCTCTTGTTCATGAAACTTACATAGATGAATGGGGAAATATAAGTCCCACTACAACTATTTAAATGAAGTAAGAAGTGTGAAATCCCTGAGATAAAAATGAACTAAATACAAAACATTTCTCCGTAATGATACAAGTACATCACATATTCTTCAACAATTAAGATGGTATTGGGACCCTTATTTGAACAATGACCACAGTAGACTTATTTCATCATTGATGTAAACACATCTACTTTTGAAGATGTCTCACGTAGAACTTTCACATCTTCCATTTGCATTATTTCTAGTTCTTGAACATAATCAATTGATAATGTTGCATTCTCCACAACTCTGATTATATTTTTGCATGAGTCTACTATTATTCATGTACACTTGTCAAATTCAGTCTCGAAGAAATCATTTGAGGCCACTGAAGCAACTGGGCTCATAACAATTATGTTTGACTCGCTGTCAGAGGCAACCATAGGTCGAATGGTATGCTCCAAAGTTTTAAACAAATATTACTATATAGAAATAATTAGAATAAATATGTTGCATTTCTATTTGCAACTTTACATGTTACTTATAGTGGAATAGTATGTATTAATGCGTAGAACTTTTTTTCTTTAAATTAATGAAAATTTAGGTATCAAAACATGTATGATTTTGATTATTGATACACATTGAAGAAAAAGTGAACATAATTTCCAAATATCATATACTAATTTATTGCTTAAGAATAATTGAGAATAATTTTGACATGAAACAATAAATGAAATGAGGAGATGCTCTTTTATAATATGAGAGAATCTCTTCATATTCCCTCAAAGGTGCATTTTCTAATTCCTTTGCCTCTCCAAATTTCAAATTTAAATTTAATTTTTATTTTTATTTTTTAATTTATTCTTCATCCATGTGGCACCCCTATTTTTCAAGTCCTATTATTTTGGACCCCATTATTTCGGCCTTTCCATTTGTCTTCCTATTCTTTCAGTCAGCTATTATTTCAACCTATTAGTTTTAGCCCCATTATTTCGGCCTTGTCATTTGTCTTCATATTCTGCAAAACAACAAATAAAATGAGGAGACACTCTTTTATAATTTGAGAGTGTCTCATCATATTCCCCAAAAGGTGCCTTTTCTAATTCCTTTGCCTCTCCAAATTCTAAATTTAATTTTTTTTTAATTTTTTAATTTATTCTTCATCCATGTGGTGCCTCTATTTTTTTGAACCCCATTATTTTAGCCTTTCCATTTGTCTTTCTATTATTTTGGCCTTGTAATGTAAAATATTAACAATAAATATAATTTTTTTAGTTTGTTAAATGAAACATTTAAGAAACTAAACAAATTAAAGTAATGTAAAACTAAAAACTATTTGAAATGCAAAACTTAATATAAAATAAAAATTATTTAAAATGAAAATCTAAATTTAAAGTGCAAACTATTTAAAATACAAATCTAAATCAAACATGAAAACTATTTAAAATACAAATCTAAATGAAACATGCAAATATAAATGAAACATGCAAATATAAATCAAATGTGCAAATGTAAATAAAATGTGCAAATCAAAATGAAACATGCAAATGTAAATCAAACTATTTTAAATGCAAATCTAAATAAAACATACTAATGAATTGAGATTAAATCTATGAAAAACTAAAATACAAAACAACAATCTCACTTGCAAAAAACATGCTCCAAAATTCAATCTACTCTTGGTTCCTCCAAAAATTCCCACTTCTTCATACTCTGCAAAATAAAAATGAAACAAAAAAAAAAATGAAATGAAGAGACACTCTTTTATAATCTGAGTGTCACTTCATATTCCCCAAAAGGTGCCTTTTCAAATTCCTTTGCCTCTCCAAATTCCAAATTTAAATTTAATTTTTTTTAAAAAAATTAGTTTATTCTTCATCCATGTGGCGCCCTTATTTTTTTGGGTCCTATTCTTTCAGGTCTCATTATTTCGGACTTGCCATTTGTCTTCCTATTATTTTGGCCTTGTAATGTAAAATGTTAACAATAATTCTATTTTTTTTAGTTTGTTAAATGAAACATTTAAGAAACTAAATAAATTAAAGTAATGTAAAACTAAAAACTATTTGAAATGCAAAACTTAATATAAAATAAAACTTATTTAAAATGTAAATCTAAATCTAAAATGCAAATCTAGATCTTAAAAGCAAACTATTTAAAATAAAAATCTAAATCAAAGATGAAAATCTAAATCAAAGATGAAAATCAAAATCAAACATGAAAATCTAAATGAAACATTCAAATCTAAATCAAACACGCAAATGTAAATCTGATGGAAGAGCATCTTGGGTGTAAGAGCAATATTGCATCACCCAAAAATATTTTTGTTTGCTTTTCAATAAGGGCTATCTTGTGCAGAGCTGCTATTTATGGAAACTTACTATTTTTAGTAAGTTGGTCATATGATCTTGGAATGTTCTAATTTCACAGTTGGAGGTTCATCTTAGTCATATCAGCCTTCCAATTGAGTTTCACTGCTACATCATCTATATTGGTGAAGTTATTGAGGTTTTTGGGTATGGAATCTTTCAAGTCAATTTTGAAGGCCTTAGAGGCTCCAAATCGCAATCAACCCCTAGCTGACTGGAGCTTGCATAGTTAGGCACTGTAGATCTCGTCATGGCATTTCTGAAAAGTGGTTATAATAGAAAAATGAAGTTACAGTTAGAAAGTTATGGCCTCCAGAAGTTGGGCTACCTAAAAGCATATTTTGTATTTCTTTTGAGCCAACCCTATTGTAAAAATTTTGAAAATAAAATAATTCTATGTATAGTCTGCCTTAAGGGCTAAATTTCTAAAACCTTCTCGGGTGGTGGAAATTACCTATATAAAGAAAGCCCCTAGTGTTGTCTAGGGCAGTTCTGGGTAGATCTGGGTAATGATTCGAGGCTTTGTCCTACAGAATATTGTAAAGGGAATGCCCATGTGGCTTTGCATATTGTAATTCTAAAATTTGTAATTCCACATTTGTGGAGATAATAAGAAGCCCATCTTTTGTTCTTGCAAATTGTTGTTATTTCTCTATTTCTGTTATGTATTTGTGGTATTAAGGGGAGCACCCTTCATCAAGTGGTATCAAAGCAAGAGTTCCTAAGTGTGTAAATAGATCGCCGACTATGAGACAGTTTGCACCAGGACCGTGGTTAGGGTTCCAGTGCACATCACAAAAATGCCTCCACGAAGGGAATGTGGTGGAAGAGTTGGTGTTGTAACACCTGAGGTTAGAGTGCTCCAGAGACAAGTGCAAACATTGTAAGAAGAGATTCACAGAGGAATGAATCTTAATGTCAGAGATGAAAGTGAGGATGAAGCCGAGGGAGAAGAAAATTTTGATCAAGAAGAAGGCGAAATTTTGAACCAAGAGGAAGAAAGACTTTTTCGGGCCATTTCCAAGATTGGGAAAAGACCTAAGATTGAGGTTCCTACATTTTCAAGAAATCTTAACCTAGAAGAATTGATCGACTAGATCAATGAATGTGAAGAATATTTTGAGTATGAAAATATTGAGGATCCTGATAGGGTTAAATTCGCGAAGGCCATATTGAAGGATCATGCAAAGATTTGGTGGCAAGAGATTCAATTGGAGTGAAATAGAAGAGGAAAGGATAAAATCACAAGATGGGATCGAATGGTGGAAAAATTGAAGTGACAGTTCATTCCTGTTGATTATGAGCTTGACCTACTAAAGAAAATATAAAGTTTGAAGCAAGCACGAAGATCTATTCAGGAGTATACGAAGGAGTTCTATGGAATCCTCATCAGAACAGGCCATGCGGAAGCTGATAAGGAGAAAGTTGCCTGTTACCTTAATGGGTTGAGGCTGAGCATTCAGGAGGAGCTAAATCTGGTTCGAATGAATAGTATTGAAGAGGCATACCAGTTTTCCCTAAAAGTAGAGGAAAAGCTGAACAAGAAGTCCGAGAGTAGACAAAATGGAAGAGGTTGTGGTGGATGATCATATGGAGGCCAAAATGAAGATTCGAAAAAGAAGGATGAAGCGAGTAGCAGTTAGAATTAGAGAGGAAATAATTACAATCGCTTCTAGGATCAGAGTAATAGAGATCAGAGAGGAAGAGAAAGAGGACAAGGATCTAGAAGGGGAGGCTTTCGTGGAACATGTTTTCACTGTGGAGAAGAAGGTCATAGGGCATTTGAATGTCCTCAATGCCAAGGAAGGACATGTAGGAGAAATGAAGGTCAGGTCAGAGTTGCACATGTAGATGAAGATGTCAGATCATCACATTCTGAAGATGCTGAAAAAGGAGAAATGCTGATTAATAGAAGAGTCCTGCTGAGTGGTGAGAATGAACCTGAGCAAAGGAGGAGCCTGTTTCGCACTAGATGCAAGTGTGATGGTAAGTTTTGTGATGTGATTATTGATAGTGGAAGCACTAACAATTTGGTGTCATCCTACTCCCACATCCATACCAGATTGCCTAGGTGTAGGATGACCACAAGGTCATGGTCAATGAACAATGCCTAGTGAAGTTCAAGATTGGTGGATACCATGATGAGGTACTGTGTGATATTATATCTATGGATGCATGTCATATGTTGTTGGGTAGACCATGGCAGTTTGATAGGCGTGTTGTACATGATGGTCATGTGAATACCTATTCCATGATGAATGATGGAGTGTGACATAAGCTAAAGCCATTGAATGACACAAAAGAAAAGGTATGTGGTAGTGCAAAAATAACTTTTGTTGATGGAAAAAAATTCCTAAATGGTGGTATGAGGCATGAACATGTGTGTTTTTCTTTAATTCCAAAAGTTGGTAAAGAGGAAGTAGAAGATGTGCCTATAGAAGTTGCAGATTTGTTGAATGAGTTTCACAATATTGTATCCGATAATGTACCTGATGTATTACCACCAGTAAGAAAGATCAGTCATCAGATGGACTTGATTCCAGAGGCCAATTTGCCAAATAAGGCAGCACATAGAATGACACCAGCAGAAAGTGAAGAGTTGAACAGACAAGTACATGAGTTGTTATAGAAGGGGTTGATTCGGGAGAGCCTGAGTCCATGTGCTATACCAGCAGTATTAGCACCAAAGAAGAATGGAGAATGGAGGATGTGTACAGACTCCAGGGTAATAAACAAGATCATAATCAAGTACAAGTTTCCATTGCCACGGATGGATGATTAGACTGTTTGAGTGGAGCTGTGTATTTTTCAAAGATAGATATGAAGAGGTGGATATCACCAAATTCGGATCAGAGAAGGAGATGAATGGAAGACTACTTTCAAAACAAAGGAAGGACTATATGAGTGGTTAGTCATGTCCTTTAAGCTAACCAATGCACCAAACACTTTCATGCAGCTCATGAACGAGGTTCTGAAAGAATTTCTGGTTAATTTTGTCATTATTTACCTAGATGATATTTTGATCTTTACTAAAATATTAGAGGAACATATGGTGCATAATCGTATAGTGTTTGAGAAGCTGAGAGAAGAAAAATTATTGGGTAAATTTGAAGAAGTGTAGTTTTGTGAAGGAGTTAGTGTATTTGAGATTTGTAGTTTCAGCAGAAGGTCTAAAAATAGACCCAGAGAAAGTATAGGCTATCCTTGAATGGGCTACTCCAAGGAGTGCTACTAAGGTAAGATCTTTTCATGGTTTGGCTAGCTTTTACAGAAAGTTTATCAAAAATTTTAGTAGTATTTGTGGACCCTTAACTAAAACAATGAGAGGGGATATAAAAGAGTTCAAGTGGACTAATGGGGCAGATAAGAGTTTTAAACTGTTGAAACAAAAAGTTATAGAACAACCTATTTTAGCACTTCCAGATTTTAATAAAGTGTTTCAAGTAGACTGTGATGCTAGTGGTACTGCAATAGGAGCTATTATGAGTCAAGAAGGTAAACCTATTGCTTATTTTAGTGAAACGTTAAATGATGCTAAGAGAAAATATTCTATTTATGATTAAGAATTTTATGCTATAGTTCAGGCATTGAAGAAGTGGAGACACTATCTGCTTCTTAAGGAGTTTGTTTTGTATACTGATGATCAAGCTTTGCAATATTTGAATAGTCCAAGGAAAGCTGAATCATAGGCATTTGAAATGGGTTGAGTTTTTTGCAGAGTTATACATTTGTTTTGAAGCACAGGAGTGGAAAGTCTAATAAGGTTGCAGATGCCCTTAGCAGAAGGCAACTATTGCTGATAGAAATGTAGATTGAGGTGGTTGGTTTCAAGGAACTCAATAATTTGTATCTAGAGGATTTTAATTTTGGTGAAGCTTGGAAAGCTTGTAAAGAACCTATTACTCTAGACAGAATGAAGTGGTTGGATTTCATCATTCAAGATAATATGCTATTCAGAGGGAGTCAGTTGTGCATTCCATGAATTTTTATGAGGGAGAATCTCATCAAGGAGAAGCATAGTGGAGGATTGGCTGGACATTTTGGTCATGATAAAACCCTTGCTTTGGTTAGTGAGAATTATTATTAGCCACAGTTGCAGCAAGATGTCAAGAAGTTTGTACAGAGTTTCAGAGTATGTCCGATGGTGAAAGGAGTGAAGCAAAATATAGGGTTGTATCATCCATTACCTATACCAGAGAAGCCTTGGGAGGATATCAGTATGGACTTTGTTCTTGGTTTACCAAGGAATCAACGGGGACATGATTCAATTTTTGTGGTGGTTGATAGATTTTCAAAGATGACACATTTCATTCCCTGCAAGAAAACTAATGATGTATTTCATGAAGTAGAATTTTTATTCAGAGAAGTAGTGAGACTACATGGTTTGCCAAAGACCATAGTTTTAGATCGAGACACTAAGTTTGTTGGGTATTTCTGGCATACCTTGTGGAAGAAGTTGAAGACATATTTGAAGTTCAGTTCATCACATCATCCATAGATTGATGGACAGACAGAGGTGGTGAATAGGAGTTTGGGGAATTTGTTGAGATGTTTGGTTGGGGATAAGCCAATAGGATGGGATTTGATTTTACCACAGGCAGAATTTGCATACAATAATTATGTCAACAGGAGCACTGGTAAATCACCATTCTAGATTGTATATGGAAGTAGTCCAAGAAATGCATCTGAGTTGAGAAAGATAGATAAAGGGGAAATAAGTAGTGCTAAAGCTGAGGATTTTGGAGAACATTTGAAGAACATCCATGAGGAGGTGAGGAAGCACATTACCAAGATGAATGCGCAGTATAAGGCTAAGGCAGTTGAGAAAATGAGGCATAAATAATTTGAGGTTGGAGATGAAGTAATGGTTCATTTGCAGAAGGAGTGATTTCCAGTTGGTACATATAACAAGCTAAAAATGAAGAAGTTTGGGCCATGTAAGATAGTGAAGAAGCATGATTTAGGAAATGCATAAGAGGTCAAATTGCCTACTGAGCTAAATATTTCACCAGTGTTTAATATTTTAGATTTGATAGAGTATCATGAAGAAGGTGTTGAGGATGAGATCACGGAAGCACAGTGGAATATTCCAACAACCAGTTCAGCTACCAAGGAGATTGAGGACATATTGGATAGTCGTGTTGGTAGAAGCACCAAAAACAAGACATATGAAAAATATCTGGTCAAATTGAAAGGATGACCTATTGAAGATTCATCATGGCTAACAAAGGAGGAGGTTAATTATCTTGGTTTTCCTCTTCACACCTGAGACGTGACAGGGTCACTTCTCAAATTACCCCAGGTGTCTGATGCAGGAGCATCCTGGGTGTAAGAGAAATCTTGCATCATCCAAAAATATTTTTGTTTGCTTTTCAATAAGGGCTATCTTGTGCAGAGTTGCTATTTATGGAAACTTACTATTTTTAGTAAGTTGGTCATATGATCTCAGAATGTTCTGATTTCACAGTTGGAGGTTCATCTTAGTCATATCAGCTTTCCAGTTGAGTTTCACTACCACATCATCTATATTGGTGAAGTTATTGAGGTTTTTGGGTACGAAATCTTTCAGGTCAATTTTGAAGGCCTTAGAGGCTTTGGATCGTGATCGACCCCCGACTAACTAATGTTTTCACAGTCAGGCACTATAGATCTCATCATGGGGTTTCTGAAGTGGTTATAATAGAAAAATGGAGCTAGGGTTAGAAAGTTATGGCCTCTGAAAGTTGGGCTACCTAAAAGCATATTTTGTATTTCTTTGAGCCGACCCTATTATAAAAATTGTGAAAATAAAATAATTCTATGTATAGTCGGCCTTAAGGGCTAAATTTCTGGAACTTTCTTGGGCGGTGGAAATTGCTTATATAAAGAAGGCCCGTAGTGTTGTTTAGGGCAGTTCTGGGTAGATCTAGGTAATGATTTGAGGCTTTGTCCTACAAAATATTGTAAAGAGAATGCCTATGTGGCTTTGCATATTATAATTCTGAAATTTGTAATTCCACATTTGTGGAGATAATAAGAAGCCCATTTTCTGTTCTTGCAAATTGTTGTTGTTTCTCTATTTCTGTTATGTATTTATGGTATTAAGGGGAGTACCCTCAATCAAAATCAAACGTGCAAATGTAAATCAAATGTACAAATCAAAATGAACCACGCAAATGTAAACCAAATTATTTTAAATGCAAATCTAAATAAAAAATACTAATCAATTGAAACTAAATCTATGGAAAACTAAAATACAAAACAACAATCTCACTTGCAAAAAACTTGCTCCAAAATTCAATCTACTCTTGGCTCCTCCAAAAATCTCCACTTCTTCGTACTCTGCAAAATGACAAATGAAACAAAACAAAAAATGAAATGAGCCTCGATGCTCTTTTATAATCTAAGAGTGTCTCTTCATATTCCCCAAAAGGTGCCTTTTCTAATTCCTTTGCCTCTCCAAATTCTAAATTTAAATTTAATTTCATCCATGTGGCGCCCCTATTTTTTGGGTCCTATTATTTCAGGCCCCATTATTCAGCCTTGCCATTTGTCTTCCAATTATTTTGGCCTTGTCGTTTGTCTTCCTATTATTTAGGCCAGCTATTATTTTGCCCAACTATTAATAGTTTTAAAAATTATTTATTTAATCTAATAGTTTTTGCTGACAAAGAATCTTTTTTGGCATAGTCCCATAATGATATTCCCATTTGTGCTCCTATTGGATAGGTACGCGTCTCGGTGTAACAAAATAAAGTTACAAGGAGAGTAAAATAATGAGAAAAGGAGTCATGATTTCCTTCAGAATAAGGCACGAGGGGTAAATTGTTCCTCACCAAAGGAACATAATAATGTTATACAGAGCATTTCATCCAGAAGTAAATATTTTCATGAAAGATTTCAAAAAGGGTGTATGTGAATAGACAAATGTACAAATGAAAAATGGTTAAAGGAAATTAATCATGAAATATCATTTAAGGGAAGTAAAAATTAAAGAATATCAAGTTAATACAAAGTAGTCAATTATTATTTGAAGGGAGTAGTTAATCAATTATAAATAAATAATTTTACCCAAAATATGTAATGATCTTAAAGACTCCTTAATTTTCCATAAGAAGGAAATTATGATTGAGAGAAAGGGAGGACCAATTGTAATAATACTATTATAAAAGGCTTATATAAATATTAACTTTCTTCCTGATATTGTGCATCTATTACAATTAAATTTCTCTAAATAGGTTACACCTATTTTATTGGGTAAAGTAGCCAAGGTTATTGGACGGTTCAGTTGGAAATCTACTATGAGAAAGTGATATACTGAGAGAGGGGGGGGGGGGGGGGGTGAATTAAATATCTACCAATTGTTCCAATTTAACATATAAAGTTACTTGCATCATACAAAACATCAAATTCAATACTATAAAAGATCTAACAATCTAATCATCATCCATGAAAATAAAACATAACACAATGGTTTTGGTTACCTAGAAGCCCTTGAAAGGTAAAAATGGGGTGGGGATGACACCCACAAATCTTCACTACTGCAATATTAAAGTTTTCCTATTAGGGCTACAAGCTTGACCATAAAATGATGATCTACCATGTGAGGGGTCTTCCCTTTTAAGATCTTTTAGACTTATACAATCTACCTTGCAAAAAGGGGTGACCCCACAATAGTGGGTTACACTTTTTTAGACATGCTGATTTTTGCTGAAATAAAACATTTTTAATAAAATATGATGATTTAAGTCTTAAGAGGTTCCATTTTAAGGAATTAATTACAAATGGTTATCTCAAAGCCTCTTAGATAAACAAACATTGATATAACTGATGAACTACAACTAATTAAATATCTGATGAACTGAAGAAACAATGATTAGAGATCACAGAGATACTGAAATGATATGTAAGATGATTAAATCAGTCAATATGTTATCATTGATGTCAACTAGTTTTGACAATACTTATCATGTTAGTTACAAACATTTGAACATCTGTTGAAGGAAGAAAAGATGAAAAATAGAGATATCTACATGAGGAAAAGATGGATATGACAAATAAGGATAAGGTAAACATTGGTTAACTTATTGATGAGTCTATGGGTTTATATTGTTGGCTTGAGCATGTTATAATAATCTATTATGAAGAAGAGATTTGAAATTGAACAAGTCAATGTGGTCAATAATTGAACATTTATATATACACCGAGCCAGTGCAGTGTATACCAAGTGAGTATTAACTGAGCTAGTTAGCTAGTTATCACCAATGCATTTCTATATCAATCGAGTATGGATGAAAACATTAAATGCTAAGAACAACCAACTGAATTTGATGAGCTGGAAATTGTTATGATTTTGAGGTTAAGGATAAAGTTTTTTATGAGATCCACGATTGACAAAATTCAGAGAAGATCTAAAGAATGAGATTGAAACGTGTTAATGACACATCTGCCGAAGAAGGTTTAAGTGACAAAATGGATGAAGGAGATTAAGAGGAAAAATCTAAAAGATGATATGAAAATATTTTACTTGTCTATATAAGAGATATGAGTTTCATTATTGAAATATATTGGGAAGAAGGAGACTACATACATATATTTCATGTGAAGACTTTATTCATGCATGACTGATCAAACTAGTTATTGAAAGAACCAAGCTGCAGACATTACCGAGCGTTAGAGAACTATTTATCGAGTGAAAGTAAGTTGAGAAATATTGAGGAAGTGAATTTGATTAATGATCAGAGGATTTGTATGAGCTTAGCATAGATCTAAATATTTGAAATTGAGTTGTATTTGAATTAGATCAATACTATATCAGTTTAACCATTGATTCAGAAAATCTCTTAACCGAGTAAACTTAACAGTCTTATGTACTACCCTATGACATTCATTGAATGTAAAGTGTTATCTTGTTGAACCCATAGTAAATGCTGGTCAAAAGTTAATTTTTAGTGATAAATTCTCTAACTAGGTCACACCTAACAGTGTGCATTGTAACTTTTAATAGGGTTGGCTCTTCACTGAGCTCACTTCAAAAGAGTGAATTATTTTGGGTTACCGGTCTCAGGTGGTTTTTCCCTTACCAGGGTTTCCACATTAAATCATTATGTTATGTGTTATTTGTTATGATTTTTTTTCTATCATACTTTACATACTGCATAGTTGATTTAGTCAGTAATCACAGTTGGATAATTACTGGTAATCGGTAAACTAGATAGATAGATTGATATTTTATGTTACTGAGCTGCATAATTTGTTGGAATTGTTTTGTAAGGTATGTCTTTGTATTTGGGACTATAGGATAACTGATCTAACTGATTCAACCCCCCTCTCAGCTAATCTAAAAATTGGTATCAGATAATATTGGTTGCTTGGAAGAAAGTTTTAAGGACTTGAGGAGAAAGATTACAAGATGTATAAGAGGGAAGTGCCAAAGTTGAACAAAGACAACTTTACCACATGGAAAAGCTAGATGAGACTTCACATATCTAGAATTGGAGAATCTTCTATACATTTACTTCACCATGACTACTTACAACTAAATGTTGGACCTTTTACTCTTGATCAGTTGAGAGACTGACATGAACACAATATTACTATGATAGAGATAGTTGGTGCTCTATCTGATGCTAAATTTGAGGATGTCAAGGATTGCACTAAAGCAAAGAAAATGTGGGATAAACTTTCTCTAGTTTATGCTGGTGATGTGAATGTGATGAGAGCCAGAGTTGAAATCTTGAGAGGAAAATTTGATGACATGAAGATGAAGGAAGGAGAGAAAATTACACAATACACAAACTAAATCAAAGAGGTAGTGAATGTTATTCGAGGAGTAGGAGGTATTATTTCTAAAGATACAATGGTAAGTAAGATACTAAGAACCTTGTTTCCTATCTATGCAATCAGAATATCTACTATTCATGAAATGAGGTCTGCACCTAATAGCACTCTTACTCTTGATAGTCTAATTGGAAAGTTAACAAGTTTTGAGCTGAATAATTTTGATAATAGTGTTGTACCGAGTGTTGAGTTTTCTTTTATGTAATCTCTTAAGATGGTAATTCTAGAAGTAAGCATATTATAAGGAATGAAAGTGATGGTAATATTGATGATGAGCTTGATGAACTTATGGCTCAGAGACTACAAAAAGGTAAAGGAATATATAAGGGAAAGTTACCTTTAGGTTGTTTTAATTGTAAAGAGGTTGGCCATATTACTACTAGATGTCCTAACAGGAAAAAGGAAGATTTACAAAGATAAGGGAAAAAATGCATGTTACCTTGTTAGAGAAGATGACACCGACTGCACCAACACCGATGATGATATTGAAGTAGTATTTTTTGCAATGAAAGATGATTCAGAAGAGGAGGAAAGGTATGTAGAAACAAAATTTATTTCTAAAGTTAGTAAGAATGATATTTGGATCATTGATAGTGGCTGTACACACCACATGACTGGTGATGAAGATAAGTTTGATCATCTTGAGCATTATAATGGAGGATCAGTGAAAATGGGAAATGACACACCTTGCATGGTAAAAGGAAAAGGATCTATTCTATTGAATGATAAAATTAGATGTGATAATGCATACTAGGTAAAAGGAATTAACTACATTTTTTTAAGTGTATCACAGTTGAATAACTCAAGTCACCAAGCTGCATTTGAAAGCAAGAAGGTGAAAATCTATGATGAAAGTGGAAAGCCTGTCGGAACTAGAGGACAATCAAAAGGTAATTTATTTTATCTTGACAATTCTGAAACTTCTTGTTTACTGGTGAAGAATGAAGATGCATGGTTATGGCATAAGAGGTTATGTCATGTAAATTTTGATAACATGATTAAGATCAGTAGAAAGAGAAAAGTTGGAGGATTTCCTAGTCTAACTAAACTTGATCATGTTATGTGCCATCAACGTTAGAAAGGAAAGATGACCAAATCTAGTTTTAAAAGTAAGGAATAATCATCTAAAGGAATTTTGAATTTGGTTCACACCGACTTATGTGGTCCTATGAGAACTCAAAGCTACTATGGTGATAGATACTTTATTTTTTTTGTTGATGACTATACTAGACTAATGATAGTTATTTTCTTGAAAGAAAAATTTGAGGCATTCAAACTGTTTAAATGGTATAAGGCTAAAGTTGAAAAAGAAACTGAAAAAGAATTGAAATGCTTAAGGTCTAATAGAGGAGGTGAGTTTGTTTTTGATGAATTCACTAACTTCTGTAATGAGCATGAAATCAAAAGGAAAGTTTCTGCACCTAGAACACCACAGTAGAATGGAATTGTTGAAAGGAGGAACCGATCTATTATTGATTATGCTAGAACACTGATGATTGAGAAAAATGTTGCACAAATGTACTAGAGAGAGGCAGTTAGCACAACAATATATGTCCTGAACTGAGTTTAACTAAAGAAAGACACAAACAAGACACCTTACGAGTTATGGTTTGGATACACACTGAGTGTAAGATATTTCAAAATCTTTGGTAGTAAGTTTTATATTCTGAAAGATGATAGAAATGGTAAAATTGACTGTAAAGGTGATGAAGGAATATTCTCTGGATATTCTACTAAGAGTAAAGCTTATAAATGTTTAAACAAGGTTACTAATAAGATGATAGAAAGTAATAATGTTAGAGTTGATGAGTTTGCTGAAAAGAATGATGAAGAAAGCATGAAGGAGCCAGAAGAATATGGTAGGTTTACTTATGTTGAAGATCTAACATATCTACCAAAGCCATAGGCTGAGTCTACCGAGCATCAGGAAAATGCTACCTAGAATCAACTAATGCAAACTGAGAATTAGGAAGAAGCTACCGAGAAGGAAAATGAACCCGAACCGGCTGATGAGCAGAGAAGAAATCAAGTTCTAGCAAGATTTGTTAGAAGATACCATCCAGAGAATCAAATCATTAGAGATAAGAAATTTGGCATGCTGACTCGAAGTAAGTTTAGACAAAACACATGCTTAGTTTATGATTTTGAACCTAAGAATGTTAGGGATGCACTTGAAAATGAGGAATAGATCAATGCTATGAATGAGGAAATTGAACAAATTGAGAAGAACAAGACATGGACATTAGTGCCTAGATTGAAATAAAAAAATGTTATTGGTACTAAGTGGATATTCAGGGATAAGTTGAATGAAAATGGAGAGATCACTAGGAATAAGACAAGACTTGTTGGCGAGGGATATGCACAAGAAGAAGGTATTGATTATGGTGAAACCTTTGCACCTGTTGCTAGAATTGAAGGAGTCCACATATTACTTGCATATGCTGCACATAAGGGATTCAAAGTATATCAAATGGATGTGAAATTAGCTTTTCTGAATGGAATTCTTGAGGAGGAGGTCTACATAGAACAACTGAAAGGGTTTGTTAACCAGAATCAGAAGAACATGGTATGTAGACTACACCAAGATTTGTATGGATTGAAGAAAGCATTAAGGGCATGGTATGAAAGATGATATGCTTACCTTATCAGTATTGGATTTGTAAGAACTAGTGAAAATAATAATTTGTACATGAAAGGAGAATCTAATGATAATATTTTGATTGCTAAGATATTTGTTGATGATATAAGATTTGGTGGACAAGATCTAATTTGCAAATCTTTTGTTGATGAAATGAGAAAGAATTTGAGATGTTAATGTTTGGAGAGATTAAATTCTTTCTAGGTTTGTAGATTATACAACAGAAAGATGGGATTTTCATTACTCAATCAAAATACATTAAATAAGTGTTGAAAACTTTTGGCATGACAGATGCTAAACCAGTAGGAACACCGATGACAATTGGATGTAAATTGACAAAGGATGATGAATCTACAGAGGTAAATCAGACACTGTACTGATCCATGATTGGTAAACTGATGTATGTTGTACACAGTAGGCCTAATATTGCACATGCAGTGGGGATTGTGGCTAGATTTTCTGCCAATCCTAAAGATTCACATATGGTTGCAGTGAAAAGAATTTTGAGATACTTGAAGAAGACAAAATAATATGGTT
The DNA here is from genome assembly GCA_027943335.1 of Chamaecyparis obtusa. Classification (NCBI taxonomy): domain Eukaryota; kingdom Viridiplantae; phylum Streptophyta; class Pinopsida; order Cupressales; family Cupressaceae; genus Chamaecyparis; species Chamaecyparis obtusa. The sequence goes on from BSBK01004115.1 coordinate 1,969,116, forward strand.
TATGGTACACATTGGAAGAAATATTTGAACTTGGAGTTTACAACGATGTAGATTGGGCTGGAAATATAGATGACCGAAAGAGCACAATTAGTGGAGCATTGTTTTTAGGGGAAAGGCTTGTGACTTAGATTAGCAAGAAATTGTAATACCCCAAAATTGGCATCTTACAATTCTAATCAATTTTGGTGCATTCCTTCAAATTTCTACATCATCGAAGTCCTATTATACTAAGCAATTCTGTATCCTAATTGACTTTATTTGACTTGGTGTCAAATGCAAAAAACCCTAAATTTTCATTAATCATACACTATATTTAATTCCTAAATATTTGACATTTATTGGCTAAATAATCCCTATGATTAATTAATTTAATTCTAAAGTCCTAGTGCTTTTAATTAAATTAATTCCACACCCTTTAGCTATACACATAAAATGGATTAATAATTCTTTAATTCTCTAAATGAAATATCCCACTTGAATTTAATTATTCAAAAGTATTCGAAGAGTCACCCATACGTGGCAATATTTCATTTATTTTATTAAAGAACTCCTTCAATTTGTCTCACCTTCCTCCATGGAGATGAAGAGTCAGCAGTTTCTTTCCAAGAAACTCTTCATCCTTCTCCCGAGCTCTTCTATATTATGAACCTCTTTTTCCTCATTTGGGGAGGCAATTTTGAGAGTACCAAAACTATAGCGAATTGTTGTCTCAATTTTCTCATATCTTCAAGCTTTTTATTTGCATATTTACAATAATTTACATTGTTAGTATAATTAAATTCTCATCTTTAATATAGTTTGCTTATCAAGTTCTTAGTCTAATTCTCATTGCACTTTTCAAGCTTTAGATTAAATCTGCATTCTCATATTTCTTTCAAGTTTATAGCTTAATTTGCTTTCTCAATTCTACCTAAAATTCAATTGCATTCATGCTTAGCTTTGAAAATCCTCCATTTTAGTGATTGGTTTATGGTTTTTGGGCTCTCAAATTTGAGAGTAATTCAAACATCCCACCTAAATAGGAGGTGACAGGTCAATTCAATTGATATTGCGAAGTGAATAATTCATATTCATTGTCATAATTCGTTCATTGAGCAATGACTATGTCGTGTCTATGGATGAATTAGAGGTCAACATTCAGACATAAACATTTTGGCACCCACCGTGGGACAGAAAAATCATTTCTGGCCTCACTCTTGAAAGTTTTCTGACAAACATTTAAAGCTCTATCGTACGTCCGTACTTCACTGTGTACGAAATCTGGCATGAGTTTTATGAGTGTGCCGCATGAAGTTGTGCTTTCATTAGCACTTTCTCATGCAAGAAAAGGAATATCTCACATAGGACCATGCATTTGCTCATGCGAAGCCTTGCACTTCATCGCGGGAGTCTTGCCATCAGTGTTCTTACAATTTTTTAGTTTTATTGTTTCCTGTTGCAGATTTCTAACATTTTCTGTGTGCTGGGATTTTTATATATTTCTATTTTTATGATAGCATAACAGTGGGTTGTAGGATGCTTGACCAAGACATAAAACTTGCTAATGGTTTTCTTACAGGATGGTTGTTGAAGACTATTTTAAAATGTTGTGCTTGTTTACTATTTTTACTCACATAGTATAACTAGGGCCTTGTTAAAATTTCTTAAGGGTCTTGATAGTAGGATAGGGTAATAGGTTCTTCATTACATAGAAGTGATGCCCATGGATGAATCTGAGACCTAGATTTTTCTAGCATGATAGATATATGGGGAAGCAAGGAAAGGTAGTGAATCTTTAGCACGTCTACTTGTTAGGGGATTATGCTCTTCTCTCTTTGAGAGAACCAGAAACCCAAAAGCTTGTGGATTGGTTGAAGAGGAACTAGCTCAGTGATAAACATGTCTTGTGTGTTTGGGTAAGGTGAAGAGGTAGAGAAGTATTCTCTTCTCTCTTTGAGAGAATTAAAAAATTTGACCTTTGGATCCAAGCCAAAGTCCGTGTCACCTTTAGAGGGTCTATCAGAAGTTGAACCTCCGAGAACAACCCAAGTGAGTACACACCTATTGTCAGTGATTCCACCTCACTATAATAAATAATTCTTTGTTGAGTCTAAAGACTCCAAAGCCATGTTAACTTTTTTCTCTTGATTTCAACTATCATCTTGAGAAAGCTCTATCTGTTGTACTAAGCGGTGTTGCTCCTAGCCTTGCTTGTGGGGGTGTATAACTTTCATGTGTTGGTGTGGCTATGAGGCCTCAACCCTATATTGGGGGCATCGAAGGTTAGTGTGAATGGAAGCCCACTAAACACTTTCTTAGTTAGTTTCCTACCCGGATCACCTCCGAAAGGAGACATAATCTTTGTGCAGGGAGGGGGAAGAATCTCTCCCCTAGATTCTCACAATAGGCATGCACCTAAATGTTTGAAGGTGGTATATGAAAATGGACCCTGCTTCAAGGGTAACCTTTGAACATATATTATTGAGTCCTTGGAAACACCAAAAACATGGGTGCCCTCTAGGGGGTGACACAACTATGTGAGGTGAACCCATGCACATAAGTTGTGAGGCATGGATTTTGTCTTCTATACCATTTTTTTTTGTAGAGATAACTAAGTGATTGTTTCAAGTCTTAAACTGTCCATCATCATTAAACAAAGACTCCCATGATTTTGCCAAGTTTCTTTGTCCTTAGTAGAACTGTTTGCGACTACTTCTTGCGTCACTATTGTTTGATCTAAAACTTCATGCTTGTAAATGATTGCTTGCAAAATTAAAACTAAGATTGCTGATTCAAACAGTCCTAAAACTATCCGAGAACTAGAAATTCTATCAAAGAACAGTCCATGTTGTGTCTCAAAATCTAACTTTATCTTGAAAACTGTGTCGATCTGTCAAACCTTAGTCTTTTTTCATGTGAGATTTTAGAACCTGTGCCTTTCCTCGTGTGAGACTTCATTTTCTTGTGCACAACTTGGTATTTCCTTACATGAACCAGCACTTCCTCGCGTGAGACTGTACCCTTATTTCCAAAACAATGAGCTATTTCCTGTTGACTAGTCAACTTTTTGCCTGATCTGATTTTTGCCTAGGGTTTGTCTGCCTGTTCTCCTGTTGTCCACTATCTGAAACTGAGTGTCTCAAGTTGTGAACTAAACAATTACTACTTAAACTTATATTGTCTCTCTGTTATTTGTCCTATCTTATTATGCTTTTGTATCTTGCGATGTGATAGTCACATCTTGGCTGTTCTAGCCATACTCTTGATGATTTGTGCCAGGTGCATTTCACATCTCAGTTGTTCTAGCCTCTTATATCTCTTTTTTCACTATCCTAGAGATAGAGTTCTAGCATAATCCCAAGTCCTCTCTCATTTCATTTTTGTCTATGCCGGTTACGACTAGAAGAAGCAACACATTCCCCATCCATGGTATCAGAAAAGGTAGAGGTAGATCTTGTAATCAAGGAAGAGGTCATTCCAAACCCATTATCCAATCTGAGTGTTGTGAGGGATCCTCGAGTTCCTCTTCATTGAGTACATTGAAAGATAGCCCATCTCAATCCTCATCTCTAGTATTCCAGGAGTGTTATAATCCGTTGTTTCAAGCACAACCTGACTTATTTTTTCAAGAACATGACAACCCATTGTTTCATAACTTTGGAAGGGCACTTCCTCAGATTAGTCCTATTAGCCTTATCGAACTTATCAAACCTTTCAATCCTATTAATATGCCAAAGGTTACCTTAGCTGCAGCCTTTCGGTATCATTCATATCATTTTACTAAGTCTACACACACTGCACAATCCCACATTGACAAGATGGGAGACCCATTTCATTTCAACTTCCAATTGGGTGAATACAACAAAACTCATGAGAAATCTCAAAACAACTAGTGTCCTACTCAATCTTGAAATGATCATTGTTATGATCAATCCCAAAATGATCAGAATCAAGACCAATCTCAAAACAAATCTCAAGGCGATCGGCAGCCATATCACTACCACCCTCCTCCACATGACCAGAATCAAGATCAAGTCCCAAGCATTTATGAGATTCTTGGTAATGGCAATGAGATGATAACCCAAAATGACATAGATTCTACAAAAGCCAACAAGAGTCTTATCAAGATGATGGAGATCCTCCTTCTAGAAGAGATGGAGATCCTCCTTCTAGAACTGGCCAAACAAGGGGCCAAATTACCCCCAAACTATCAAGTTGAGACACTTGTGGCCAAAGAAGAAGAAACTGAGATTGCTAAGTTGCAAAATATGATCCAAGACATGCAAGACCAAATTAGCTAACTTGCGAAGGATAAGGATACTCGTACAATAGTTCACAATGGAAAGCATCTATCCTTTCCCCTTTGATAAGAGTCTTCACATGCCACCTTTTCCCAAAGGTGTAGAGCTACCTAAATATGACAAATACTTGGGAACTACTGATCCCCAAGATCACTTGAGGGAGTTTGGCACTCTATCTCTGGAATTTATACATGATCAGATGTATCTTATGCACCTCTTTCCTCATAGTTTGGGAGGGTCAAATATGGAGTGATTTTCTCGGTTACCCACTGGAATCAAATATTTTGATGAGATTGTGAATCTATTTATCTAGCATTATTCCCACAATATCCAACATCCAATCAATATCCAAGATCTTTGTAATCTGAAGCAATGACAAGGGGAGCCTTTCTTGGCATTTCTCCAAAGATGGAGACAACTATGTACAAAGTATCCTCACAAACTACTAGAGTCTGAGAGACTCAACATCTTTTTGGATAATCTTGTCCTAGATTTTGGATATGAAGTACAATTACAAGGTCCCCTAACTTTCGATAGCATGATTAAGAAAGTTGTGCGAATAGAAGAATTTATGATCAAGAAAGGAGAGTTGACTTTACAAAAGGATAACAAACAAGGGTCTTCCACCTCAAAAAAAGATAAAGGGAAGTTTTTCAACAAGAATAGAGATGTTGTCAATGATGGAGTGGTTGATAATGTGACCCCAAAGCCTGCAAAATCTATTTTCAATCTTACCTCTAGTATATAGGTAGTCAAAGCTATTGAAAAGGCTACAACAGACACTCAACAGCCTTCAAGAATCACTAAAAACAAGCCTTGGGCATCTCAACCCAAGCATGATTTCATGTCCTTAGGAGAACCCCTTGATGTGGTTTATAAGACTCTCGTGCAAAACCAAATACTCACTCCTTTGGAAAATTATCTCTATGATCCGCAACTGTGACCTCATTGGTGGAATGATAATGCATACTGTGATTATCACCAAAACAAGGGTCATAAAAATTCTACTTGTCTCCAGCTGTTCTATAAGATCCAAGATTTGATAGACAACGGTGAAATTTTTGTGGACAACCATAACAAGAATTCAGATCATCGGGCATTTAAAGATCCCTTTCCTCCTCATGAGAAAGGTGAATCTTCCAAGACTAAGAATACCAATGCCAAGGTTAACTACACATACACTACCAATGACAATGTCATCAACATGATTGAACCTGTTGAGGTTGAGTATTCTGATGTGATTACTATCAAGGGGAGTGGGGATGCTCCTAAGCCTAAGACTCCATTTGTCTTGCAAGGCCATGGGTCTCATTCTTCCAAACCTGAATCATCTCAGGATTACACAAATGTTGTTACTCGCTCTCATGCAAAAATTACCATTAAGGGTCCCGACCCTTCTACATCCACTCCAAAGCAACTTGCAGATAAAGCTATTGTTGGTCCTACCAACAAGAACTTGAAATTGGTCCCTACACCTAGCATAGTTAATTATAGCATTCTAGACTAGCTACAATGTACCAACGCTTAGATCACTATCTTTGAGCTATTGAAGATCTCACCTGCTCATAGGCAGATTTTGGATAAAGCCCTAATCGAGGAAAATGTCCCAAAAGATTTGGATCTTGATCAGTTTCCATCCATGGTGGGTCACTTGATCTCACCCCACTATTTTTCATTTTCTAAAGAAGATGACCACTCACTGAGCCATTCACACAATGCTCCTTTGCATATAGAAGTCATGATAGGTCCAAAGTGTGTCCGCCGCGTCCTCATTGACAATGTTGCTAGCCTTAATATTTTCTCTACTAAGCTGTTCACCCAATTAGGCTATGATGAAGATCACATAGATGTTCACAATAAAATTACCATTAAGGCATATGATGAAGAAGAATGCAAATCCAAAGGTCTGGTTGTGCTACCAATTTGAGTTGGACCTATTGAAAGAGATGTCATTTGTCAAGTTCTAGATATTCCTCTTACATACAACATACTATTGGGTAGACCATGGATCCACAAAATGTAGGCAATTCCATCCACATATCACCAATGTATCAAGTTCTCATTCCATGGAGTAGAAGTGATAGTACCTACCAATACCAACTATTCTTGCAACACACTCACATAATCTACAGACAGTCTGGTCCCAACTAATAGAGATTCCACTAAATTCTATGATGCCAAACTCAAAGAAATGGACCAGACTCTGAAGCTCAAAGATAAAGGTATGGGAGGGTATCAAATTGAACCTATGTTATCATTAACATCTCTACCTCCATCTTCGTGTTCCTACGGGAGACCCTCTAAGAGCAATAAACCTTCTGCTTGTTCTCCCCAAATAGTCTATGATGATGCCTTTGTCAAGACCACAACACCACTAGAGGATGAAGATGAGGAAAGGGCTATTACAACTTGGCTTTACAAAGGAAAATAAACATATGAACAAATCACTCCTGCTCGTGACTTAGAACAAGAACCATATAGTGAAGCCTTCAAAATCATGAAGCACTTTGGTTATAAAGGGAGAAGCCCTATAGGGGTGAATGATAATGGTTTTCTTGAACCAATTGAAGCCATAGGTCATAGGACCAAGGACACCATAGGTCTAGGCTTCAAGAAGATCCCATTTCATTTAGGGATTAACAATTTTGTACTAGAGCCAAAACTAGAACTAGAATTCCGGCCAAAATCTGAAGATGCTACCACAGTTGTGAATTCAAAGGATAGCTCTGATGAGGATATGTTTCCCTATCCCATTCCTCCAGATCTTGTTGCATTCTTTGAAGAACCAAATGATCCTATTATACCTGTCCATTTGGTAGAGACTGATAGTGATTCTGAGGACACCGCTTCAGTGCATTGACTCACATATGACCAATGCAGAACAATGCAAACTAACAATCCCAATTTTCAGGGTGAACAATACGTGCCACCGCATTTCCAAAAGTAGTTTGAACAAGATCAACTTCAGAAAATCATCAATACTACAAGACATGAAAATGAGTTAGATGGTACAACAAGTGTTGATGGAATTCCCATATCAAGCATCACTAATTCACATGAGTATGAGTTTGATTCTCTATCTGATGCAACTTTTGATAAATATATAGATGTTGTTCATGTGTATGAAAACCTTTTCAAAGTAGGTTAAGGGTCTAGTGTTAGGACGACTGAGTGTAATTCTACTAACGCTAACATTCCCTCCACTTTCGCTGTGAGGACTCAAGAGGAATTGAACACACCTTTGGATGAGATCACTCTAGTTCTTGACTTACTCATCCACACTTTCAATGGCTATATTATGAATGCAGTTGAACCCACCACTTCTCTTTCACTCCAAAGTCCCAAACTCATTGACTGGAACTCTTCCTCTCCATCTAGCGAAGTCCTTATGTTCTAGAATGACTACACTCTTGCCTGTTATCTTAATGATGTCAAACCTGTAATGTTCTCCACCAGTGAAGACAATATCAACATGATTGAGGCTGATATCAAGTATCTTAGTCATAAAATTAAAAGAAAAAAGAATAGGTGCTTTGAAGGTGAAAACCACATTGTGGCAGTATTAGAGCCGAAAAAAGTAAAAATAAAAGACGTATCTGAGGGTGAAAACCTCTCTGAGGTGCCCAAGGATGAGATACTTGATACACTTCCAAGTCATTTTCATGAAAGATCATCAGTACTAATTGAGCCAACCCAACCAGTGAATTTGGGTACAGAAGCTGCACGTTAGATTATTCATTTAGCACATTCTCTATCTGCAGAAGAGAAAGAAGAGTTCACCAATTTCTTTTGAAGAAAGAAAATTAATTTTGCATGGACTTAATTTGATATGCCTGGATTGGATCCCAATCTAATCATGCATCATCTATCTATTGCACCAGGCATTAAACCTATCAAACAAAAGCTTCAGAAGATGCATCCACATGTGGCACTTTTAGTCAAGGATGAGTTAGAAAAACTTCTCAAAGATGGTTTCATCAGAGCCATTGACTATGTAGAGTGGATCTCTAATATTGTTCCCATTACAAAGCATGAAAAATATATCCATGTGTGCACAGACTTCAGAGACATGAATAAAGCATGTCCTAAAGATGACTTTCCATTACCCAATATTGACATGATAGTGGACATGACAGTTGGCTACCAAATGTACTCTCTAATGGATGGATTTTTCAGTTATAATCAAATAAAAATTGCACCAGAAGACCAAGAAAAGATAACCTTCACATGTTCTTGGGGAACTTTCTATTGGAATGTCATGCCCTTCAGACTAAAAAATGCTAGAGCTACATATCAAAGAGCTGTCACTACTATTTTTCATGACATGATGCACAAAACAATGGAAGACTATGTAGATGACACTTTGGCTAAAAGCATGTGATGGAAAACACATCTTGTAGATCTAGGCCCTATACTAGATCAAATAGACCAATTCAATTTGAGGCTCAACCCAAAAAAGTGTGCATTTAGCGTCACTTTTGGCAAGCTGTTGGGTTACATCATATCTACTAAAGGCATAGAGGTAAATCTTGAGAAATTTCAAGCTATCATGGAGATGCCTCCACCAAAGAACATTAGTCAGATGAGAGGACTTCAAGGTAGACTACAATCCATTTGGCACTTCATTGCACAACTAGCTAATAAGTCATAGCCATTCATCAAAACTCTACATAGAGGTGTGACTCATGAGTGGAACAAAGAATGTGACAGAGGTCTCACTCAAATCAACCAATATCTTGCAAATCCACCAATCTTGATGCCTCCTATTCATGGGAAGCCACTCATCCTTTATATTTCAGCTACAAACACATCTTTGGGTGCTCTGTTGGCTCAAGAAGACCAAAATAACAAGGAAAGAGCCATTTATTACATCAATAGAACTCTAGTCTCTTATGAGATGAACTATTCAATCATTGAAAAAGCTTGTCTAGCAGTGGTATTTTATTCACAAAAATTATGACACTATATGATTTCTCACACTACAAGACTCATTGCTAAAATTGATCCATTAAAGTACTTACTCAGCAAAGCTTCCCTCATAGGTAGGCTGGAAAAATGGGTCATGATACCCAGTGAGTTTGACATTGAGTATGTATAGAGAAAGGCCATTAAAGGACAAGTGATTGCAAATCAGTTGGTAGAAGCTCCTCTCAAGGATCATCAACCATTGAAAATTGAATTTCTAGATGAATCCATAATGCTTCTCACACATCAAACATGGAACATGTTCTTCGATGGATCTTTCACCCAGCAAGGGTCGAGTGCCGGAATACTATTTGTCACATCATAGAGATACTCTTTACCAAAGGCATATAAGATGTTGTTCCCTTGCATAAATAACATCATTGAATATGAATATTTAATCAATGGTATGAAGATAGCCATTGAATGGCATGTGGATGAACTTAAGGTCTTTGGAGACTCCCAATTGGTCATCAATCAGGTTAATGATATTTATCAAATGAAGGATGAAAAGTTGGTACCCTATAAATAGATGGTGGACGATCTAAAAAAGTACTTTGCACATGTTACCTTCCAGTAGATTCCAAGAGAAGATAATAAAGTAGCTGATGCCATGGCTACTCTTGCCTCCATGCTACAGATGCTAGAAAATGACTTCAGACATGAATTCCCATTGGAGACATTACGCTAGCTAGCCTACAATACCCCTGAATGTAAGATGATCTATTTAGTCATTGGACATGATTCATCTCGCTACCATCATATCTACTCCCACCTCTAGGACCAAATTATCCCAGACACTTATACTCAGAATGAAAAATGTCACCTAATCCATAGTGCTTCATGATATGTCATAGTGGCTAATGACTTGTATAGGTGAGGTCTAGATGGTACCCTCCTTAGGTGTCTAGAACCCGATGATTCCAAAAGTGTGTTAGCTGAGGTGCATGAAGGAATCTATGGTTCTCATTCGAGTGGCCTAACATTAGCTCATAAACTTATTAGAGCTGGTTACTATTGGCTGGATATGGAAAAAGAAGCTATACAATATGCCAAATCTTGCAAACAGTTTCAGCTTCACAGAAATTTGATCCATGCTCTTGCCAAGGAGCTCATTCCCTTCATCAGTTTTTGGCCATTTCAGCAATGGGCCTTTGATTTGGTGGGTTAGATCCATCCTTCTTCCTCAGGAGGGCACAAGTTCATTATCACAGCCACAAATTATTTTACTAAGTGGGTTGAGGCAGTGCCTCTAGCCATAGCTGATGGCAAATCTATAGCCAGTTTCATACTGAATTACATCATCTGTAGATATGGTGTACCCTCCTCAATAATCACTAACAATGGGGGGAAATTCAAGAACAAGGATCTAAAGGAGTTATGTACTAAGTTTAGAATCATCCAACATTGGTCCTCAATCTATTATCCCTAGGGTAATGGACAGGCAGAAGCTTCCAACAAGACAATCCTCAAGATTCTGCATAGAACAATTCATGAATCTGGTAGAGATTGGCACCTCCAGATTAATCTAGCTTTATGGGCCTACTGAAAAAGCATTCAAACTCCAATAGGGGCCATGCCCTTTGCCTTAGTTTATTGCATGGATGTTGTGTTTCCTATTGAGGCCGAGATTCCTACATTACGAGTCTCTTTGAAAACCTCATTACTGATGAAGACATTAGAATATCTCAGCTACAAGAGCTAGAGTTACTGGATGAACATCGGCAAGTGGCATTCGATCATCTAAGAACATACCAGAAAAGAATGTCTAAGAGATACAATAAGAAAGTCAGACCAAGGGGATTCCAAGTGGGTGATCTCATCCTGAGAGAAAACCCCAAGAATCAACAACAGCGGATACAGAAGGGAAACTTTGAACCAAACTAGTTCGATCCATACATTATCACTGCAACATTTGGGTCTGGTGCTTACTGACTATCTACTACTGAAGGAGAATAGCTCAAAGAGTCGATCAATGCTCTACACCTGAAAATATTCTATAGCTGAGACATCTTTGTATGCTCATGTACATACTCTATTATGAAAAAATCATAAAAATTGCAAAATATCCTAAAAAAATGATCATCTTAGTGAAAACCTGGTAAATAGGTGCTTTGATGTATCTATTATCCTAGTGAAAACTTGGTAAATAGGCGCCTTGATAATACTAAAAAAAATAATTGAAAAATACAAAAAAAATTGAAAATTCACAAATACAAAAAAAATAAAAAAAGAGAAAAGTACAAAAAAATTGAAAAAGAAAAAATGTGTCATTGATGAAAACTTGGCAAACAGGTGTCACGGTAGAAAAAATAGAATCTCTACCAAGATGGTGAAAACCTAGTAAACAGGTGCCTCTTGTTCCCCAATGCTATACCTATTGCGGCACCACTCAGCTCTTGCTTTCCTAGTTTAGTTTTCTTTCTCGCTTTAGTTTGCTTTCCTACTTTAGTTTGCTAGCTCATGCACTTGCTCTCAGTTATCTTCAAGATTTTTCTCGACTCTACATGGATTGAAACTGGTCACACTTGGGGGCACCTTCCTGGTCTAGGGGGCATTGTCCTATCATTTTTAGAGGATTTTCCTTGCATCAATCACCAGTGGTTCTCATTGTGTTTGCCTACTGATGCCTAGCTACTTTTGAGATTTCTCTCCTTAAGGATCTCTCATGTATCAATCACCAGTGGTTCTCACTATGTCTTCCTACTGATACCTAGCTATTGCTTGGATCTCTCTTCTTGAGGATCCCTCATACATCAGTCACCAGTGGCTCTTGCTGTGTCTACCTACTGATGTTTAGTTCGCTCTCAGATCTCTCTCCTTGAGGATCTCTTGTATTAGTCACCAGTGGTTCTCACCATGTCTACCTGCTGATACTTCGTTAGTACTCTGATTTATCCTTGAGACCATCTCTTGCGTCAGTCACTAGTAGTTCTCACTGTGTCTACCTACTGTTGCCATCCTATTGAGACTTCTCGCACTATGTACTTCTGATCCAACATCAATCCACTGAAACTAAAACTAAAAATTAGATTTGTAACTCTCTAAAGCATGCTTAGCTTTTCTTTTGTGTTGTCCTTTCACTTTATCATTCCTCCTCAAGAAACTCTAAGATGTCTCTCTTGACTAAGAGAAGCAAAAACTGGGGGCATGATCTTTTCTTTGCTTTCTATTTGCTGGTTTAGTTCCAATGTTCCAATGATCCAATGAATCTATCTAAAAGGGGTGTCCACTATAAGAGCCTTCATCTCGTATTGGATGGCCATGTGTACCTCGACTCCTTTTATATGGAAACTTTGGTTAGGTTGGTTCTTCTCCTTGTTTGTTTGAGCAACTTCTTTTTGCTATAAGTGAAATTGCAAATGCTCATCCTGTAAAGTGAATGTAAGGGTCACTGTGAGTACCTTGACATGCTTATCCTTCACTTAGCAAAAGGAAGAAACTCTCACGTGTCTAGTATGTTTGTACGCAAACAACATTCAAGTCATTCTAGCAACTATACTTTGATGCTTATGTTAACTTGCTAAATCAAAAGGAATAGGTGTGCCAGTCATTCTGGCTTCTTGTGCCTGAATGCTTACACCTCATTCTGACAAATCTAAGACTAATGTCATATTCAGATTCTTGTGATTGCAATGTCAGTGAGGGTTGTATGGCATCCTATGAGTTCCCATTACTAAAAACTCTATGATGATAACCTAATGGGTCCAACAACCAAGTCCTAGGGTTTTCATTTAGCTTAGACCTATATTTTCATTCTAGGCTTGCATTGAGATGGTGTTTTGATGTTCACTTGATTGTCTTCTTCTGGATTCACTCACCGAGGTTTCTCATCTTCAGTCTCGGGTTCATCTTAGCTGCACAAGTGTCTAATCCTCATTCTCAATCTTCGAACATTCTTTTGGTTAGTACCTGTCATGTATTGCAACATCCTGCATGAGATGATTAGTACCATACACATTGCATTTCCATTTGCATCCAGAAACTCATATGCATATATTTTACATCTACATATTCATATACATGTGCATCCATTATAAGCATAAATCAAATCATACATTGCATTTATTCATCTACCATCTATCATTGCATTTCACATTGCATACTCATATAGAAAATGAAACATGTGCACATTCACTTGCATATACATAAAGGAATCATGTGCATCTCATATCTAATCCATTCATCTAATCATATAGGAAACATCTCATAACACATAAACAAATCTAAAGCAATATATACACAAATACAACGATGCCAAAAGTTGAGCTCATATATATATCGATTAATCAATGTCAATACAATCAAAATAATGGTGCTACTCGAGCACAATCTATCAAAAATGGGGTAGTACATCAATGTATATCAAGGTCTAATCTAACTCGGCCCACTACCACCTAGAGGAGGTGGAGGTGGTGCTCCTTGTGGTGGTGGTGCCTATGGAGGTGGTCCCTATGGAACTACCTGTGCCCCAGCATACTCTGAGGATGGCAAAACCTACTTCGCTAAGTCCAACACTACACCCACATACGCTATGTAATAATATGCTGACTGTGTAGCCTCATATCTAGCCTCAAGTTGTGCCCTAGATAGTACCTCCTGTAGCCCTATGATCTCTCAATCTGGCTCTACTACTCAGGTCTCCTACACAATGACCTATGTGTGGAACTCATCTTTCTCCCACTGTACCTATCTAATTCTCTCTTGGCTCTTCCGAAGAGCCTCCTGTAATTGTGGGACCTGCCCTCCTGCAGGTGGATCCTATGCTACCTGATCCTGTATGTCTGTATCATCAACCTATGCCCCCTTGTCACAAGGCAACTACTGAGATGTGTCCCCAGTCCTCTACCTAGTGGACCTATTATGGGTCCTGTTGCCACCAACACCTACATCTGACCCCATCTTCCTCGCAAGAATAGGAATTTTCCCAGTCCTCGGTCTCAATACCCTCTACTACTTTTGTTGAGCAACCTACTGCTGTGCAGGCTGTTGCTATGGTATCTGTTATTGTGCTAGTACCTATTGTAGTTGTGCCTACTATTGCATAGGCTAGTGAACTACCTGATGTACTCGCTAGTCCATGCTAGTTGGATCTGTGAACCTAGGGTACAGATGTGCCAAGATGTAATCCCTGTATGTAGGCGTCATCCCTACATTGGTCACATTCTCCATATACTCCCATTGAGCTAGTGGTATTTGTGCATCAATCATACATCTACCTTGGTCTAATCTCAGCTGCCAGCCCTTCTTTGTCTCATTGATGAATTGGGCATAGGTACAATACTCTTGGGAGACATCCTGTGGTCTCTCAAACTGTCATAAGACTTGTGTGAGAAAGAAGTGCTCAATGATAGAAATGGTATGTCTGATCAAAGGATGTGAGAACAACATATGTGGGAGTTCCTATTGAGCATCATCCCATATCTCTGTAGCTGCCCATGGTCTCCATATAACTGCAATGATGTCATCTAGCTGCCTGCACCACTACTCTATCTTACCTAGTGCTAGTTGGGTCATAGGTCCGGCATACCTATATATATAAGCTCTAAGGGCTGTCGAGTATCATGGAAGATTGGCCTACATATGGGGAGATGCTCCTAGGCCTAGATTTGTAGAATGAAAACACTTGCGGCCATGGTCTACACACTCCGATACATGATCTCGTGCATCTCATGGTACATCTGTGTGAGCATGCACTTGCCCCATCCAAATCTCATTGGTGGCTGCTCTAGCATCTACTACAATGTACATCCCCATCCGTACTCTAAATCGTGTTGTCCTCTATTTGACATCAGGTAACAACTCAAGAATACTGCTAGGACGAATGCTAATCTATGCCTTGCTCCATATTGGCTGATCAGCTCATCCCATGAGATGGCCCGACCCATCACTAGATCATTTTGAAAGATGGCCCTTAGTGCCAGTGTGCTCACTCTCAGCTGAATGTCATACTCCATGTGAACCCCATGGAATGGTATCTCAGAATCCTATAGATGTCCTCAGGGGTGATGGTCATCTCCCCCATAGGCAAGTGGAAGGTGTTCATCTCCAAGTGGAAACACTTGACCAATGCACCTAGTAGCCCATGATTCACCCAAATGTCAGGTATATCACGTAGAAAAGTCAGGCCCAATCCATCGATGTGAGCACCCTCAGCATCACTCAACCTCTGTACTAGCTCACCTATGACCGAGTGGTGGGATTGGAATGCAATATCTGGGAAGTCAACCTGCAATGCAAGTGACGACATTTGATTAGTATCTCAATCATGATGACTTTTCAAAGCAATAACAACAAGTGAGGTTATGCATCTATCCTCAACACGAGTCTTGGACGCTCTAATTGGCCAATTTTTTAGAAAATTGGACACTGACTCTAAAATGTTGCAATAGATTCCCACGTGAGGAAACTATTCCCCCGTTTGAGATTTCTCTAGTGCATGAAAGGGTATCCTTGCTCATGCAAGAGTTCATCACTAAGGATGAAATCTCACGCGGCATCGCCGAAAACCTCTCATGAGCTCGCCGAGGAGCCCCGGGCAATGAGTCCCTAACCCTCATGAGGAAACCGTTTCCACGCACGAGAGGTGACTTGGACCGGAGCAAGGCAATAGTTTCCTCACATGACATTGGATGAACTAAGCCCTAAAAATGCTTAAAATATACCTAAATCTCCTAGAACGCATTAAAAATTTGAAATGCGAGATTGTTATTCGACTGCTTATAGGTGCCATTGGGAGTGCTCAAATCGATGCAAATGCACTGGCACGTTCTCCATCACTCTCAAAGCTCTCAAATTCACTAAAGACAAAAGTGAATAATGAATTGAAAATGACCCCTCTAGGCCTTATATAGCTTTTGACCTAATTTTCAAAAGTGCTCTATTTTGCACAAAAACTTCACTCTTGGTTAAATCGACCATTCTGAACCCATTTTTGGGATCAAAATTGAAATCTGACATTCCTAGGTAGCTCAAAATCGTGTTTTAAATTTTTGGGACCATCATGATCGAATGCTTGTGCAGTCAACCTTTTGGTGACATTTTCTTACCAGAATCTTATCTCATTATCTTTTTCTCGAGATCTTCAATGTTTTCATCAAAAGTGAACTATAGTCAAGTCTAGTCAACTATGGTCAAACTTGGTCAATAGGACCTCCAAGCTGCTCCTACAACTTCTCAATTCTTCTGTGATCTATTATGAGTTCCTCTAGATCTTTGATTTTATCTATGTCTGCAATCTTTTACTGTCAATCATCTTTCTGACGTGTCATCTTTCGATTTCTCTCCTGAGGGGGTAGGATGATTGCATCATTGTCTCGAATTAGTCTGATCTGAATCAAAACTCCTCATCACTTGGGGCATCTTTTCACTAGGGGCATCTTTGGGCCTCACATCTTGTCATCTTGTCATCTATCTTTTAGGTATCTGAGCAATCTAACTTGGATCCTCAAGGATCAAGCTTCATTCTAGAGATGGTTCTCAAAATCTCATTAGGTATTGGGGCAATCTAACCCTAATCCCTAAAAGTCAAGCTTCATTTTGGAGATGGCTCTCGAAAAATCTTTTTGATCATTATTTAGGAAATCTAACCCAAGTCTCAGAGGACTAAGATTCGCTCTGGAGATAGTCCTAAATCTGCATCAGCTATCATTTAATCAATAGGTATTGGGGCAATCTAACCCTGAATCCTAAAGATTGAGCCTCATTTTGGGGACAGTCTTCTCTCAAGTGGTAATCTGGCCATTGTCTTCACAATCTAACTTAGACTTCGGAGAATCAAGCTTCATTCTGGAGATGGTTCTATAGCTCGATCTGATCGGTGTCTTGGCATTCTAACCTCGACTTCTAAGGGTTAAACTCTATTCTGGAGATAATCCTGAAACCTCATCATTTGTCACATCAGACTATTCTTTGAATCAATGCACTCCTCGCACATAAATTCAAAGAGGGGCAAAATGTAATACCCCAAAATTGGCACCTTACAATTCTAATCAATTTTGGTGCATTCCTTTGAATTTCTACATCATCGAAGTCCTATTATACTAGGTAATTTTGTCTCCTAATTAACTTTATTTGACTTGGTGTCAAATGTAAAAAACCCTAAATTTGCATTAATCATACACTATATTTAATTCCTAAATATTTCACATTTATTGGCTAAATAATCTCTATGATTAATTAATTTAATTCTAAAGTCCTAGTGCTTTTAATTAAATTAATTCCACCCCTTTAGCTAATACACATCAAAGGGATTAATAATTCTTTAATTCTCTAAATGAAATATCCCACTTAAATTTAATTATTCAAAATTATTTGAAGAGTCACCCATATGTGGCAATATTTCATTTATTTTATTAAAGAATTCCTTCAATTTGTCTCACCTTCCTCCATGGAGATGAAAAGTCAGCCGTTTCTTTCCAAGAAACTCTTCATCCTTCTCTCGAGCTCTTCTATATTATGAACCTTTTTTTCCTCATTTGGGGAGGCAATTTTGAGAGTACCAAAACTATAAAGAATTGATGTCTCAATTTTCTCATGTTTTCAAACTTTTTATTTGCATATTTAGAATAATTTGCATTGTTAGTATAATTACATTCTCATCTTTAATATAGTTTTCTTATCAAGTTCTTAGTCTAATTCTCATTGCACTTTTCAAGCTTTAGATTAAATCTACATTCTCATATTTCTTTCAAGTTTATAGCTTAATTTGCATTCTCAATTCTAGCTAAAATTCAATTGCATTCATGCTTAGCTTTGAAAATCCTCCATTTTAGTGATTGGTCTATGGTTGTTGGGCTCTTGAATCTGAGAGTAATTCAAACACCCCACCTAAATAGGAGGTGATAGGTTGATTCAATCGATTTTGCGAAGTGAATAATTCATATTCATTGTCGTAATTCATTCATTGAGGAATGACTATGTCATGTCTATGGCTGAATTTGAGGTCAACATTCAGACATAAACAAAAACAAGCATGCATTTCTCAGTCTACTACTGAAGCGGAGTATGTTGCTGTTGCTGCAAATTGTTCAAATATTGCTTGGATTAGACAAGTGTTGGAAGGAATGAATGAGGTAATCAATGACCCAGTGATTATATATTGTGACAACACTAGTGCTATAAATATCTCTAAGAATCCTATGATGCATCCAAAGACCAAACATATATCTATTAAGTATCACTACTTGAGAGAACAATTTCAAGAGAAGCATGTGAAATTGGAATTTGTAACATCTAAGAAACAACTTGCTGATATATTTACCAAACCCTTACCGAAGGACACCTTTGAATATTTGAGGACTAGACTTGGGGTCCATCCCCTATCTACCATTCACTAAGGTGATCTGGAGGTTGCATCAACCTATACTTATCAAAAGATCATTCATGTTTATGCACATAGCTCACACTTTGGATTTTTTCTAAGGTTGTGAAAGATTGTAGATGGAACAAAAAATTTGTTTATTTGTACACTAAAGGTACTTGATATGAACCGAATGACAGAGAATTACTTGGTTGCTAAAGAGATATTTGTATATTTTCTTTGGCATTATTGTCAAAGACAGAGAAGTCCAAAGAGAATGAATATGAAAAATCAGTTAACTGAGAACACAGAGAAAGAGAGACTTGAATATTTGTTGCTAAGAACAAAGGGAATCTGAGAACTGTAAAAGATCAAATCTGTAGGGAGATTATGCATGTAATTCTATTATGTTTTGTAGTGATTAAACATATTAAATATCAAGCTAGGGAGAGCTTACCGAGCTACAACATTTACTTACATAGTTGTAGAATACATGTTTGGTATGTGTATGACATATTTTCATATTTCTCGTGTTTCCATCAATGCCAAAGGGAGAGATTGATGAACTACAACTGATTGAATATCTGATGAACTAAAGAAATAGTGATTAGAGATCATAGAGCTACTGTAATGATATGTAAGATGATTAAATTAGTCAATATGTTGTCATTGATGTCAATTAGTTTTGATAGTACTTATCATGTTAGTTACAAATATATGAACATCTATTGAAGGAAGAAAAGATGAAGAACAAAGATATCTACACGAGGAAAAGATGGATATGACAGATAAGGATAAGGTAAACATTGGGTAACTTATTGACGAGTCTATGGCTTTATATTGTTGACTTGAGCATGTTACAATAATCTATTATGAAGAAGAGATTTGAAATTGAACAAGTCAATGTGGTCGGTAATTGAAGATTTCTATATACACTGAGCCAGTGCAGTGTATACCAAGTGACAGTATTAACTGAGCTAGTTAGCTAGTTATCACTGACACATTTCTATATCAATTGAGTATGGATGAAAACATTAAATGTTAAGAACAACTGACTGAATTTGATGAGCTAGAAATTGTTATGATTTCGAGGTTAAGGATAAAGTTTTTTTATGAGATCCATGACTGACAAAATTTAGAGAAGATCTAAAGGATGAGATTGAGACATGTTAATGACACATCTGTCAAGGAAGGTTTAAGAAACAAAATGGACGAAGGAGATTAAGAGGCAAAATCTAATGGCTGATATGAAAATGTTTTACTTGTCTATATAAGAGATATGAGTTTCATTATTGAAATATGTCAGGAAGGAGACTGCAGAGATTTTGTGTGCATACTTTATTCATGCATGCCTAATCAAACTAGTTATTGAAAGAACCGAGCTGCAGACATTACCAAGTGAAAGTAAGCTGAGAAATATTGAGGAAGTGAATTTGATTAATGATCAAAGGATTTGTATGGGCTTAGCATAGATTTGAATATTTGGAATTGATTTGTATTTGAATCAAATCAGTACCATATCATTTTAACCATTGATTTAGAAAATCTCTTAACCAAGTGGACTTAGCAGTCTTATGTACTACCCTATGACATTCAATGAATGTAAAGTGTTATATTGTTGACCCCATAGTGAATGCTGGTCAAAAGTTAACTGTTAGTGATAAATCCTCTAACCATGTCGCACCTAACAGTGTGCATTGTAACCTTTAACATGGTTGGCTCTTCACCGAGCTCACTTCAGAAGAGTGAAAATTTTTGGGTTACCGGTCCCAGGTGTTTTTTCCCTTAACAGGGTTTCCACGTTAAATCATTGTTTTATGTGTTATATTTTATGATTGTTTTTTCTATCATACTTTACATACTGCATAGTTGATTTAGTTGGTAATCACAGTTGGATAATTACTGGTAATCGGTAAACTGGACAGATAGATTGATATTTTGTGTTACCGAGCTACATAATTTGTTGGAATTGTTTTGTAAGGTACATATTTGGATTTGGGACTATAGGATAACTAATCTAACTAATTCACCCCCCCTCTCAATTATTCTAACAATAACATCTATACTCCTCATTCATACCTACAATGGGGTCTCCTTCACACCTATTAAAATGCTGACAAAAAATCACCTCGATGTTATCTTTTCACATATCAAATGAATCCATTTGAAAAACCTATCTATGTAGTAGGGTAGTACAGAGAAAAATCTTTCCAATGAATATAATGTTAATATATATTAAGTTTATTATAAGATTGTATTTTTTGTTTTACTAAACATAGATATTTCACCATATGTCTACCTCTATATTTGACGCTTATAGAAAAATAGTAAATGAGAGAAAAAAAAATCTAAAAAATATCTATGCCCTAGGTATTTAAGTTCTCTTTCTATAAAAAAAAATAAAAATGAAATTGGATGAATACACGACAAGTTATAAGCTATGTAGTAAAGGTATGTCAATATTATAGTTTAGTCAACTTCAAACATTAATAAAATATGCAATAATCATGATAATATAATAAAACTAATTGCATGCCCTCTGTATGGATGTTACAAAACTAAATTTGAAATAAGCACATTGATATCTATTTTAGAAAAAAGTTATGCTCTATGAAAACAATGTAACTCTTTGAAAATGGTGTTTTCAGCAACATACCATTTTTTGTGGGAGAAAGAAAAAATCATTCAAATCAATTCAAAAATAAAAGT
The DNA here is from genome assembly GCA_027943335.1 of Chamaecyparis obtusa. Lineage (NCBI taxonomy): Eukaryota > Viridiplantae > Streptophyta > Pinopsida > Cupressales > Cupressaceae > Chamaecyparis > Chamaecyparis obtusa. The sequence continues at coordinate 1,990,368 of BSBK01004115.1, forward strand.
AAAAAATATATTTAAAATCTAGATAGAAATTTCTAAAAGACTCTAATTTACTTCATCTTTCGATTTCAAACGGTCTAACTACAATATGCATCCGAATCTGATTTTTTTTTTCAAAATGTAGAGTTTAGTGTCCATTCAGGCAAAAAAGTGTAACCCACTATTGTGGGTTCACCCAAGGATTTAAAATTACAACAAAATAAGAACTCAGTTAATAGATTTACTTAGGTATGCTAAAACCACTCTATTAAGAGATTTACCTTGATTCACCTATTAGAATGTCTTAGTACCTAATCCTTCAGTTTGCACTGTAATGTTGATAACAGATCTTCTCCTTCCAATATAGATTTGATCTTCTCTATCAAATATATATCTCAATTTTTTCCTTCACTACTTAGCTCGGTCACTGATCTCTATTTATGATTATGAAAGCACTTCTCTATTTTGCATGTATGAGATCCTTTTCATACTCATACTCTTCTTCTATGCTCCTTAAAACATTTTAGGGTTCGGATCTCATCTTATATAAACAATAGATCAACTCCTTGAATTGAGATCTATGATATGGATTGTCCACTTATGTTGCTTAACCATTCCCTAATTTTGATTGGTTACATGAATTACATAGGGATTAATGATTACAATTCTCATGCATAATTAACTTCATGATTTCCTCAACAAACAATAAATATCATGTAGATGTAGGCAAAAATGGTTTAAACCTAAGTGTTTATGCAATTACAAACACATATGTCAAATCTAGCTTACTCGACATTTGATATCTCTGGCACTCAGCACTTACTATTCTCCTTTACTGGCACTCGACACTAGCATATCTACACAACTCGGCATAAAATAGCTCGGCTAATACTAAATTACTTGGTGACCTCTGACTTGCTCAGTAGTAACTACTTCTCGGTAAATGTACAATATACATGACTCGACCTATAAATGATGACTCGGTCATAGTGATGACCGACCAACATTTCCTAGAAAATGACTAAGTGTAAGACACTAATAGACAACAAAACTTAGGGATCAATAGGTTCTTGTATGCAAATGTTTTTATTGATTATAATAATTTGAGTACCAAGGATATCCAAGATTAATCAGAGACGTTCAATATCTTTGTGTCATATATTTTCTTGGTTACCTCAAGGAGAAATTAAATTCATGTAGATAAAATCATAGTAATAAGACTAAACCATTTGATCACAAAGGAGTCAAATAATTAACATACTCATATAAGGTATAGATATAAATATTATCTAATAGAGTGATGCAAAACCATTAAAGAAGTAGGAGATTAACTCCATTTCCAAATAGAGGGAAGGAATTGATCATATCCTTTTCTTGACAACATAAAAGTTTATCCCATTCAAAGAATCATTTCATTTCAAGTTGTAGGAGTAGATGTAGGAGCTAGGATTTAATTTAGTTTCATTTTAATCACCTTATGCCAATGAGGAGTAGAACAATGGAGATACAAGTGAATAAAAATTATAATATTCTTAATCAAATTGAAGGTACACCCGCCTTGTTCTAGCAGAGCTAGAAGTATAGGGGAATTTGATCATTTACATCAATTGTGTTCATTAGCATTAAAGATTCACTTTTGAACCTAAACATAAGGCTTGACATAACTTTAGAGTTTGAAAACCTAAAATTTTAAGCTCCAACACCACTATTACATTATCATCAACTAAGGTTGAGTATAAAAGAAAAAATAAATAAGTAGAGTTTTGATCATCAACATCACTAGCCCAATCTGAGGTAATGAAGCTCACAATCTAAGTAGAATCTAATGATGTTGTTCCCAATCCTACTATTTATGATGAAGATGGTATTGATCTTGTTATTGATATCACTCCATATTCTACTCCTACTCCATCTATACCTAGTTGATATTTATGGTCTCACATAGTTCTTCGGGATGTTGGTCCTCTTCTTAGTGATCCCACAACTACATGCAACATTTGTACACACTTTAGGTATCAACATTTTGAGTCATGCAGTTTCTATTAATACTTATAATTTTTTTGATTCTTCAAGTGTTCTGAAATGGGATGATTCTATAATAGAGGAGTATTCCTCTTTCATGAAGAATCACACTTGGGATTTGGTTCCTCTTCCTAAGGGAAGAAATTTGGTTGGGTACAAGTGGGTGTATCATACCAAATTTGCAGCTGGTGGTTCTATTGATAATTATAAGGCTCATCTAGTGGCTAATAGATTCTCTTACATTGTGGGTGTTGACTATTTTGAGGCTTTTTATTATATAATCAAGATGGATTCTTTTCATCTTATTCTTTCTATTTCTACATCTTAGATTCAATTAGTGTATCAGATGGATGCTAAGAGTACCTTATTGCATGTTGATCTTCAATATGAGATCTATATGGTGGCTAAGAGATCCATATGGAGCAGTCACCAGGATCTATGTAGGATTCTTCACTTGTTTGCAAGCTACATTGTTCATTGTATGGTGTCAAAAAATATAGTTGATCTTGACATGAGAAGATGGATGGATTTTTGGTTGCTTCTAGATTCACTAGATGTCTCTTCGATTCTACAGTTTACATTCAAAAGAATAGAGGGATCTTCTCACTGTTGTTCTCTATGTGGATGACTTAATTCTCATAATAAATTTTTCTACCATGATTGGGGATACTTAGCAAGCTTTGATGTAGCATTTTTATATGTCCTACCTTGGCTTGTTGTAGTACTTCCTTGGTCTCTAGGTTTTTCATTCTTCTACTACTATTTCTATCTTTTAGTAGAAGTATGATCTTGATATGATTTAGATATTTTTGATGGATTATTGTAAGCCAACCCCTAATCCTTTTCAATGAGGGGTTGTGATGTCTACCAATATCACTAGTACATTAGTTGATTCTACCTTGTACATAGGTAGTTAGTTAGTAGCCTTCTGTACTTGACACATAGTTGTCCTGAAATTTCCTTTGCAATTGGTCTTGTCTCCCCATTTTCTCAATATCCTTCTAAGAGTCATTAGAAGGTGTCCAGTCATATCTTGAGGTACATTAATGCACTACATTGTTTGGAATTCAATAAACATTAAGCACTATTGAGAATGTGGGCTTCATCGAATCAGATTAGGTTGGTGATGTTGATGATCAAAAGCCTACTTCTAGCTTTGTCTTTTGTCTTGGTTTTGGTCTAGTTGCTTGTTCTTGCAAGAAGAAAATTATCATTTCATTATCTTCAACTAAGGTTGAGTATCAAGGAGTGGTCTTGGCTAGTTAGTAGGTTCTTTGGCTTTGATAGTTGATAGATGAGTTTGGATTTCCTTTTGATCATTCCACTACTCTTTGGTTTGGTAATCAACCTGTCATACACATTTCTCACAACCAAGTGGAGTATCAATGTACCAAGCATATTAAGATCATAATGCACTTAATTTAGTATCTCATCTAGGATGGTGTTATATATTTTTAGTATTTGCATACGAAGTAGCAAGTTGTGAATATCTTCACTAAGCATTTGGCATCTCCTTGCTATCTTTAGTTGTGATCAATGTTAGAGGTGAAGAAAGTTGTCCTTAGGGGGTCTTGAGTCCTTCAATTTACTTTTTATTTTTATATTAGTGTGTTTTCTCTCTTTTGGGGAGGATTTTCTCCTACATGGATTTTTTCATTTTCTCCATTTGTGAGAGTTTTATATTTTATTGCATTTTAGTTGTACATGGATACCTAAAATAACATTATGGATGAGACTCATAATGCATCTCATATTTCATATTGTATTTTTATTCACTAATTGCAACTTTTTCACATTTCTCCCTAAGTTGTACTTAAGGGGAGGTGTTGGTGTACGTATTTATGTTGTAAACAATATCTTAAGTCTACTTATGGAATAGATTACTTCTAGATGCATATAGTTACAAATTAGAAAATGGGATCAATAGCATACCATTTTCTAACATTAACTTGTATACATCATGAAGAATGATATTTCCTAAGTAAACTTAAGAACTTTTGTACAACATAAATGACACCAAAAGTTTTTTAACATCATTATGTTGGGTAAGGTGATGCTATGCCAAGAATATATGATAGTTCTAGAGGTTTTCACTTTGTTTTGATTAATATTGGCTAATAAGCATTAACAATATTATCTTTTGGGGCTGATTAAGGATGTTTTAGTCCTTGCGATAGTATGAAATGATTTTGGCAAATATTTTGTATCTAGAGGAAGGTATTTTGACATGGTGTGATGCCTCATGTGTTGTATATCCTTCAGGATATCTTGTAGGTTGTGTTTAGTGTTGATGATCTTTATGTTACATGATAAATCTTATTAAGTGAACCTAATGAATGATATTTTGTGTTGTGGATACAAAGGTGAATATCCTTTACAGATTGAGATATGAAAAAGTATGACAATGTATGAGATATTGTAAAGTGAAAAAGCACAAAAGTGTAGATAAGCATAAATGAATTCAATCATAGATATTCACACATTGAGCTATAATTAGCATTGTAGAGAATGAACTTATACTCAGTTCATTTATTATAATCTGTTGTAGTCAGGATATTGCACCTTGCCCTTAAGAAGTGATCTTAAATGATTTGTAGGTCATTGTATCTTTCCCTAAGGTGACACCCCTTAGTTTGCAAATCCTTTTTAGGAGAAGTGACTGATAATGATTAAAATTGATAATGTAAATAATATGTGAAAACCTATTCTAGCCTAGATATAAGCAAGGATTTATCATAATACATCCAATCATCACTTCAAGAGAACTCTTCTTCACAAAAGTAAAAAAAAAGTTAGATAAATAGTAGACAACATGAATGCCTTCATGAAATAATTGATTCCCATGTTCTCCTATCTTCTAAGATCTTGTGTGGATGAAATGTGGGTACTCTTATTTTTGTAGCACAAAGCACAAGAGGCTATGGGGAATGGAGATGGTTTATTGATAAAGGAGATGATGCAAGTATGGAAATATGACAGTTCAATATGGATGGTAATGAACTCTCAAAGATACTAATATGTAAGGGAAATACCTCTAAGGACTCAATTTCACACGTACACAAGATAACTCAAGATCACAACTGCATTTGGAGGTCAAAATGTGAGAATAAAATATATCTTATAGAATCCTTATGAAAGTCAATGGTTGAGATTAAGAGGTGCTAGATGATTGAGTAAGATTCAAGGTTAGGTATGGTTTTGGTAGGAGTGAAGGAGATTAAGAGGTATTAGAAAGTAGTTGGTTAGGATTGAGTATTTAGGTAGGAAAGGTTTTTACTCTATTCCTACGAGGAAAATGAAGAGACATCTAACAAGTGTTGTAAGCTCAAAATTTAGGAGTTGATCTATGTGATTAATGGTGATTGGCTAATATGGAGAGAAAAAGATTTATGAATTTATAAAATAAACAAAGGTGTTTATTCCATAAATATGATAATTAGGAAATGAAGAATGGGTTAATTAAATAAATATAAATTTATTTAATTTTAAGATGGAAAAAGCTAATGAATTATTTAAATAAATAAGAATATTTATTTAAACAATAGTTGAAGAGGTTGATGAGTTATATATGCTGTTCTTTCTATTTTGGCTATTTACTTCTACACTTAAGTTGAATATAATGAATGTTTAATAATTGATATTAAGTCTTAGTGCATGTTGATTCACACCCCCTCCATCTTAGAATCCATAAGTGTTCAACTAGTAAAATTATTTTTATTTGAGTAAAAAATATATTTCTTTATTTATATAAAAAAATATTTTGTTTATTTAAAACTATATTTTCTTTTTCTTGTAATAATGATTTTATTTACACTATTTATTATATTAATTAAATATTGTAATAATAATAATTATTTTTAAAATATAGTCATGTAATTATAATTTCAATAAATACAAAGTATTCTAATATTAACATAATAAATTTGGTGGGGGCTTTGGGTGAGGAGTTTACTTGGAGGGGGTGGTTGTTGTTGTTCTTCACAACCCCTTCCTTTCTCACTGGTTGCTTATGGTAACTGTTTGGTATTGTTTTGGGGTTCTATGGCATTTTTTTTCTTTGGTGCTTTTGGGTATCATGCCTATGCATTTAAGGTAGGGGTTTGTCATTTTTTACAACATTTAGTCTTGACTGACGTTTGATGGCCTCCAACCAAATATTTTTTTGTGAAGATGAAGGGGCATCATTGTTTTTATTTTTGTTGATCTTTAAAGGGGTCATAGATCTCTCTCCAATTTTTGATTTAGTTTTGTGGAGCTTTGGCTCCTGTCTCAAGCTTCGACTAAGGACATTTTTGGAGGTGACAACGTTAACTATTTTTTTATGATCGTTTATCTCTTTTCAAGACTGATTGTGGTCACTCTAACTTGGTGTTGTATGACTATTGGTTTACCAGATAACTTTCCTATATTGGGCTAGTTTTCTATGTGGTTTTGGCATCTCATGGTTGTAGTTTTCTCTAGCAGCTTTCCTTGTTGTAGTGTTGTTGTGGGAGGTTGTTGGCCCTCTTGGTTGTGAATGACAATGCTTTTGGGACCATCACTAGGGGTTTCTTAGGTGAAAGTTTTCGATGGTGGTGTAGCTGAGTGGGGTTAGTGTCTCTAAAGTTGATGGTGGTCTGGGGAATTGCTAGTGTTTTTGCAAGCTATTCTAGTTTTTTGGTTTCATCGAAAGATTTGTTGATTGGGGTATGATTTTATTATTTTCTCTCCATACCCTTTTAGTTTTTTGGGTTGAATTTGACTACCTTAATCTTGTTCAGGCTAGATTTTGACATGTATTTTTCATTAAGGAACTATTCTCGTGTTTGAGATGATAATTTTTTGTAGAATATTTTCAAGAGGGTCCCTTTTATTTTCCTTACTTATTTCTTGGTGGGGGCTTGTTGCTCTCCTTCTTTGGTCTCTTCCCTCTTGGCTCATTTAGATGTGGATTTGTTTCCTATGGAGGTGAAGGCTTCAATTTCGAAAGAGATCAAGAATGTATCTTTTTACCAGTTGTGTCCCTCCATTTCTTGTCCCATTGAGGTGGATGATTCTCCTATTAAGGTGGAGAATATTTGGTGGGATATATGGTGCACTTAGATGTTAGTTAGGTTATGGGATCCTTGAAAAACCATTATTTTTTCTCGAGGTTGAGGGAGCCTTTATAAAATCCTTTGTATTAATGTGAGGGGCTTCAGTCATCTATTGTAAGCAGCGTGGGCTTGGTAGATTTTTTGTTTTTTAAGTTATTGATTGCTTGTTATAGTTTGGGTTTTCGTTTGTCTATGCTTTTTCTGTTGCAATTGTCTATTAGAGGGTTCTAGATCCCTTCAAAAAAAATTGATTTGGGCTTTGAGGCCCCTTCAAAACCTATTTGATCCTTAATTAAAAATATAATAAATTTTAAAACTTCTTGATTGATAGCTTAGAAAAAATAGATATCTAAATAAATAATTTTGCTTATACTCAAAATTTTATTTTATTTTATTTTTATTAAAAACATAAATTAATATTTAATTGTTAATCAATATCATAGAATTTAAGTATTTATATATTTTATTATTTATTTAATCCAATATTTTCATGTTTTTATTTTTGATATATATATTTGTAAAATTTAAATTTGAATTGACTTGAATTGATGTCTAGTACTCTCTTCCAAGTTTAAGTGTATGTATAGGTTGCATTAAATTTCTATATAATTTATAATGTTATAAATTTAGTTGAAAGATATTTGTCAAACTTATTGTCATTTAAAATATTTATCTTTATTTTTAATTAATTACAATAGTTTTATTTTTCTATAAAATTGTATGAATGAAAAATATCAATGATCTCTACTTAATAATTATAAGGGTGATAAATATATTATGATTACTTTTTTCCCTTTAATTTTATGCTTATATTTGGACAATGTATTCATACATGTGCATGATGACAAATGCCATACTTTAATATAAAGTCAAGCACATTTACATGCATTTTACATCACCTTTATTTGCATAGGATCCTATGCTTAGTAACACCTCACTTCTAGGACCACATGTTCCTAAATAGTTGATCCATCCTTCTAATTATCAATAATATATGCATTAATTCCTAAACACTAAATTTATCATGGTATATTCCATATATTTTTTCCTATTTCAAGTCTAAAATCATGGCATCTTCTTCATAACTATGAACTAAAGTCACTTAAATTTAAATTTGTTTGTTTTCTCCCTTTGTCATTCTTACTTTAAGCCTATTATGTGCATGTTAATGAAATTTATTTTGTTTTTTATAAAAATATTCATTTTATTCAACACATACATTCAATTATCTCTCATTTTAGGAGCATTTAGAAAGTCAATAAATAGTGATGCATTTGGATTTCGTGCTTAAAAATGAGTGACAAGTCTAATTTCTAGGGAAATTATCTATTGAAAGTCATTAAATTAACATCTCTATTGTTTGACATAAAAAATAATAGTGAGATTCCATTAATTTCAAGTTTTTTTTTCAAGAGATAAATATAGTTAAAAAGACAAAGTGGAACAATATTACAATGTATATGAAAAAGAAATTTGCAAATGACTTTGTGAATTTTTTTGTAAATGTAAATTTATATGATTTTTATTATAGGCTCTATTTTCTTAAATCAAATTAAAATTCAACAATTTAAAATATGATTAAAAGGTTTATTCTTTCATCATCATCATCACACACACACACACACACACACACATATATACATCTATACACACACACACACATGTATGTATGTGTATATGTATATGTACATGTATATGTATACGTACATGTATACATGTATGTGCATGTGCATGTGTGTGTGTGTGTGCTATATATATATATATATATATATATATATATATATATATATATATATATATATATATATATATATATATATATATATATATATATATGTATATATAGCACATCTAGTTTCTATTAATATAAAAATTTTACACTATTTCACAAAAAAATGGTAGGGTGTTGAAGGTCACCCCTCACAAGTCATACGGATAGAGTCCAAAGAGAAAAATAAATATGGGTAGAGCTCAAAACTAGGAACTGTACACACTAAATAGTACACTTCTCTAAGTCATTACTTCCAAGGGAATCCATGAATGGGAAACCTTGAGAAAGTGACCTAGAGCTCCCTAGGCATGGAGTCACAAGGATGTGTATAGTACTCTCAGCTAGAGCTATTGAAGCATGCAACCTTGCTAGTAAACCACACAATGGGAGATTCAAAGAGACAAGGGCAAGAATGCCAATATCCTCAAGAATCAAAAATGGAAATGCAATGCAACTATGCTAAGAATGAAGATGCAAGCTAAGCTATGAAAGGAAAGTATTACAAATCCTTACTAATTAAGCTATGTGAGCTAATCTAGAGCATAAAGGAAAATAAGCTAAATGCCATGAAAGCTTAAGCTAAGAATGCAAGAATGGAAGCTAATGCATGAAGATCTCTAAAAGCTCCAAAGTCTCCAAGAAATCTTACAGCATAAGATTAGTATTCAAAGTTGGGATCCAAGAATGAGAAAAGAGCTCTCCTTTTAAAGGAACTGAAAAGGAATGGACCATGGAGATTAAGAGGCAAAAGATTTAATCAAGGGTGGAGCTTGAAAGAGGAGCAATCCATGTGCACAAATATCCTCCAATGAGAAAATAAGAGTTGACTTTTGTGTTCATATGAGATAAAAAGATCTTTTCTTCTTTTTATAAAATAAGAATAATACTTTATTTGTGCAACTTATGATAAGAGGAAAAGTGGGGGCTTGTTACTTAATAAAAGGGGAGGAAATTCCTTTTAATTAAATAAAGACTTAGGATAAAATGGTTAGCCCATAGAAAATAATCGAATAAATGATAAAATAGGATTTGATCAAGGAAATTGATATAATTTGAAAAATGTTGATTTTTGAAAATATTGATTCAAGGATTTGATAAATTATTGAATGGGGGCCCAAAGTCTAGGTGACCATTTTAGGGTGCATACATTTTCCCCTCTTTGACTAATGTGAGATCGATTTGGGATCACATGCAGTCAAAGAATGGAATTGAAGTGTGAGATCAATTTGGGATCACAAAACAATCCAGGTATGTGTTCGATGGATGGGAACATATCAGGACAAAGATAAGCATAAGCTAACAAAGATAAGCTGAAAGACAAGACCAACACACCCGTGAATAGGAGATTGTCAAGTCTCAAATAAGAGATAAGAATCTCAAGAAAGGTTTGATTGATAAGCTGAATCAAGGATTGAAGCTGATAGGTATTGCCCCCTCGGAATCAAAATTGAAATCAGGTAGAGGAGAAATAGTAAATTGATAAACTTGATCAAGTCACTAGAAATCATAATCAAAGATGAAAGATGATAGGATAACTATCAAGCAGTGAATATATGCCCTCTTTGACTAGGTTTGACTAAAAAAGATATAGGATAAAGATGAAGTCAAACCTTAGAGAGATGAATCGAATGAACGTGAATGAATGACTAGAAGGTTGAAAGAGATGGGGATGAAGAAATGAAGATGCCCCAACAAAGATCAAAGGATCAGGCCTCAAATGGTCAGCCAACTGCACAAAAGGAGAAAAATTGAAATGCAATTTTGACTATCAAGATGAACTCAAATTTTGATTTTGATCCCGAAAATGGATCCAAGACATCGAAATTAGCTAGGGGTGCAATTTTCACAAAATTCTGAGATGTTTTGAAAAGTGGTCAAAAAGTCAAAATGCTATAAAAGGGGGGGAAAAGGTCATTTTCAAAATCATTTGTCTTATTTTGATATTGAGAATTTTTGAGAGCTTAGTGAGAAAAAATGGTCCAGCAAGTGATTTCGATACACAGACATCGATTCGAGTGTGCCTGGTTGCACAGTCGGCTTCCTCAGTATGGTGCCCCAGTAAGTTTTCAAAAAAAACTCACCCTTTGAGTCATTTATGAGCATTTATTTCATTTTAAAACATGTTTTTAATTGTTTTTAAATATTTCAAATTTTTGTTATGTGAAAGTTTGTATGATACTTATAAAGTATCGCACCCCTTCGATATTACTTTTCGTGCGATAGTTCGCAAGTCCACATAGTATCGCACAGGTGTCGAATCCAGTATCACATGATACCAGATGAAACATCATGCAATCCTATGTGAATTATCACACTCAAAGATATTATCACACTGTTACTGAGGAAAATATCACATGATACTTTATCAGAAAATAGTATCGCACTAGTGTAAGAAATATGACATGTTTTAAATTTTTTGAGCAATATGACATGGGTCTAGACAATGTTTGCATTTAAGATGTTTTGTACTAATTTTATACATCCATCATGATATGTTCTGACATTTGGCTTGGGGTTATGGCTTGTAGGAGAACTTTCCAACACTGATTATCAGAGCGTCGAGAGTGACCGGGCTACGCTGTGTCTGAGATCTTGATGATCCGGGATGAGTAGACTTGGGGGATATGGGTTTCAGGTACTTTCTACAGATGCCCCATATTTGGGCAGATCATGGGCTATTGATAGTGCTAGATGAGAGGTGGCATAGTGAGCATAACACCTTTCACTTGCCTACTGGAGAGGCCACAATCACCTTGGAGGATTTCTATCGGATCCTTCGAGTGCCTAGCCATGAAGATCCAGTGAGTATAATCATGTTTATAGATGTTCATAGATGTAAAGTTTCCATATGATAGAAAATGACATGATTTTTTGTTGGCATAGGTATACTATGATCAAGATCTGACCGAGGGACAGTAGGTCATGCAGGACATGTTCTAGGATGTTACCTTTGTTGATAGACACCTCAACTGGGATCGACTAATGGAAGAGTTTGGAAAAGATTTTCCGGTTCCATGCATAGTGTGCTCTATAGTAGCACAAGCACTGATTACCGACAAGAGCCAGAGAGGTTTCCCATTGGGTTGGGGTAGGTTGGTTGCAGATCTAATAGCACACCCACAATGGATGGCATGGGGCCCAGCCATCCTAGTAGACATGTACCATGAGCTCCACAAGATCATTTATAGGGAGAGCAGGACATGGGCATGCAGTGTAGTCTTAGCACAGGTATGGGCATGGGAGCACATCATCGTTGTGTGCCCACATATGCATCCTAGGGAGTGGAGACACCCCTATATCTATAGGTACATAGGATTCCTCTCACATCCATATAGCGGAGATGTGACATACTACCAGAGGCTACTGGACGAGCTCACATCATTTCAGTGGAGACCATACAAGGCCTGTGAGTAGTGGGGTGATCAAGAGTGCGAGATGGGATATATGCTATGCAATCGGCCACTAGTAGGCCACCATTCTGAGATAGTAGAGCACTTTGTCATCTCTCGGGTCTGGAGAAAATTTGGGCAGTAGTAGAGGGTGCCTACAAAGACCACTACATATGCTTGGGTCAGGGATGAGGAGGGACAAGGATGGCTACCGATGTTGGACTACCAGTAGGCAGTACAAGATACCATAGGGATATGCAGGGAGCCATGGGACTATCTCCCAAATATGGAGGATGCAAGTGCAGATGTAGCCTACAGGGTAGAGTGGCAAAAGCATCCATTTCCATGATTCATAGTTCTTGATGCATAGCCGATAGCATAGGGTGGTGATAGAGATGATGGAGATGGGGGAGATAGGGGAGATGGAGTGAGGGTGAGAGAGAGAGGACAAGAATCCAGATTAGGTGGCCAAAAATGGTCACAAAGATAGGGTTCTAAGGATGAGGGAGAGGATGTGGTGAGACCAGCTCACCAACAGGTGGATGCTGGGCAGGATCAGCCTGCAAGGGGAGGAGGGGAGGATCTCAGGGTGAGGATCCATGCTTTGGAGATGGAGATGTAGCAGTTGAGGATTACCATTGCTATGAGAGATTAGCAACTAATGGATCTGCAAGCTGAGATCGAGCGATGGGAGAGGGCAGCATAGGCTAACGCTGTAGAGATCCGATGAGAGGTAGCACGAGCTACTTATTATCATGGTCTCTGCATACAGGTTGTACCTAAGGGACAAAGAGCACCACTCTACTTTGAGAGGGTTGGGAGATCTGACATGGTACCAGATAGGGTAGCAGCACCACCTCCACCACCACCACGTGATGGGGAGAGTCAGACTTAGGTCTAGGGTGATAGATGTATAGAGACATATCTTGGGACATTATCTAGATTTTGGATCCCACATTGTATTTGTATCATGACATTCATCATATATATGAGATTTACTGGATTTATGATATATCTTGTGTATGCATCCCGCTTGTGATGGATGTTTTAGTTTTATATTGTCTTGTGATATTGCTCAAAATGTATGATGTATGCTTATATATGCTCGTAGATGTATGTTTAATTCTCATGGTTATGATATAGACTCATGTTTCTGAAAGTGATCTCTTTGGATATAGATATGATGATAAGATTAACCCCTTGTGATGACAGGAAAAGGAATGTGATGTGAAAGACAAGGAGTGAAAGATATGATCAAGAAGGAGCAAAAGGTGAGTGCAGTCGACCGAAAAGTCCACAAAAGATGAAAGGAGATCTCTCTCTATATGTAAGATGCAAAACTAATTAACATGAACCTAAGAATGCAAGCTACTATGAAAAGTGGTTTACTTGCAAGGTCACAAAGCTTCTAGACTCTAATATTCATCATCAAGCATTATTGGTAGCATCGCAAGACCATACAATACACACTAGTATAACTATGTGAATCTGAATATGATCTATATCAGATAGATATGTGGGAATCCCACCTAGGCATCAAAGACATATAGGTCAAGATGACTAGTGCAGTGAGATTTCCTAAGTTTAATATGGCAAGATTATACTCGCATCGAGACACAAGGAATGTCAAGATGACTATAAGTATGCACTTGTGAAAATAGTCAAGGATAATACCTTGTAGACCTTAATGTCAAGTGGAACAACCATAAATGCTAATGATAGTTAGGACCAACAAAATATACCCACAAGAAAAAAAAGCAATAAAACATGTCCTTGTACCCCTAGTCTTCTAGCTCAACATCATCAAAAACTATTAGGGAGAGAACACTCAGCAAAGAAATCATCATAGATAGCACACAAAGAAATAAAGTCAAACAAGTCTCAGTGAGTCAAGTATTTAAGTGCGTGTGTGTAGGTCATAGAGTCAAACTTTGAGTATCACATCTGCCAGTGAGAAAATATCATATCATGCTAGACTGCGGGTAAGATATCTGATAAGTGTTGAGAAACACTTGATGCTAGGGTAGTGTTGAAAAACATAGTTGAGGTGGTGTTGAAAAACACCATTTGCATGATGTCCTAAAGACCAACACATCCTAGAGACCAAAGCTAACACAGTTATGCTCCCTAGACAAAGACAAAGACCAATTCCAAACCAAGGCAACAAGGTCAAGGTATGATGGAGAAAGGCTAAGTGTCAAGGACACATGCTAAAAGACAAGGGTGTAAAGGCCTCAAGTAGCACCTATTTCCAGGTTTTCACCACTTGGAGAATTTTTTTGATTTTTTCAATTTTTTTGTATTTTTGCTACCAAGGCACCTGTTTCCAGGTTTTCACCAAGGCACTTTTTCTATTTTTTTGAATTTTTTGCAATTTTTGATTTTTTTGTATTTTTTCAAGACTTTATATGCTTTTTAGAATTTTTTCAGCATCATATATGAAAAAAAAAAATTGAAATTTTTTCAGGATCAATAGATATGTACAAAAGATGCCCCCAGATAGAATAGGCATCATGGATAGAACTTCTTGAGGTGCAAAACATTAATAGGCTCAGGGAGCTACTCTCCCTCTTTAGTAGACAACAAATAAGCACCTATCCCAAAAGCAATAGTAATAATGTATGGTCCAAGCCAATTAGGTTCAAATTTCCTCTTTTTCTCTCTATGTTGTTGGTTTTTAGGGTTTTCTCGTAAGACAAGATCTCCCACTTGAAATTCTCTAGGGTGAACCTTCTTGTTGAATGATTTGGACATACGCTTTTGGTAGACCCTCATGTGATCAAATGATGCTTTACACTTCTCATCAAGAAGTTCTAGCTCTTGGAGTCTCATGGCATGGTAGTCTTCATCTATCACTAGACCTTTCAGAGAGACTCTAAGTGAAGGAATCTCCACCTCTAAAGGTAACACTGCTTCAACACCATAAGTGAGGGAAAAAGGAGTAGCCCCTGTTGGAGTATGAATACTCATTCTATAAGCCCATAAGGCTAGATTTATCTATAGATGCCAATCTCTACCATTCTTGTGAATTGTTCTATGGAGAATCTTAAGAATGGTTTTATTCGAAACCTCTGCTTGTCCATTTCCTTGTGGGAAGTAAATGGAGGACCAATGCTATTTTATCTTGAACTTCTTGTAGAGATGTTTAAGGTCCTTTTTTTTAAACTGACCTCCATTGTCAATGATTATTTCAGAAGGCACTCCATACCGAGAGATGACATGGTTCAAAATAAATAGAGAAATTGTCTTGCTCGAGGCAACAGAAAGTGGAACAGCTTCTACCCATTTGGTAAAGTAGTTAGTAGTAGTGATGATGAATTTGTGTCCACTTGATGAGTTGGGATGAAACTTCCCAACAAGGTCAAAGGCCCTGCGCTGAAATGGCCAATAAGAAATAGAAGGAATAAGCTCCCTATTGGAGCATGTATCAGGTTACCATGTTTCTGACACTTTTCGCATGATTTAGCAAAAGCTACTGCATCTGTCTGCATGGTAGGCCAATAGTACCCAGCCCTAAGCAACCTTTGGGCCATGGAAAGACCATTGGAATGTCCTCCACAAATGCCCTCATGAATGTCAGCTAACGCTTAGTTGGACTCATCCTTTTCCAAGCACCTAAGAAGTGTCCCATCTAAACCCCTCCTATACAGATCACCAGAGATAAGGGTGTGGCGAGACAAATTTTGGGTTAAGTTTCTTCATTCAGAATGATTGAAGGTTTTAGGAATAATGCCCTCATGGAGATATGAGAAAATGGCACCATAGCAGGATGACTTGTGGCCAACAAGGGTACAAAAAACTTGGCTTTCTTGAGAGTCATAGATAGGATAGCATAGCTCTTCCACCAGGAATTCAAATTTGGACTCATGTTGTTCTAGCTAAAGGATTGAAGCCAATGTAGCCATAGCATCAACTACTTTATTCTCTGCTCTAGGGATTTGTTGAAATGTAACAAAGGTGAAATATCATCTCAATGAATCAACCATTTTCTTGCAGGGTACCAATTTTTCATCCTTTTTTTGGTATTCTTCATTAACTTGGTTGACTATTAATTGTGAATCCCCATAGATATGCAGCTCTGTGATCCTCCATTATATAGCCATTTTTAATCCATTTGTCAAGGCCTCATATTCAACAATGTTATTTGTGCATGGGAATAATAATTTGTAGGACTTATGGATTGTATACCCATGAGGAGAAATAAATAACACTCCAGCTCCTAAACCATTTTGCATGAAAGAGCCATCAAAGAACATCTTCCATGTTCTTTTAGTCATGTACATTATGTGCTCATCTGGAAATTCAACTTGAATTGGCACTTTATCTTGAATTGGAAAATCAGCCAATTGGTCAGCTATGGCTTTTCATTTTATAGCCTTACGCTCAACATACTCTATGTCAAATTCTGATAAGACCATCATCCACTTAGCAAGTCTACCTATGAGAGCAGCCTTACCAAGAAAATATTTGAGAGGATCAATCTTTGCAGTGAGGTGTATTGTATGCACAAGCATGTAATGTCGCAAATTTTGGGAAGCAAACACCACTACAAGGCAAGATTTTTCAATACTAGTGTAATTAACATCATATGACACAAGAGTATGACTGATGTAGTATATAGCTCTTTCTTTTCTAGTATCATCAAGTTGAGCCAATAATGCCCCCAAGGAAGATTCTATTGCTGAAACATACAATATGAGTGGTTTTCCTAGGATAGGAGGCATTAAGATTGGAGGATTGGCCAAGTACTGCTTGATTTGGTCCATGCTTTGCTAACAATCCTCATTCCAGACACATTTAACCCCTTTGTGCAATGTCTTATTGAAGGGTTGAGCTCTATTAGCCAGTTGTGAGATAAACCTCCTTATAGATTGAAGGTGTCCCTGAAGACTCCTCATTTGGCTAATGTTTTTGGGAGGTGGCATATCCAAGATTGCTTGAACTTTCTCTGGGTCCACCTCTATTCTGAAATGATAAATCTGAGGAGTTTTCTAGAGGTAACTCCAAAAGCACACTTTTTGGGATTTAATCTAAGTTGAAATTGCTCCATACGATCTAGAATGACTTCCAAATTGCCTAGGTGTGTATCTCTTTTTTTAGATTTTGCCAAGGTGTCATCCACATAATCTTCCATATTCTTATGCATCATGTCATGGAAGATAGTTTTCATAGCTCTTTGGTATGTAGCTCTTGCATTCTTTAATCCAAATGGCAAAATGTTCCAGCAATAGGTTCCCCATGCACAAGTGAATGCTGTCTTTTCCTGGTCTTCAAGAGCTATCTTGATTTGATTATACCCAAAAAAAACCATCCATCAATGAATAATTCTCATAACCCATGGTCATGTCCACTATCATGTCTATGTTTGGGAGTGGAAAATCATCCTTTGGGCATGCTTTATTAAGATCTCTAAAATCTATGTAGACACGAATGGACTTGTCATGTTTTGAAACTGGTACAATATTGGATATCCATTTGGCATAATCAATGGCTCTTATAAATCTTTCACTGAGGAGTTTTTCTAGTTCAACTTTGATGAGAAGAGCTATGTGAGGATGCATTTTCCTCAATTTTTGTTTTACTAGTTTTATGCCTGGAGCTATGGAAAAGTGATGCATAATGAGATTAGTGTCCAACCCTGGCATGTCTGAGTAAGTCCAAGAAAAATTAATCTTCTTGCTTTGTAGGAACTTGGTATATGCCTCTTTTTCTTGTGTTGATAGAGATTGAGCCAAATGCACTACTTGTGGAGCCTCTTTTGTATTCAAATTAACTAGCTGTGTAGGCTCAACAAGCATTGAAGATCTATCTTGAAAGCAACTTGGGAGATGATCAAGTACCTTATCCTTAGGTGCCTCGAAGAGGTTTTCACCCTTGGATATGTCCTTTGTTTTTACTTTTTTAGGTTCTGACACCACCACATAGTGGTTTTCGCCATCAGAACTCTTATTCTTTTTTTCTTTTCTTTTCATTTTACAACTAAGGTACTTGATATCTGGTTCTATCATGCTTGTAGTTGGTTCATTGGTGGAAGAGACTACGGGTTCAAGGGCATTTAGGTAACATGCTATCTCATAGTCATTCTAGAAGGTTAAGAGCTAAGGCTCCTGATAGCATTGAGACCAATCAATTAGGTGAGGATTAGCAAGGGGTAGGTCAATGATTGGTTCAATATTGTGGATGCGGATGGTATCACCTTTGGTGATCATAGAGTTAGGGTCTATCAAGTATCCCTCTAAGGTACCCAAATCAGGATTTATCCTACCAAGCAAAGCATCGTCCACTAAAGAAACTTGTAGATTCAAATCCACTAATCCTACACTAGACTCATTAGCTACCTCAGGTTGAGAACCATATGTATGGACAACATCAATGTCCATGTCAATCGTAGAACAATCAGAGAGAGATTCCCACTCATACTCATGTGAGTCCATATCTGAATCCCGATTGGGATGTTTACACCAAGCATATTTACGACATCAAGATGTGGAAGCTTTAATGTCACCAAGGGTAACACCTTCCTAAATGCCATTTGTGTATTGATGTTCTGGAATAGGATCCTCAACATGATCTTCAACAGTGGATTCTTCTTGTTCTAGGCCTGAAACTGTTGGATTGGCAACTGGAGTATCTGAATCTCCCCAAAGGAGATTGGTGGAAGGGACCCAATCTTCACACCTATGTTGTTGATTTTGCAAATTGGGTATGTAGTTTGATTCATCATCAATATCCGTCGTAGCAAGGATAGGAGCAGTTTTCTTGTCAGGACTTTCAAAACCTAGGCCAACTATTTTCTTAGACCTACATCCAAAAAGAGCATGATCGAGTGGTTTAGCCTTAGTGTCTAATCTGTGACTGAGAGGACCATGACCTAGGTAACCCATATTTTTGACCAAAGTGTATCCTCTCCCATAAGTCTTAGGAGATGGGGAGAAATTTTCATTGTGCTTGTATTTTTCCTCTTTGTAAATCCAATCTCTAATAGCCACCTCTTCTTTTTCAGCCTGGATAGGCACTGAGGATTCTACAAATGTACCAAACAAAGTCATGGCTGAAGATGAAGGATGCATCTCTTGTGAAGGTTTTCCATGGGACCTAGGTGAGATTGGCAGTTTAGTAAAGGAGTCAATTTGATACCCCCCACCCCCCCCATACCAAGGTCTATGGACTTGAACTTATTCTTGCACTGCTCTAGAGTTGCATCAAAATCCTCTGCTTCTTTGTTGAGAGGAACATGAGTCCTTGCTAAAATTGCATTTATAGATAATGTGCTATCCCCAGGTATACAGACTTCTACTCCATTATAGGGGAACTTAACACATTAGTGGTAGGTGGATGGCACTGCTTGCATGTCATGGATCCATAGTCTACCAAGTAGGATATTATATGCTAGAGGACCAGCATCAACAATTTGGAACAAAATGTCCTTTTCAACAAGGCCAATCTTGACAGGAAGGATGACCAACCCTTTAGAACTTCTCTCTACCTCATCATAGGCTTTAATGGTAATTTTCTTCTGGGTATCAATAAATTGCTCAGAATAACCCAGTATCTTCAATAGAATCAAAGAACAAATGTTGATCCCAGCACCCCCATCAATCAACACACACCTGACACGGGTCTTGTGAATCATGACTTCGATATGAAGGGCAAGGTTATGTGGATGGCTCAAAGCTTTGTCATCTTCTTCTGAGAATGTTAGGTAATGAGGGCTGGCAAGGTGGTTAACCATGTTCTAGAATTGGTCAACATCTATGTTGTTAGAAACATTTGCTACATGCAAAGCATCC
Organism: Chamaecyparis obtusa; assembly: GCA_027943335.1. Classification (NCBI taxonomy): domain Eukaryota; kingdom Viridiplantae; phylum Streptophyta; class Pinopsida; order Cupressales; family Cupressaceae; genus Chamaecyparis; species Chamaecyparis obtusa. The sequence continues at coordinate 2,010,391 of BSBK01004115.1, forward strand.
TCAAGGATACACTTATGTCTTGGAGAGAATTCCAAGAGTTCAAAGATTAAGATTTGAGCTGGCGTTCTTTGTAACTGGTCAACAAGATTATAGCTCATTTCAGGGTTGAATGGCGACTTGGTGGTGACATTCTTAGATGTCACTTGCTTGGGTTTGCTAGACTAGTTGGAACTAGGACATCTAATAACCACAGGACCTTGGCTTTGACTTCTGGTGATAGCGTTAAGAGCTTGGGATGACCTTTGAGAGTGAGGACCCCTAAGCACAATCATGGGTTCTTCATCAAATATAGGAGGAGATCCCACATCATAACCATAAGGATCTTTGTCTCTCATCATGTTGACACTTTCCTCCACAATCTCAAGCATATTGACCACGTTTTCTGTACCTGTGTAGGTATAGTTGATTGCGGCCTTGCCATTCTTGGGTTGAGAGGTTTCCCCCTTTCCATATTTGGGCAAAGGCTCCTTGAATGCCTTATGGTCTGCATTGGTATTCAATCCATCAATCTGAAGTTTTCCACTCTCAATAAGATCCTGAATAAGGTGCTTAAGTTTCCAGCAATGTTCGATGTCATGTCCAATGCCATTGTGGAATTTGTAGAAATCTTTTTCATTCCACCAATGAGGTTTAACATCAGGTATGTGGAAATTTGTTGGATCTTGCAGTTGTGCAAGGTTATTGGCAATAAGCATCTTGAAAACATCCTCATAGGAGTCACCCAGTTTAGAAAATTGTCGCCTCTCCTTCTTAGGCTTTTCTTGATACTTTGGTTTATGCTGTTGTTGGTTGGAGGATGTGTTGAGCTTCATAGCTTGGACTGCACTAGACAAATGGAGGACTCCTTGATCCTTGGGTTGGGAAGAGTCCACAACTCTGTCATTGACTACTTGCTTGTTCTTGTTCCAGTGTGAGTGCTTGCCTTTGTCCTTATTAGCATTGTTAGTATTCTGACCATTGTTGTTATTGTTATGTTTGGTCAAAATTCCTTTCTCTTTCAAGACATCCTCAATTCGACATGCAGTTTCGACCATAGTGTCGAAGGAATCAAAGACCATCTTCTGAACCTCATATTGCATTTCAGGCACCAAATTGCTAACAATGATATCAATCCTTTCATGCTCAGGGATAGTCCTAGAATAGCGAGAGCACAATTGTCTCCACCTTTGTAAGAAGGTAACAAAGGATTCCCCTTGGTTCTGCTTCAAATTGCACAAGTCTAACATAGTGACTGATCTTGACAAGTTGTATGCAAAATGTTGAACAAACTTGTGGACAAGTTCTTTGAAAGTTTTTATAGGAGGGGTTATGTTGGTGAACAACTCCATGGCTTGGCCCTCAAGACTCCTTGGAAATAATCTCATAAGATAGGAGTCATCTTGGTGAAACTCAAAACTCATGATGTAGAACTGACGCACATGATCATGTGGGTCACCATTGCCATCATACTTGTCATACTGGGGGATTTCAACTTTTCTAGGAAAATCCTTCATACTCACACTTATGTCGAAAGGATTGGGACAAATAGAGTCAAGTGAAAAGGAACTTTTAGGTGCCAACACCTTTTCCATCATACGCTTGAGTTGCTTGATCTCCTCTTCTTGAGAGGGTCCTTGTTTCTTGATTCTCCTATCCACATCAAAGTTGTAAGGGACTTTAGCACCCTTGTTAATCAAGCTCTCTAGGAACCTATCCTTGTTTTGATCAAGATACTTCTCCACATATTGTTGGAATAGTGGCTCTTGTTGCATCCTCATAAAATCTTGATCATCAAAAATTGCACTACTTCCTCCATATTGAGAGCCATGATGAGCTTGTTGCGAGAGTTGTCTCAAGTTCCTAGGAGATGTTTGTCTCCTATGTTGTGAAATCCTGCTTCCTCTATGACTAGGAGATCTTGAAGGGGTCCTTGACCACCTTCTGCTTCTTGGGGTTCTTGAGGGAGTAGATGGTGGAGAGTTGTTTCCACTATTGGTACCCCTATTGTTGAATTGGTCATTGATTTGCTGAGCTAAAAGCCTATCTTTTTCTTCTTGGAATACTTTTCTTTTCAATTCTAGCAAGGCTTGTTGCTCTGCCTCTAGGTGTCTAAACCTTTCTTCTTTAGTGGCTTGTTCATCCAAAAGGGCCTTCTTTTCATGCTCAATCCTTTTAAGCCTTTCATTTGCATATCTTGAGGTTTTTTAAGCAGACAGTTGGGCTTTGAATGTTTGAACAATTCATTAGTAAATGATGCATTCACATGAGCATCACCAAATTCATTGTTTTGGTCTTCATGTTGTGACTGTGCATCTTGGTGAGCTCACCCATAATGTCTTTCAGCTCTTTGATGGGTGTCTAAATATCTTGAGTTGATGGGGGGTGATTCGGGTTGATTGTCATCACCAAATAGCATGTTATCCCTATGTCTTTGGAAAATGTCATCAAGATTTTGATCCATGGCTTCTCTCTCCTTTCTAGTCATGGTGTAGCTCATGTCCATATCTGATTGAGAAGGTGCTAAAGAGGTACTCAACTCACCAAGATTTCTCTTTGGGTCAAACCAAGCTTCAGACTTGCTCCTAGGTGATTGATCAAAGACGAGTTACTTTCCCTTTCACTTTTGATGAGTTTGTACTAAGGGTAACTGTTCAAAGACAACTTGAGGCCATTTTCCTTAACTAACTTGGTATCTTGTCATAACCGACATGAAAGAAAAAGACCCCTGGTGATAAGATGACCCTTATGAAATGTCAATACCAAATTAGGATAGTAAAAGTGTTCAATTGTCCAAAAAGAGATGGTGAGATAGAAAGCTGAAAAAGGTGTAAACCAACACTTCCACAGAGGTGTATAATAAAAGGATGAGTATCCTAACACATATGGACTAGGAGGATGGATTTAACCAAATATATAATTGCAATTGAAATTGAATTTTTATGGAAGTGAATTTGGACAAAAGAGTACTGAAACTCTCCAAGTGTGTTACCAAAGAATCTAAAGGTGTACTTTTTCAACAAGGATGATTCCTAACTTATCAATGACAAGAAAGATTACTTTGTAAAATCAAAGAATACTAATTCAAGGGGTCTAAACATAGGAACCCAAGGTACAAACAAGTTTCCAATGGTAGAGTAAGTCACCTACTAAAATCCGGTCGACTAAGGAAAGGCTGAAAAATGGTATAAATCAGGTAGACAACAAAAAGACTCTATCCGACAGTTTCCAGGCTAACAGGATGATATAATCTTTTAAAATGATGTTTCGCACTAAGTCGTGCGACAGTTTCCAGGTAGCCTATGCGATACTTCCCAGGCAAGCAGTGCGATAGTTTTGCAGCAACAAACTATCGCACGATAAATCTCAGTACAGTGTGCGATGAAGTTTCAGGATCATACAAATCTTGACCAGTGAAGTGTAAAAATCTCATTTTTAAAGGCAATTTGGTCAAAGTTTCAATCTGAGGGTTGGATTTTACGATTTCAAGCACAGTACTAGCAGTAATCAGAAAAGTTTGCAAATAGTAGGTGATCAAACATGTCATAAAACACTTTTAGAAGGGCAAAAGAAACCTTGCCAAGACAAGAAAGTGTGATATCAAAGCAATAAAATCTTATGAATGCTACCGTGATGTTTGATATTTGAGAACATTTGCACGGGTAGATCACATCGAGAACACTTCAAGCACTTACTAGCCTAAAAAGACAATGGCTCAATACTTAACAACTTGGCCCACACTTGATGCTCCATTGCCTCACACAAAGTGGTTGCCCATAATAGATATTGGCTTTGTCGTGGAAGTGCCAATGACACAACCAAAGGAACACAGATAGTGAGTAATCTTGGGGTGATCTAGGTTAGTCCACTAGGATCAATCCTTGCACCAAGAAGATAAGTGGCAAAATAGGGTGGCTTCTATCTATGGTTTTTAGTAAGGGCTTCTATTCGTAATACCCCTCTTGCTCCCCAAAGGGACTCCTTACCTTGCGGCAAGTAACAGACCTCGCAGCCACAAGAGTACCTTAAGCATTCTTGCTCAACATTTTCCTCATGGTCACAATCCCATAAGTACTCACATCAAGCGAAGACAAGTACTATGTCTACCAAGGTTTTGTGTCCTTGATAGCATTGAGTTTATAGTGGGTCGGAATAGCCGACAAAAAGCTTGTCCCCACTTGGGTCATTCTTCTTGATTGCTCAAGAGCAGGCCTGCTAAAGGATTCTAAAACTAAACAAAGAGTGGACCAACTTTTGAGTTTCAAGATTTTTGTTTCACCTCAAAGGTGAAGAGAATATTCTCCTAGCTCAAAAGTTTCTCACAAACACACTAAGAAAAGATTCAATTACCCTCTTGCTTTCAAAATCCAAAGATGGGTCAAGATTTCTGTTTCACCACAAGGGTGAAGAGCATGCTCTCCTACCACCAAAAGATTCCTACAACAAGATATTAAGTGCCTATGAAAATAAACAACTAGTATATGCCACACTTAAAATGAAAGAAACTAAACAAGCACTTGACTGGTTTCTATGCTTTGGGCAGCCCTGCAAGAAAGGATTAGTAGCCCTTGTGCATTTGGAGCTTTAACATGCATTCTTTTAAGAGAATATTTCAAGCAATGAGAGAACCTACAAGCACAACTTGTTAGCCCTACAAGGGTTAGCACATCAAAACCAATTAAAATTTGTAAATCCAACTCTGTTCTACCACAACAAATCAGAAATCTGAATCAAATAAATCAAATCTTGCAAAGAAATGTCAAAATTACTCACTGCCAGGCCTAGGTGATAGTTCAGTTGCCAGAAAAATCACACGATACTTCTCTATGTACTGGTGCGATACTTTATCTCTGTGCGATATTTTGTGTTACCTGCATGCGATAGAGAATAATAGGACAGTGCGACAGAATCTACAAGGGCATGAGATACTTTAATTGGTAAAGTATCGCACTGGTATACAAGAAACTGTCGTACAACACTGGAAAACTATCGCATGATAATTCTGTCAAAAAAATAGAGAGTTGAAACAACAAGCTAAAATTATGATGAAAATTTGATGGAAATGCATGAAAAAAAGGACAAAACAAGAGTGTTCTGCCCTACGGTGGGTGCCAAAAATGTACACACTAAATAGTGCACTTCTCTAAGTCATTACTTCCAAGGGAATCCATGAATGGAAAACCTTGAGAAAGTGACCTAGAGCTCCCTAGGCATGGAGTCACAAGGATGTGTATAGTGCTCTCAGCTAGAGCTATTGAAGCATGCAACCTTGCTAGTAAACCACACAATGGGAGATTCAAAGAGACAAGGGAAAGAATGCCAATGTCCTCAAGAATCAACAATGGAAATGAAATGCAACTATGCTAAGAATGAAGATGCAAGCTAAGCTATGAAAGGAAAGTATTACAAATCCTTACTAATTAAGCTATGTGAGCTAATATAGAGCATAAAGGAAACTAAGCTAAATGCCATGAAAGCTTAAGCTAAGAATGCAAGAGTGGAAACTAGATGCATGAAGATCTCCAAAAGCTCCAAAGTCTCCAAGAAATCCTGTAGCATAAGATTAGGTATCAAATTTGGGATCCAAGAATGAGAAAAGAGCTCTCCTTTTAAAGGAATTGAAAAGGAATGGACCATGGAGATTAAGAGGCAAAAGATTTAATCAAGGGTGGAGATTGAAAGAGGAGCAATCCATGTGCACAAATATCCTCCAATGAGAAATTAAGAGTTGACTTTTGTGTCCATATGAGACAAAAAGACCTTTTCTTCTTTTTATAAAATAAGAATAATGCTTTATTTGTGCAACTTAGGATAAGAGGAAAAGTGGGGGCTTTTTATTTAATAAAAGGGGAGAAAATTCCTTTTAATTAAATAAAGACTTAGGATAAAATGGTTAGCCCATAGAAAATAATCGAATAAATGATAAAATAGGATTTGATCAAGGAAATTGATATAATTTGAAAAATGTTGATTTTTGAAAATATTGATTCAAGGATTTGATAAATTGCTGAATGGGGGCCCAAAGTCTAGGCGACCATTTTAGGGTGCATACAGGAACATGGGAATGGGTTGAAGGGATATAAAATAATAAAAAGTCCCTTAAGTGAAAAATGATCTTTGTCTTTCAAATTCCCTTATACATCAGTAGGGTCAAGGGTGACATCAGGGAGAGATAGACCCTCATAAAAAATAGCCTTCTATTTGTCCTTATCTTCTCGGTGGTCAAGATCACTAGAGCTATCCTAGGGAGCCATTTATAAGCATTGGACCAACCATCATCTCCACTAGAAGTGAGAAAGCCACTATTACCACCATTTGAAAACCCATCCCCCTAAATCCCACTTCAATGAAAATCCTCCATGCACAATGGAGAGATAGAGTGACACTTGAAAAACCACTCCCACCATTATATTGGTGATAAATAGCATTAGATTGTAGAGTTTGGGAACATTGAGAAAAGTAAATTAGGCAATGCTTGTGATCGTGAGTTAAAGATTGGCAATGGGAGGTGAAGCTATTTAGATGATCTTTGGAAAATATATAGGGGCATGTCTTTGATTCTCTAAAAGCTCCTGAAGGTGGGAACCTACATAGTCCCTCTGTTTTCCTATGCCTATATTTAAAGTAGTGCATTATTATAAATAAATTTTTTAGTGAAAAGCAAAAAATGAATACCAATAGAGCTATGTGAAAACAAAGTTTGAAATTTTTTATTTTTCCATAAAGAAAAGGGGATCTCCTTCTTGAAAGAATATTTATTTTGGGTAAACTTGAAGGAGATGCAAGGACAATCCATCAAAATATTTATATGCCAAAAGGTTTTGGTTGAAAGGTCTGAAAGTCATGAATTTATCTTCACTAATTTTTAGCATCATGTTAGAACCTAAAGTAGTGTTTAAAAGACTCTAGTTACCCATAAAAAGGGAAACACGGATCAGGAATGTCCATATGCCTAAGGTAAGAGCCCAAAAGAAAGTCTCGGGAAAGAATACACTAGAAAAAATGGTCAAGCATAGGCTCAATAATAGAAAACCAAATATTGTGAAATGAGAAATCATCATGTCAAATACAATATGGTGACTCCAAGTGGCACAATAGATTTAATATAGGCACCATGGGAGGGTGTAGATCAATGCTAGTCTTTCCACCAAGGCTTCATTGAGTGAATACTGATTTTTTGTAGCACATTCAAGGGTAGAGATGACATGATAGTGTTAAATGTCTATTAATCTAGTCAAGGGATTTGTAAATAACATTTCATGTCTTCACAAGAACGAAGATTCATAGTAACTCTATGAAACAAGTATCAACATGAGAGAATACCACGTTTGTGAAAGTGCAAGGCTTGAACCCAAGAAAAATGGGCAAAGGGAAGCCCCTTGACTTACATAAGTGGAGACCACCAAATATTATACTAATTAAAATAAAGGTCATCCCAAATCCTAAGTTGATGTACTAAAGCTAGGGTTTGATAGTGTCTTAGACACACTGAATACTTTTGGCCACATAAGTCACTTCAATGTGAATGACATCTATCATAAGTAAAAGTGTTTGAAAGATTGTCTACTTTAAAGCTAGTCTATTGACTAGATAGAGAAAGGAAATGCAATGTATGAGAAGAATATGCTAAGACTCATATTTAGAAAAGGTACAAACAATACATATAGAACACATGGTGAAACCTTGACATTATGTAGAAAGGATCCCAAGACCACTAGAGTTGGGTAGGAGACAAAAATAATCCTAGGAAACCCTATGAAAAAATTTGTGGTCTTCTAGGGAAGTCCATAAAATATCCCCCATTAATTTCCCAAGTCTCAAATAGGAGCCCTTAGAAGGATCCAAACAAGAGGAGTAATAAACATGGGTGGCCATGAAGATTTTTAGAGTGCACGTGAAATATGATAGCTAGAGAAAGTGGCTTGGAAATATAGTAAGACAAATTATTCTTGATTCTTGTGAGGACCACACTTGAAAGTTCCATGGGATAAGCTTAGAGAGAAAAGGGCACACCTAAAAATCTAAAAAAAATTCCATGTCCAATCCACTTTCACCCATACTGAAGCATCTAGGGTAGAGTCAAAAGGACATATTGTAGGTAACATTGATTTTTATGGTATTGAATGGTGACACTATATGAGAAGAAAAAATTGTCAAGATGCTAAAGGGATTATTTGAAGTTTTTCTTCTCTTCAATCAAATTGAGAAAATAATAATCCAAAAAGGAACCATTAACAAGATGAGAAGGTGACTTAGGTGCAAAAATCCCTTTGACCCACCCAAAAGAGATTATGTTTTCCAACAAATAACCAAAACACACAAGGAGGGAGCTAAATGACAAACTTGATAGATGGATTGAAAAAGCCTAAAAAATGAATATGGATGAGCATTAATGGTAATGCATGTAGAATGATTCCCAAACAACATTTTCACACACTAGATGAAGAACAAACCAAATCCAAAAGCATCCAACATAGCCAAAATGAAAGGTCAATATTCAATACAGTCATAAGCATTGGAAAAATTAGTTTTGAGGAAGATGAAATTTGGGCTAGAGTGATAGATTAATTCCATTCATTCCAAAACAATAATAATTTATTATCCAAGATGAGCCTATAGTTGATGAAGCTAGTATACTCAAGATACATAATTTATGGGAGTAAGTGATGGATTTTTAAAATTAAAAGCTTTGGTAATGATCTTGTAAGAGACATTTAGTAGAGTGATTGGCCACCAATCACATATGTCTTCAATGTCATTGGGCTATGGTATAATTTGGATATTGCCTATGTTAATCAATTTTCTTAGTGAATGATTATGATAGTCATCAAGATAGACTTTATGCAAGTCTGAGAGCACACACAACCATAAGGCTTTGTATAGGTCACAAAGAATTTTGTCACACCTAGGAGCCTTATCATTGGCCATGGAACTGACAACTTCCTTGGGGTCTTCTCTAACCATTGGCTTGGATTATCAAAATTCTAAACTTGTAAAATAACATTAGGTTTACCAAAAGACATACTTGGTGAAAAAATTTGGGCACAAATTTTTGGGGATAATTGTTCAGTGGAGCTATTATTGCCAGATACCAGAGCATCAACATAGCAACTTCTATGCTGAAGTTGGCTGAGGCTATTATAATGGGGAAGGACTCCCACAATTAATATGCTATGACATAATACATAGACACAAACATATAACAAGTTGAAAAAGACACAAAACCCTAGAAAGGAAAAAAAAACATCTAGAACCTATTATATTTTTAATACACTCAAAGTAATCAATACATACTTTAATTAACATATTTCATCAAATTTATTACTCTTCAATGCACACATGGTTATATTATTAAAATAAATTAAATTACTATTATGAATAAAATATTCAATTTCAAAATCACATAAGTTTTGCAAGTCAAACTATAAGATTATTTGCAATTGAAGTGATAAAACTACATACCTTAGAATTTACACTTTTTCATAACATTTTTAATAAACATCATTAATACTTAGTCCTAAAATGAATTTTGACCCATTTAGTGCACAACACCCATAGTAATCTACCATTAAAAACTACCTAGGATTTTCCATTACACAACCCAAAAAATTTAGCCACCTTGAAGCAGGCTATTTGTGAGACATTGTCTACCAAATCTAAATTCATCTTTTTCAAGCCCAAAAGTCAAACCTTTCTCCAAATATTCACTAGAACATTAGTTCTCATACTAGATATATTTACAAGTAATGACCATAGACATGCATTTATGGAAATTTCCCATGAAATTTGATTATGTCTCCCAACCAATTTATTACAAAAGATAATTTGAGTTTGAAAAAATATTCAAAAGTCAATTCTTTATACTACATTATTTCACAAGTCGATTAACATATCATAATTTGCATTCACATTCCTTGTTTTGCATGTTGTGACACTTTTGTTTTTTGTGTGCTTGAATATAATCAATGATAGCCAAGGAAACAGCTTGAAGTGTGTTCAACCATACTTGTAAGCATGATTAAATACCTTGTTTGGCATGTTTGTGATAGTTTGTTCTTTTTTTGTGCTTGAATATAATCAATGATAGCCAATGAATCATCTTGAAGTGTGTTCAACCATACTTATAAGCATGATTAAAGAAGAAGTACAAAAGATAAAGGTCCAACCTACAAAGAAGATCCAAAAGACTAAGGGGAAAAGAAGAAAGAAACAAAGAAACAAAAGATGAAAAGTTTTTTTCTTTTTTATCTATAAGAAAATAACATTACCAAATTAATTTTTTTCCTATGAACAATTTATTCTATCATCAAATTTACCTCAACATATGACATAAATAGTTTGAGCTTTTAGGAAAAACCTTAAATTTCATGATCATAATTATAATATAGATTACTACATGTCAGTCCTCAAATCCCTAGCTTCAATTACATTAGATTAAGAAGCTTATTGTAGATTTCTTATGGAAAGGAAATGTCTCAAAATTTAAGAAAATTTCACTTATCTCCTTAGAGAACATGGAACAAGAGAAGCAACATGGTGGAGTTGGTCTTCATAACTTAGCACAAAGAAATAAAGCTTTTGAGGGGAAGCTAATCTGGCAGATGTATACTAAGTCCAATGCAAAATGGTGTCAAATTATGCAACACAAGTACCTGGATGTCTGCGATCCTTCGCATATTATGACTATGGTAGATTCCCCTAAAGGATTTGTAGTTTGGAATTTTATGCTTAGCTCTAGATCCCTAATTTGATCCTACATCTCTTGGGAAGTTAACAATGGATTAAATGTTAAATTTTGGACAGATTCGTGGAATGGTCTCCCCCCCTTGTCTCATCTTGACCATTGTGAAGAAATCAGGTGCATCACTACTACTATTTGGGGTCCCAATCTTTTGGACTACGTGTTGGTAGGTGAATTTTTTTATGGGAAGGTCATTTGGAAAGAAACATCCCAACTTCCAATCAGTAATCAACAAGCATCCTTTCTTTTTTCTAACTTTAATTAGTGTATTGTTTATCTTTCAAAGAGGGTTGATAAACTTTTCTGGGTGTCATCTCAGGATAAGAAATTCACTATCAAGGAAGGGTACAAAGTGCTCCAACAGCTTGAGAATAAAAAACTAAGGAGAAGAGCATATTTCTTTTGTTGGAACCTCACAGTCCTCCCTAAGGTAGGATGCTTTGCGTGGCTAGCCCTTAGAAATAGAATATTGACTAGTGAAAAACTTGCTAAGTTAGGGATTGGTGATCCATTCAAATGTGTCCTTTTGTGCTAAAGAGATGGAAATAGTGGACCATATCCTTTTGAACTATGAATTTTCTTATCATTGTTGGATGTTTGTGATTAACAAGCTGAATCTTTCACTGCCGCTTCCAAATAAGCTATGGGATCTCTTCGAATCATGGCCCCTTTTATGCATGAAATCAACTTTCTCTTGCTCATGGAAATGTGTTCCTTCTACGATTGTTTGGGCTATTTTTTCAAAACGCAATAAGAGGATCTTCAGAAAAACAACCACCCCACTCAACATGGTAACTTCTTAGTTAGAAGTTTCAATCTCAGTGATCACCATGGCTAATTTATCCACCATCAAATGCAATCATTATTTTCAAATTGGGATGGTTTGATTGTAAAATAATGGGAACATTTACACATACTGATTGGAACAATTCCAAATTAGAGCTCCATTCATAACATAGATAGAGCTTTGGTTAAATGGCATCCCCCATGTAAGGATGTCGTCAAGATAAACTTTGATGATGATTCTAGAGGGAACCCAGGGCCTTCTGGAATTGGTGTTTGCATTAGATACTGGTTGGGTAATCTAATTGCAGTTAAGGCTTCATTGATCATATCAGGGATGAATAATGTGCTTGAAGCACAAGCTCTATTGGCAGGGCTGGTTATGGCAAAATAGGGTGGCCTCCGTAAGATTCATATCGAGGGTGACTTCTTAGTTATAATTAATGCATACATCACTAAATCAATTCAAAATTGGCATCTAACCTATATTATGAATTAGGTATGGAACATCTTACCTTTTTTTGCTCATCATAATATATCTCACACCTTGCAAGAAGGAAATTATTCTGTAGATTGGTTGTCAAAGTTTGGGTGTGATGGTAATAATGTGGAAACTTTTAGTCTGCAAGAATTTATAAAGGCATGTCCCATTTTTAAGGGTATCTTGGACTCTGATTCAATTAGATTGCTTGCTAATTTTCACACACTCCTTTTCACAGTGCAAGCTGATTTTAATTGATCATGCATATGTCTGGGATTTTCTTTTGTTGGTAAACTTAAGCTCAAAGTACCACACTAGGATTTGTGTTCATTATAGAGAAAAGCTATGATAAAGTGACACCACTTGGTTTACACCTCAAATTTTCAGCATGCTTTAACAATTATTAACTTTCCATTTGCAATGTCCTTTGTTTCATTCACATGCATGAAACTTCTTATCTTTTAATTGAACTTCAATTGCCACCAATATGCTCTATTATTATTACAAATATGTGCAAACAAGACTTTTATTGTGTCATGACTTGAAATGCCTTCATTTTTTTCTTGCTCTACATTGTGTGGCTGCTCATTGTTTACTAGTTGAGGTGTGGTTTTAACAAAATCTAGCACATGGCTTTTAATTATTGTTTGAGTTGCAAAGAATGTTGCCAATTCCATTGGGAGCATATTGATGAACTACAACTGATTGAATATATGGATGAACTGAAGAAACAATGATTAGAGATCACCAAGCTACTGAAGTGATATGTAAGATGATTAAATCAGTCAATATATTGTCATTGATTTCAACTAGTCTTGACAGTACTTATCATGATAGTTACAAACATCTGAACATCTGAAGAAGGAAGAAAAGATGAAGAACTGAGATATCTACATAAGGAAAAGATCGATATGACAGATAAGGATAAGGTAAATATTGGGTAACTTATTGACGAGTCTATGGCTTTATATTGTTGACTTGAGCATGTTACATTAATCTATTATGAAGAAGAGATTTGAATTTGAACAAGTCAATGTGGTCGGTAATTGAAGAATTTTGTATACACCAAACCAGTGCAATGTATACCGAGTGACAGTAATAACCGAGTTAGTTATCACTGACGCATTTCAGTTTTAATTGAGTATGGATGAAAACATTAAATGCTAAGAACAACTAACTGAAATTGATGAGATGGAAATTGTTATGATTTCGAGGTTAATGATGAAGTTATTTATGAGATCCATGAATGACATAATTTAGAGATGATCTAAAGGATGAAATTGAAATGTGTTAAAGACACATCTACCGAGGAAGGTTTAAGAGGCAAAATGGATGAAGGAGATTAAGAGGCAAAATCTAATGTCTGATATGAAAATGATTTACTTGTCTATTTAAGAGATATGAGTTTCATTGTTGAAACATGTCAGACAAAAGAAGACTACAGAGATTTCACATGAAGATTTTATTCATGCATTCCTGATCAAACTGGTTATAGAAAGAACCTAGCTAAAGACATTACTGAGTGTCAGAGAACTATTTATCGAGTGAAGTAAGTTGAGAAATATTGAGGAAGTGAATTGATTAATGATCAAAGGATTTTTATGAGCATAACATAGATATGAATATTTGCAATCGAGTTGTATTTGAAGCAGATCAGTACTATATCAGTTTAACCATTGATACAGAAAATCTCTTAATCGAGTGGACTTAATAGACTTATTGTACTACCCTATGACATTCGTTGAATTCAACATAAAGTGTTATATTGTTGACCCCATAGTGAATGTTGGTCAAAAGTTAACTCTTAGTGATAAATCCTCTAACCAAGTCACACCTAACAATGTGCATTGTAACCTTTAACAGGGTTGGCTCTTTACCGAGCTCACTTCAGAAGAGTGAATTATTTTGGGTTACCGATCCGAGGTGATTTTTCCCTTAGCAGGGTTTCCACGTTAAATCATTGTGTTATGTGTTATTTGTTATGATTGTTTTTCTATCATACTTTACATAGTGCATAGTTGATTTAGTTGATAATCGCAGTTTGGATAATTACTGGTATTCGGTAAAGTGAACAGACAGATTGATATTTTATGTTATCGAGCTGCATAAATTGTTGAAATTGTTTTGTAAGGTACATCTTTGGGTATGGGACTGCAGGATAACTGATTTAACTGATTCACCCCCCTATCAGTTATTCTAACATATATGCCTTGGAATGGTAGGATCCCATTGGTTGTGGAGGAAAATGAGGTTGCCCTATCGATGTTTGTTGATGATTCAGTAATTGATAGTATGTTTACCCTTCACAACAGTTGTATTCATGAGGCAGTTAAGAATTTTCTTGGGGAAGAAATTATTTCTCCTCGGGCAAAGCGGTGTTTTTTCCCCTCGCAATTTGTCTCCATCTTTCTATCTAATGCCATGGACATCCTCGTATCATCCCCATTGCTCGATATTGTTTACTAGAAAGTCATCAACATAGAATTCCTCCCCCTCTATAAATTTAAATGGGTGGTTAAGCAGTTCAATTTATGGAATGGCCAGACACTACTTGGGGGTTTGTTTCCCAAACATTTTATTAAGAGAAACCATCCATTCATGCTTGTCTTCAACAGTATAAAGTGTTCCCTAGACAGGTAGAGCTATCGACATGTGAGATCTGCCCTTCAAGCTCATGGTCGTGACCTAGGTGATGTAATGGTTTATCAAATCCGCTCCAAAGTGTTAGCAATGTTGGACATTTTAGAATTAGATAACATGACAAACATCAAACATCAAAATACTCCTATTCTACATGCGTGAAACCTTGAGCAGGAACAAGCTATAGCAACACTAGCAACTTCTGGTTTGGATTTGAATGCGTGCCCACCGCTTGAGACTCAAATTTTTGGCCGGGTTGATGTTGCGGTTGACGTTCAGTATAATCAGTCGGGATGGGAGATTGCACAAGGTTCCCATGAGGAGCAGATTGATCGCACATCAGGATGGTCATGTGAGGTGTGGGGTTCTTCTTCCATGGTGGAGCAAGCTAGAAGATGGCCATGATTGGTGACAGACCCATCGACCATGGAGGAATGAATGGGACCCATGTTGTGGAGTAATTTTTTATCTTGATAAATGAAGTTTTGTAATGAAAATATCTTCTCAATGAAATGAATCATTACCATGGGTAATGCATTTTGTAAAAAGAGGTCTTCTCTCTCGCGTCAGGATTTTGTTGTAACTGGTATTCAGATTGTTAGTATTTAGCTTGTAATTGTTATATCTCGGGACAACAATATCCATCTTGTAACTATTGTACTTTGAAAACTTCTCTCTATGTACTCAGGTTAGGATATTGGGTTTTCTTTCTGGTTCTTTCCTAATTGAGCTCTTGATCCAGTTTCGTTATATATATAAAAAATATCTGTGGTTCACCCACTTTTGCTTAAAAAAAATAAAAAAAATAATATAGATAATAAAAGAGACCTTCACCTATTAAATTTGTAAATAATAGTCTATGCAATTCACAAATACATTAACTAATGTCAAATGTAATATGAACAAAGAATATTAAACTCAATTTATTATTAATTAATTCATTTTATGTTTAGTTAGATAGAAGTCGCTAGCCAACCCCCACAATTAGAACTTTGTTATTCTTCACACAAAATGACGCAATATGTTTTCATTGTTTTTTCTGACATTTTGACAACTTTGCAAAGGCAGATTATGAAAATCCAATCAGCAAAAATCATACAAAAGTCTATCATAGTTTGCAAATTTTAGTTATATATTATATAAGAGTTTGTAAGATTTGGAAGTGATATTTCAAGAGTTTGTAAGGTTCTTGCATGCTTGACTTGATTCCTCATGAGTTGAGCACTAAAATTCCACCCCTGGAATTTCGTATACCAATGAAAGTTCAAATACAACTTGAGTTTGCACTCTATGAACTATTATATTTATTGCCAATGCCATTTTTGACTTGTGGCTATATAAAATATCTTGCTCGACGTTTATAGAGCACACCAAACGTTGGTCAATATGCGTGCAAAGAAAACGTTCCCATTAATTTCTAGAAGCGTTGGACGTGGACATTCAATGAATTTGACTCAATATAATATTCAATGCAAGAAAATTTTGCACATTCACGCCAAATCCTGTGCAATAACATTAATTCATACAATGGACGGCAATAAATCTCATTCAAAATGCTTGAAAGAAAGCCATGGCTATACATAGTTACATGGTTATTCTCCTTACCACTATGCTAGTCTAAAGCGTGCTAAGAATTCTTGTTACTAGAACTCATCATATTTCTATATAAAAGCTTGTCCAACAAGCATTCTTTGCACACAACACCAAATTTCTATATAAGAACTTGACCAACAAGCATCCCTTGCACACAACACCAAATCTTGCAATGGCTCTTATTTCTTCCACGTTTTCTTCTACTTTGAGCTTGTGCCCCAAATCCCAGCCTTCCTTGTCCGATACTGCTCGCCTGTCTAGTAAAGTAGTGCCACTGACACAGAGAAAAAGCCTCAATGCATTTGTAAATCAGGCCTTAACTACTAAAGTTGGAATCCCATTTCTGGAGACACGCAAGTATCATCTAAACTTGTGGGAGGATGATTTTTTACAGCCCATTCCTAAGCATCATCAGGAGGTAAGCTAATTTCTTACTGTTCTATCTTTGTGATTAGTTTGTTTTCAATAAATTTGGGTTGAGATGTTTAGGAACTAGGGTCATTCTTATGTTAAGATGACAAAGTTTTAGGTAATATATATGGTTGTTATGATATTGTTATAAAAATTCAATTGTATGGTTTGTCAGTTAAGTTCATCAATCTATGTTTCATAAACAGTGGTTTACAAGAATTCATAAATTTCTATATAAGAATTCAATTGTACAGTTTTTGAAACAAGTTCGTTTTATGAATAGTGGCTCACAAGAATTCATTTCTTATGAAAATGAAAGGCACGATTAACATTTATTGAATCGAATTCATTGACCCAGATAAACATCTTTTTTTATATTCTCTTCTTTACAATTGATTTTTTTTTTTTTAAAATTAAGTGCTAGAGTAAATTGTTCTTGAAATTAACACAGGTTCCTTCCTATGCTGAACGTTGTGGGAAACTTATTAGCGAAGTAAAAGACATGTTCAACCCTGAAAAAGATGTTTCCCAACTTCTTTCCCTGGTTGATAATATCGAACGCCTTGGAATAGATCGACATTTCCAAAAGGAAATTAAACAAGCCCTTGATTTGGTTTACAGGTTTGTTACAATCCTATTTATTATTATAACATGCCATTGATATTAATATTCTTATTCAAAGTAAGATTTGGTTTATAACAGTTTGAATGCAATGCAACAGAAATTGGGGTGAATGTCAAAATGATCTCAACACCACGGCCTTGGGCTTTCGGATTCTGAGGCTCCATAGATACTCTGTTTCTCCAGGTATTTACTAAAAACATCTGTTTATGTGTATGTTTGATTAAAAATAAATATCAAATGTTCTAAAGTGTTTACTTGCATTTGATCTGATCTTGTTCACTTGATATAATGGCAGGAGTATTAGAACCCTTTAGAACAGCAAGTGGGCAGTTCTTGTGCTCCATAACTCAGTCAGAGGAGGAGAAAATCACAAGTGTTCTGAATTTGTACAGAGCTTCATATATTGCATTTCCAGGGGAGAAGATTTTGGATGAGGCAAAGCAATTCTCTACTTCATATTTAAGTGAAGCTCTGCACAAGACAGGGATCAACTCCAGCCTTTTACATGAGGTAATGTTAAGAAGTTAAAAGATAGTAGACTCTATGAAATGTACATGTTTATACCATTAAACATGTTTTCTGACTCTAATATGAACATTTAATATATGCAGATATCTTTCAATTTGGAGAATGGAGGATACGCTAATCTTCCCCGATTAGAAGCAAAGAAATATATTGAAATCTATGAGGAAAACAGTTCATGGGCCAGGTAATAGCAAAACCTACAGCCTAGTCTTCCTACTAAAAGTTTAGGGGTTTTTTTCTTGGTGAGGGACTTTTTATTGTATCAGACACATATATTTTACATTCATGGATGTCTGCTGTCATTTGGGTTTAGAGTTTTTTCTGAAATAAAGAAACATTTTAGATTAAATATTATATTTTAAATTTTTTTAACATGTCATTGTTTTTTCCTTATTTAGGATGGAGGGTAATGAGAAACTTTTATCTTTGGCCCAAATGGACTTCAAAACGATCCAGTCCATGCATCAGCAAGAACTTGAAACCTTCTCTAGGTGAGCAAATCAGTTACAAGCTATGTAAGGAATCTAATAGATAAACTCCACACTAGATTCAATTGTTAGTGGAAAGCATCTTCACAATCTTACAATTCTAACATGTATCTTAAGATAGATTTAAATGTGTTAGAATTAAATTCACATCTGAATGATGATGAATCTGATTTTTAAATTGGATGTGGTATTTCAGGTGGTGGAGGGATTCGGGTTTGTCTCAATTGAAATTTGCATCTCGTCGTCACATAGAATATTTTTATTTAGCATGTGCAATCTGTGAAGATGAAAAATATTCAGAATTCAGACTTGGCTTGGCAAAATTGTCTGCAATTGCAGCCTATTTTGATGATACATACCATATATATGGGACTCTTGACCAGCTTAGACACTTCACAAATGCTATTAAAAAGTAAGTATTATATCATATTCAACAATTGCTTGTAATGATATTTTTATTTGTAAAATTGTATTAATAATAAAAAAATGTCCATTAGGTGGGATCCATCATCTGTAGAACCGCTTCCTAAATATATGAGAGTTATGTACACTGCATTATATGAGACACTCAATGAAATGGATCAAGAAGCTCTGAAGATTCAAGGCCAAGATTCCCAATTAACTTCAAGAGATACAGTATGATTATCATTTATATTTTATTTCAAATATGATGTTACTAATAAATTTAACATGTATTTATATTAATTTATTAGAAATTTATTTCAATTTATTTAAATAGTTTATTAAGATATTTTATTTTTAAATTTAATAGTGGTTAAATTTAATTTCATATTTTCTATTTAGATATGATATATTATTTATATTTGACTCAAAGCTATTTTTTTTGTTTATGTAGTGGCAATCTTATATAGATGTCATGATGCAAGAAGCTGAGTGGCATGCTTCAGAGAACATACCATCTTTGATAGAATACCTAGGAAATGAAAAAGTTCGTTCTAGAGCTTGGGAGGAAATATTGCAACCTTTATTGAGAGTTGATGGGATTCTTCAAGAAAACATCATTCCAAAACTTGATTATCCATCAAGGGTCAATGATCTTTTATCCTTATGCCTTAAATTAAAAGAAAATATTAAATCCTTTGAGGTATGTAAACATGTCACACTAAACATTCAAATTATTCGATTATGTGCATTAGAAGTGAAATTTTGAGTTCAATATAAGTAATGATTGTATTTTAATATGAATTCCATTCCTTTGTTTTGTAGGTTGGGGTGGATCAAGGAGAACCAATTTCATCCATATCATGTTACATGAGAGATAATCCAAAAACCACTAAAGAAGATGCCTTGAATTATGTCAAGAATTTATTGGATGAGAAGCTCAAAGAATTAAACTTGGAGTTATTGAGGTCTGATAAAGTTCCAACTTGTAGCCATAATTATTCTTATGACATTATAAGGGGTCTCCTACACTTCCACCAAGAAAGAGATAATTTTACCATTTCAAGTAAAGATATAAAGAATCATGTCACTCAAATCCTTTTTGAGCCAATGACAATGTAAATTTGAGTATAATCAAATGATGTCTAGAATTACCCAAGTCAATATTTCATTTAGCTATGGAATTGTTGACCAAGGTGTTAGCATTACCAAAGATATGTAATTCAGAGGTGAATTACCTCTCTTTAGAATTGGTTAGAATCACTTCAAGGTTCCTTGTGAGAGCCAAGTCTTAGCCATGTAGGGTAGTTCATATGGGTCATGTATTTTATATTCAAGAGATCATTTGCTAGTGATTCTAAAAGTTCAATTGCAATATAGTATCAAGATTCTCAAATGTGATTTTTTTGGTTTTCAAGAATATAACATTAACAATAACCAAGATGAAAATGAATCTGTTCTAATCTACTAGATTATTCAAACATATATCACCAAAATAAATAAAAAAAGTAGGGTTTTACAATCGAGATGAATAAAATAAGTCTAAACTATCTCAACAATGATAATCATCATATTTATTTATTTCTCTACATGGTTAAATTGAATCTTAATTACATATGTGTAAATTAGAAAGTCACTATGTAGATATATAGACAATGTGCTCATTAAAGGAAACATACAAAATACTTAAAACCTTCAAAATTTGTCAAAATCACAAGGTTGTACCAATGCACACATGTGATACAAAGTCTTTTTAAGTACTTCTTGAAGCAAGATTCAACCCAACTATTAGATTGAGGAAAATAAACATGTAACTAAAAATTTCAAAATGTTTGAACAACCAAAATGCAAATCATAATTTTTTAAAATTTGATCTAAGTAAAAATTCACAATTTATAGTAGAATATCACACTAAATTTGTAATACACGTCTATAATATCCGCATAATATACAAACCTTAACAATGAAAATCCAATGAGTTTGTATAGATTTTACATCTAAAGAATGTTAATTCATATCTAAGCTTCCATGGAAAAATAATTAAAGTTGTTATTGCTAAACCATTTTGGGATTAAGGTGTCTCAACCTTAGAGCCTAGCATGTTGAATTATCTAATTAATTGATTTATCATACATTGTTAACTTCCTGATTTTCCATTCACTTTGTGGGACCTCTTGGTGAGGTGGCATCCTACATGGTAGGTGATGATCATATGACATATTTCTTCTTTTCTAGTAAGTTGGCACCCACTTGGAAGATGCTAAGTTTTGGGAACATATTGTCATATGTTTCTAATTCAAAGTGGAAATTGATTTGACAATTTTCTATGTTGACTAAAGAGTTTTTTATTTCTATTATGCATTGGAGATGTATTTTAGCAATTGGAATTTATTGTGGAGTTGCCTTTAGACAAGTGGTATGAGGCAAGGAAGGCACCTATTCCTGTTCATGGTAATTTCTATGTTATACTTAAATTGTATTTGGCAAGATGACCATTATGGACGAGATATGTGTTGTTGCCTTGGAGGTTTCTATGAGAAACATGTCATGGAATTAGCAAGTTATTAACTGTTGATCCATAAGTTTTTTTGTCTATTAGTATCTTACACTTAGTCATTTTCTAGGCAATGTTGTTCGGTCATCACTACGATCGAGCCATCTTGTAAAGGCCGAGTTATGTCTAGACTTGTATTTTGTATAGTTACCGAGCAGTAGTTACTCCCGAGAAAGTCAGAGGTCATTGAGTACTTCAGTAGTCACCAAGCAATTTATTCCGAGTTGTATATAAGTGTCACTACTGAGCACCAATATATGAAGAAAAGTAAATGTCGAGTATCAAAGACTTCATATGCTGATCAAGCCAGTTTTGACATATGTATTTTTAATGGCACAAACACTTAGGTAAATTGTTTTCTTATGGATTCAAGGAGAAGTTTGGAGATGTATATGTTGGCAAGTGATGTTGTGGAGCACTAGGGATCACTTAAGGGTTGTCATTCATGGCAACACTTATGCTGGAGTGATCACATGATGAGAAGTTCAGTACTGGAGTCATAGTCATGAAAATGACTAAGTCCAAAATCAGGGTAACAAGGTACAGTGTTACAGTTTTGGTTAGCGATGGAAATGTATGAGGTATTATGACCTGTGAAGTTAATAGAAGGTATTTTGGGATATGTATATGCTTTAGTTAAGAGCACATAATTTTTGGTGATCAGATCAGTGAGATTCAGTGATCTAAAGGTATGCGAAGATAGAGATTTAGTATAATAGGGAATATGATCAGTTGCGAAGATTAAGGCAAGGTTAGCGATTATGGTAACATGCTAAGTCAGGTGAATGGATTATATTGCCAACACTTGGGCAATATATGATCGCTAAATTCATACTTACCCTTTACATAATTAATTATTATGTTTTGTATGATATTTGTGAAGCTGACTAGATGGTAGTTTTTGTATAAGTATAGAGTACTTTTATGAAAGCAGTGTGTATTGTGATTATGATGAAAAAGTAAGGTTGCGAATCTGAGAGAAGAGATCAGATGCAAGATCAGTAAGAGAAAAAGCTATAACTAGAACTATCTAAGCAAGATAAGTGCTTGTATTGTTCACATTTTGGAGAACTCTTTGTAATAGTTTTGATTGTAAGAGTTGTTTTCTCACCACCTTTAACCAGGTGCTTTGTATACCCCTAATAGGGTTTTGTAATCCTTTAACGAGGAAATGTACTATGTAATCATCAACTCCTAACAGGGATACAATATTTTAGTGCATAGTTGTGGGTACCATCCCCACCAAGGTTTTCCCTTGGCCAGGGTTTCCTCGAGAACAAATCATGGTGTCATGAGTTATGTGTTATGTTTTATTTTTGTTTTCATTTCAAAAGTGTTATGGTTTATTTATAATTGGTTAAAGTTTAAATTAAAGTTCAATAATAGTGATTCACCCCCCCTCTCAGTATTACCTAATCCTAATAATTGGTATTAGAGCTATTGGCCCTTGGAGAGAAAGCCTAACAACTTAAGGGAGATCAAAATGGATTCAGAAAGTTTGCAAGAGAAATTTGAAGAAGCACTTGAAGATCTGGACAGAGAGAAGGCTGAGAATGGTATACTAAAATTCAAATTGAGAAGAGCAGAAGGTTTCATTAGAAAACTAAAGGAACAACTGGAAGCTTCAAGAAATCAGAAACAAGATCCAAGAAGATTCAGACAATGATACATCAGATCAAGTGAAGAGGCTAGAGAAAGAAAAAGAGGAGATCAATCTTTTGATGATAAAATAGATTCAACATGAAAAGGATGCTAGGAACAAAGTTGAAGAATCATTGAAAGTAGCAAATGAGCAGATAGGACTAATGAAGATTGAAGTTGACCACCACAAAGATAAATATCAGGAATTGGAGAAGTACAATCAGATTATTAAAGGTGAACTCACTCAAGCCAAATTACACATTGAGAAGTTGCACATGAGTAGTGACAAAATTGATGAGAAAAGAGCAAGACAAAAACCTAAAGGAGACATGACTGGAGTTGGATTCAATGAAGAAGAAAGTTCTAAAACCAATGAAGAAGCAAGTGGAGCAAAGAATGAAGAAAGACCTACACATGAAGAAAGACCTACTCATGAAGAACCTAAAGAACATATCAGACCATTCAGAGGTAGAGGCTTTGGATGCAACAAAGTTGGACACATGAAAAGAGATTGTAGAACTAAAGGTACCTCTAAACCATTTACCAACTACTATTTTAACTGTTATGAGTATGGACACAAGAAAGTAGATTGTAGAAAACCAAATTAGTCTAGGTACAAGCAAGATTATGTCAGAGAAGAATCAAGAGCCAAGATCACATGTCAAAAATGCAACAACTTTGGACACACTGCAAGGTATTGTAAACTACAAGTAAATCAAAATAGAAGGATACCTCCTACATGTTACAAATGCAAAAACCTTGGACACATTGTGAAGTTTTGCAGATACAATGGAGAAAACAAAAGAAGAGGACAAAGAAGATCTAGTGAACCCAGAGGACCACCTCATGTGGTTATAAGAAAGAATATTGGTGACAATGGTAAGAGTCTTAATGAATACATGAGTGAATTTGAGAATCAATTCAAGAAATCAGAGAGCAAGGAGAATGACAAGATATGGAAGGTGAAATTTTTAAACAAGGCATCAGTTCATGGAGAGACAGTTGATGATATTGTGTCTTTGCATGATGAGTTCTTTGAGACATCGACCTAGAAGGTCGCATAACCTTAAGGGGAGAAATGGATGCAGAGAACATAATATATCTAGCCCCTCTATATGTGGAGTAAGCTCATCCGAGCTTAGGTGTGGTGTGTACAAAAAATTTGGAGTCTATGTATGAGAGTGCAACACTTGAAGATTCATTCTATGTGTTCATGAGTTTTATGTTGACTGGACGGGATGCAAAGTTGAGATACTTGTGTTTAATGCACTCACTCAACTTGCGAAGGATAAAATGGCTTGGAAGATATCATTTCTACACTATTTGATTATCAACGACTAAGGAGAGAAGAGTTGTGAAGTATTGCAGTGATCTAGCAGAGAGATTTCATGATCGCATGAAGCAAAGTGTCAGATTCAAGTGTGTTTAAGGTATTTAGACCTAATCTCGTAGAGAAGTTATGGATACACCAGTGGTTTATGATGTCGTGGATAGACCTAGGTAGAAATTTAATAGACATCCATTCAATTCTTGTGAGGATGATTCGGAGGGGAAATTTTCACAAACCCTCGTAGGTGTATTACACGTAGAAGATATTAGGGCATACATACACTGCAAGTATGAAATCATTGGAGATGTAAACATTTACAATGAATTGGATAGCATAATAGAAGTAGATGGATCCATGGTTGAAGAATTCAAACACCTCCAAAATCAATCCATCATTAAGCTAACCCTACTCATAGAATTCACAGAAGTTGAATGGTTTAAAATCATCCTTAGTAGAGTCCATAATCAATTTGTTTGGATTGGAAAACAACTAGTAAAGATTTGTGCACAAATGATACATGAGATTACAAGCCTTGATAATGAAGGATCCCTACCTATATCAGAAAATAATTTGAGAAAATAGGCAAAAACCCTAACCCATTCCAAGTGGGATAAGAGGGCGATGCTAGTCAATGACATCTTTAAGCAAGATGTTAGGTTGGTAGAAATGTTGTTGGGTTACAAGTTATTTTATAGTAGCAGATCAAACTCTATATCAGTTCGAGTTGTTATGATGGCATACAAAATGGTAAAGGAAAACAAGAAATATAACCTCTATGAAGTACTTGCACAAAATTTCCTTGAAAATGTCAAAGTGATACAGAAAGGTGGGACTAAAACATTTAGGTTTGGGTCCTTGTTAGTCCATATGTACATCCACATCATTCACAAGTTTCATGGCATGCACCCTAGGGCATGGAAAGATGTACCTAGCGAAATTTAGATTTCAAAGAGCTATAGGAGACAAGACAAAAACTGGGTTGATGGTGAGCTATTTTCCATGACAAAAATCTTACAAAGGAAAATGAAGGAAAGGTATAGAATACCTGAGAACATTGTTGAGAAGTATGAGGACACTATCTATTTCATGGTTGAAATTGATTGTGTTTTCTTTGAGGCAGTGGAACCAAGGATGAAATGGTGTTACCCCATAGGATATGAATTAAGTGTTGAGGTTCTAACCATGCAAGTAGAGCATATGCTAGTAGCAGAAATAGACCCTACACAAGAAAGATGGGGAACATATAGAGAGAAATATGAATAAGTCACAGAAGAGAAAGAAAAGGTAACAAGGAAAAGGAAAATTAGTAAAATTGTGGAGGATATCACTGCTAAAGTAGGAATCACTAAAAGGTATTTGATAGACATGAGAAATAAGATGGAAGCATCTTCGAGCATGGTCATTGATACTTTTTTTCCTTTAGAAGCAGAAAAGATAGTAACTCCTACTATTGATATTGTTGACTTATCAACTTCGCAAGAGGAGGTAGTACAAGAAGTTGTGCCTACGATCATTCCCAGAAGATCTAAAAGATCTAGCAAGCAGGACAGTCCTAAGGAGAAAGAGGTAGAAATAAAGAGGAAGAAGAAAGAGGAAAAGGTTCCTGAGAAAGAAGAAGAAAAAGCAGCGCCAAAGGATCCACAAACCTTGTGGAAAATTAACCTTAAGTCACTACAGAAAAGAGTGATTAAAGATGGTAACCTAAAAATAGTGGATAGGTATTATGAGAGATATGATTCTGAGAATCATTCACTCATTGAAGATACTATCATTGAGTATCTCTTAGTTTTCAAGAAAAACTTGTTAGAGATTGAAGGGAGCATCCCTAAAGAACTGTATAGAAATTTGGAAATCAAGAAGCAGTTGGAAAAATTAGAGGATGAAAACATAAGGAATAAATCTATTGAGGACATGTTACCTATTGTCTTAATACAAGAAATAGAGAGGATTATAAATGCATTGAAACCCTTGCTGAGGAAAAAGGCCAGACTAGTAAAAATAATGGCTAGGAAATATGATGAGGTAATTGAGGACACTCAGAAGGCATTAGATCAGATCCTAATGAGTGATATGCCAAAGAAGACATCACCTCCCAAGGTCACCAAGCCTACATCTTTTGGTTTGGGAGAAATTTCCAAAGTAGTTGATGAAAGTGTACAAGACAACATGCAGCTAGATTTATTTGTCTCTGGTGTGCCTGTGACCCTTAACACTTTGCATGAGTAAGTGATCCATTTATGGATAATTTAGATAGTGCGATGGAAGTTGGAGAACAAGAATAGATAGAGGAAGATAAAACATAGGAGAAAGTACAAGAGAAGGAAATACAACAGGAAGAAAAGAAGGAAGAAGATACCAGAATAGAAAAAGTTGTTGAGGTTAAATTGGACACCTCTTTATTGTTGGCAAGTATGGCCAAACCAACAAGTTCTGATGTAGACAATATGGATGAGGATGAGCTTATGAGGCTATCCTTCATGGCCTTTGCTAAGGCTAAAGAAAGGTCAGTATAGAAAGGGGAAAAAAGAATAAAGGTAATGGCTAGGGCTATTGAAATAGTAAATAAGCTACTTCCCTCACTGATTATCTTTCAAGAAAAGGATGAAGCTAAAAATCTTGGTACAGTATTGGATAGCTTTGATAGTCACTTTGATTCATTGCTAAAGACTGCAGAAGACAAGGAAGAGAATTTTTTTTTGGAGAAGAAGATGAGAGAAGTCTATCAATCCATCTCATGGGACTTAGACATTCTGAAGGCTACTACTCTTAGGGCCAAGATTTGTGTAGCACAAGGCAAGAAAATTTACAGCTACTGCATAAATCCTTGCAGGAATGTAAACAAAATTGAGGAGATTATAGCCAAGGATAGGGATACTCTTGACAATATGATGGACAGTTGTGAATCATCTTCACTAACTATAGGTGAAATAGATAAAGAGACATCCAGGCTGTTAGACAAGATCAATGTACTAGAAATGGAGAAAGGGGGAGTTACAGATAGATTTGGCTTGTTAAGAAGCCTATTGACCCCTAAGCTTTCAATGCTTGAGACTCATCTTTCAGAGATGGAAAAGGTTGACAGGTTAATGAATTTTTCTACACCTACTGAGCTTAAGGTAGCAGAGACCACTTCATATGCACTGAATGGACTAATCCATGTCAGTGAGCTACTGATAAAGTCATGGGTTGAGGAAGTAAAGACCTTGGAAAACTCCTTCCAAGATGTCTTAAAACTGGTGAGTAAGCACTAAATATTTTTGTATTGAAGTTTTTGAAATTTTTGAATGAACCTTTGCCATTGATGTCAAAGGGAGAGGAAGAGAAAGATGAAAAATTTAAAGAGTAAAAGGAAGAGAAGAAAAATAGTAAGAAGGATAAAAAGATGTATAAAACAAAAAGTAGAAAAGAGAAAATGAAAAGAAGAGAGTTGTATTTTGACACTTAGTCATTTTTCTAAGCATTGCCATCAATGCGAAAGGGAGAGATTGTTGGAAAGTGATGCTTTGGAGCACTAGGGATCACTTAAGGGTTTTCATTCATGGTAACACTTATGTTGGAGTGATCGCATGATGAGAAGTTTAGTACTGGAGTCACAGTCATGAAAATGACTAAGTCCAGAATCGGGGTAACAGGGTATAGTGTTACATTTTTAGTTAGCGATGGAAATGTATGAGGTATTATGGCCTGTGAAGTTGATAGAAGGTATTTTGGGATATGTATATGCTTCAGTTAAGAGCATATGAGTTTTGGTGATCAGATCAGTGAGATTCAGTGATCTGAAGGTATGCGAAGACAAAGATTCAGTATAACAGGGCATATAAGCAATTGCGAAGATTAAGGCAAGGTTAGTATTTATGGTAACATGCTAAGTCAAGTGAATGGAATATATTGCCAACACTTGGGTAATATATGATTTTTGACTTCATACTTACCCTTTACATAATTAATTGTTATGTTTTGTATGATATTTGTGAAGCCAACTAGATGGCAATTTTTGTATAAGTATAGAGTGCTTTTATGAAAGCAGTGTGTATTGTGATTATGATAAAAAAGTAAGGTTGTGAATCTAAGAGAAGAGATTAGATGTGAGATCAGTAAGAGACAAATTTATAACTGGAACTATCTAAGAAAGATAAGTGCTTGTATTGTTCACATTTTGGAGAACCCTTTGTAATAGTTTTGATTGTAAGAGCTATTTGCTCACCACCTTTAACCAGGTGCTTTGTATACCCCTAACAGAGTTTTGTAATCCTTTAACAAGTAAATTTACTATGTAATCATTAGCTCCTAATAGGGCTAGATCTCCTAACAGGGATACAATATTTTAGTGCATAGTTGTGGGTACCATCTCCACTGGGGTTTTCCCTTGGTCAGGGTTTCCTCGAGAACAAATCATGGTGTCATGAGTTATGTGCTATTTTTTATTGTTCTTTTTATTTCAGCAGTGTTATGGCTTATTTATAATTCATTAAATTAAAGTTTAGTAATACTGATTCACCCCCCCTCTCAATATTACCTAATCCTAACATTATCTAGAAAGAAAAGGAGAACAAAATGACGGAAGGATTTGATGAATCTGACCTAAACCTAAAATCTAGGGAGGAGATTAAGCGGCAAAAGATTAATCTACCTAATCAAGGAGGTACAAGGATGACCTAATTGTGAGGTTAAGAAGTGTTGGAAGAGGTTTATGTTATTGACTAATGAATTTGAGTAGAAGGCTAAGGAGAAGCTGTGAAGAGATGAACAGAGTTGTGGTGATTTCTTGAAGAGAATTTTGAGTAGATCAGAGATGGAGATGGAAATAAAGGTCAGTCAGTAAATCAACATATGAGCATAGTGGATCTATATTTGAAAAGTGAGTTGTATATTTCAGATCAGAACCCAATGTTACTTTTTAACCATTGTATCAGTCAAAATCCTTTAATCAAGGTTGACCTAACTGTCATTTTTGTAAAACCTTTAATCAAGGTGACATTCTAATGGAATGTTCTTAAGCCCTCTAACCAAGCCACTTTTAATAGAGTGATTAAATCCTTTAACTGGGTCACACCTAACAGTGTGTATTGTAAACCTTTAACAGGGTTGGCTTCTCACAGAGCTCACTTCAGAAGAGTGAAAATTAGCAGTATGTTATTGGTGGGTTTTCCCAGATTGTGTTTCCACAATAAATATTGGTGTAATACTTGTTTGAATGTTATTTGATGTGAATGATGTTGAAATTTTTATATTCTACAAGTTGATTACATTTGGACAGTGGACTGCAAGTTTTATGTTACTGATATATGCTATAGAGACCAAGTGAATTGTTAATTAGATCTAAGTTTGTTGAAGATATAGAAAGTTCAATTGGTACATCTAGACCTAAGGATAACTGATGAACCCCCCTCTCAGTTATTATAAAATTAATCTAATAATTGGTATCAGAGATTTAGTCTCTTAAAGAAGTCTAATCACTTGTGAGTTAAGATCTTGGAGATGGAGGTTTATAAGTTGGGAAAGATCATAGAGAATCAGAAGATTGGAATTCAACTTGCACTTCACCAACTTGAAGCAGCCAAAGGAGAATTGAATAAATCCTTAAGTAGAAGGAATGAATTGGAAATTCAATAGAATGATACATAATATCAAGAAGAGGATATTAAAGGTCTATTTGACAATGGAAATCCCACTGAAAGTGATGTAGCTATAATAGATTTGTTAGAGAGAAACACCATACTGAATGAATACATCAGAAATCTGAAGAGAGAATAGGAAATTCAATCAGTAAGACTATGTGAAGTAATTGAACAAAAAAAGAAAGCTGAAGAAGACAAGACAATGGATGAAGAAGACAAAAGAAAAATGTCTATAAGACTTGATGAAAGGATATGTGACATGCAAAGGTTGACAAACAATCAATTGGACATGATGAGCACTTATCATCCACTGAAGAAGGAGAATCATCAAAAAGTGGAGAAAAAAGGAATGAAAAGTCAAAGAATGAGAAACCCACATGCCATCATTGTGGAAAGCTAGGACACACAACAAACATCTACAGAAGAAAGAGTAGTTAGTCCAATCCTAAATCAAAGCTCAATGGAAATTGTTTTAATTGTAAGAAACATGGACAACAAGCACATGAATGGAGGTCAAAGGTCAGTAATCCACCTACTACACCTAGATTTCAAGGACATTACTTTAATTGTCAAAAATATGGTCATAGAGCACAAGAATGTAGATTTGAAGCTAAGTGGACATCCAATAAGAAGAATCCAAAGCCTAAGGAATAGGAGGCTATTAAAGCTCTAATACAGATGTCGATTGGAAATAAACCTAAGAACAAATCACAGAAGAAAAAGGAGAAATATCCAGGAAAATAGGTTACTCTCGATGAAGTTATAATGATTCCAAAATGGGATACTGATAACTTGACTTACGATCAGATGCAAATCTTGCAAGATCTTATAAAGAAGAAAAGAAAGGAAGAAGATTTAAGGAGAGAGCATTAGAAAAAAATGTTTTTCATGAAATCAAAGGTATATTCATAGAAGCCTTTGAAATGGATGATGTGAATGACATTGCACCTATCTTGGAACATCTAGTTCAAATGTTAAGAAGGTGAATAGTGATGACAGTGAGGCAAATGAAAAACTTATGCAATGGTCTAAAAAAAAAGTTCAAGCCCAAGGTACTTGAAAAGGTCTCAACCAAGATAGAAATAAAACAAGTAGAACGTTCTGCCTTAGTGAATAATTTAGAAAAGGTTGTGCATAATATTCATTCTCTGTACAAGAAGATATGTAATGTAGAAGATTTCACTAAGGAAAATCAAGAGTTGATTGATAAACTGCAACTAGACTTGAAGTCTACCGGTCATTCACTGAGCATGGATGCAAGCTCCAGCTCCATTCATTTCACTAGGTTACTTCATGCACAAGGAAGATTAGCCGAGTTGATGGCTAATGATGGGAGAATAAGAGATAAGATAATTTCTATACAGACAATGTCAACACCTCATTTGGAGGTTATGAAGAAGGAATTAGTAATGGCAAAGGAGTTAGTACAGAGAGATCCTCATCTCTCTATTGTCAAGAGTTTAGTTGATCTAGCTGCCCAACTAGAAATAAAGATACAGGTTTTGGATTCTATCAAGTTAGGATGGGATAATGCCTTAGGTATGATAATGCAGCTCCATAAACCATTTCTGGATAAGTATTCTCTCACCCCTACACCCCAGTAGCTTCAAGTGACAAAAACAAGGGGGAAATGACATGCCATGATAGGAATAATAGAAAGGGGAAAATGAAATGACTCAAAGGGGAATGACATGAGTAATACACGAAGAAAAATAAAGTGAGGAATATATAGAAAGGTATGACATACTATTGTGTAATGTATATATCGTGTGTATGCCAAAGAGTCTCATGTATACATATGTAGAATCTTTTGAAGACTAAGTCAAAGTCTTAGGGGGAGTGTTCAATCTACTAAGTACTCTTGTTGTAATGTAAAGTCATGAAAAAGTGTTTTTTCCACTAATGTCAAAGGGAGTGATTGTTGATCCCTAAGTTTTGTTGTCTAGTAGTGTCTTACACTTAGTCATTTTCTAAGCAATGTTGGTCGGTCATCACTGCGACCGAGCCATCTTGTAAAGGCTGAGTTATGTCTAAACTTGTATTTTGTATATTTACCGAGTATTAGTTACTCCCAAGAAAGTTAGAGGTCACTAAGTACTTCATTAATTGTTGAGTAGTTTATGTCAAGTTGTATAGAAGTGTCAGTGTCGAGCACTAGTAAATGAAGAACAGTAAATGTTGAGTATCAGAGACTTCATATGCCAAGCAACCCAGTTCTGACATATGTGTTTTTAATGGCACAAAAACTTAGGTCAACTATTTTCTTATGGATTCAAGGAGAGGTTTGGAGATGTATCTAGAAGGAAAAAAAGGAGAAAAAAATGATGGAAGGATTCGATGAATCTAACCTAAATCTAAAATATACGGAAGAGATTAAGCGGAAAAAGATTGATCTACCTAATCAAGGAGGTATAAGGTGACCTAATTGTGAGGTTAAGAAGAGTGTGGAAGAGGTTGATGTTATTGACTAATGAATATGAGTAGAAGGCTAAGGAGAAGTTGTGAAGAGCTGAACAGAGTTGTGGTGATTGCTTGAAGAGAATTCTGAGCAGATTAGAGATGGAAAAGGAAATGAAGGTCAGTTTGTAAATCAACATATGAGCGTAGTGGATCTATATTTGCAAATTGAGTTGTATATTTTAGATCAGAACCTACTGTTACTTTCTAACCATTGTATCAATCAAAATCCTTTAATCAAGGTTGACCTAATAGTCATTTTTGTAAACCCCTTAATCAAGGTGACATTCTAATGAAATATTCTTAAGCCCTCTAACCATGTCACTTTTAACAGAGTGATTAAATCCTTTAACTGGGTCACACCTAGTAGTGTGTATGGTAAACCTTTAATAGGGTTGGCTTCTCATAGAGCTCACTTTAGAAGAGTGAAAATTAGTAGCATTTTACTGGTGATTTTTCCCAAATTGGGTTTCCACATTAAATTTTGGTGTTATACTTGTGTGAATGTTATTTGATGTGAATGATGTTGAACCTTTTATATTCTACAAGTTGATTACTTTTGGACAGTAGACTACAAGTTTTATGTTACTGATATATGCTATAGAGACCGAGTGAATTTTTTATTAGATCTAAGTTTGTTGAAGAGCTCTAGAAAGTTCAATTGGTACATCTGGACCCAAGGATAACTGATTTACCCCCCCCCCCCACTCAGTTATTCTAAAATCATTCTAACAATTAACATTATGACACAACTTATCGATTAGGTGTTGAAGATGGTTTTGGAAACTATGAGAAACTATCTCTTTGTTTTGGACTCTATATATGTTGATGCCTTAGCTGATTTAAAAAGAGAGGAGATGATTTTATTTCACAGGGTTATGCTACCCGATATTCTCCAGGATGGAACAAAATGTAAATCTCCACGAAATACTTAGAGCCTAAAAATATATTGTAACTTGTTGCTAAATAATACATTGGCTTAATTTATTGGAGTGTGGGGTTTTTTTACTCAAAATGACTTTTCCCTAATACATCTATTTTTTACTCTTTTGTCTCATTTTTCCAGTTTCATGATTTTGAAGTATTAAATCTATATGTCGTAATGCTATTCCAATTTCTTAGATATGTAAATTGTAATCACTTTACTTTAATGGTTTAATTCTAGGAAATAAGATATGTTTTCTTTTAATTTTATGGCATATTATTATGTGCTTGTATTAGTTTGTTTCAATCTATTGAATAAATTATTAGATATTGGATGTGCATATTAATCTCAAATGGCTTTCTAGGATGCCCAATTTCCCTTCAAAACTGAGGTAAAATAGTTCAAATAGACTACTCTCAACTTATTTCCTAACCATTTCAAAATTATTTCAAGCCTCATGCAAGAGGAATGAATCTTGTTTTTCATTCACAAAATGACAAAATGTGGCACTAATTTCATGGGTTAAATTGCAATTATGAGTGATTGAGGCCCACACAATTTTTGGAGCTTTGTAGACTACCCATGTAGGCCTATTTTCATGCTAGATAAATTATTTCAATACTAATTTGGAAGAGGAAATAAAAATCCACCTAAGTGTGCCTTAGATCAAGCTCTAATCACCACATTGTCTCAATTGTGTGAGTAAAACACCTAGTTTGGTTTAGACACTTGCAACATCTCCAAAAATCTCCATAACCTAGAAAATATTTTTAATTAATGAAAATATATGAGGATAGCTACTACAAGTGTGCCACATCTTCCAAGAATGCATGGTTGAATGCACTAACTATTGTATTCAAATCTTCTAAGTCTAGCATTCAGGTGTATTTGAGCTTGATTGTCCAAATATTTCTAAAATTTCTCAACTTTTTTTCATATCCTCAAATTGAGGAAGCTCCAATTCCATGTTTCTCAATTCTTTCTTGATTACCGTCATATAAACAATGATATTCTTAGTTCATTGTTTGTGCAAACTATCCTTGAATTCCTTCACTATCACTTGATTGTCATTCAATTTAGCTTTCACCTCTCAAAATATGTACGAGAGTGAAGAAAAAAATGTGTCCACCCTCTACAACAATTTAGAGGAAACTTTATATTTCTCTACTATCTTATCATTTTTCTTCTATATTTTGAAAATCATCTTGGTGGCCTTTAGGCATTTCCTAAGTGTTCCTCTATCTAAATCATCCATCACTACTACTTGTAAATTGGGGTTAGATTCAATATACAGATCCCTGCAACAACACACTTAGACCACAACAAAGCCTAAATGCTGCAAATAATCCCTAACATTCAAGAGAGAATTTTGATAATAAAGGAAATGCATACACAATAACAAATAATGAAATCAATTCAAAACATAGATATGCAAATTAGATTAAATCTCCTTTGTTATTCTCCTTCTTGATGCAAAGTGTAGGCTCTTAGCTTGTGCTCACTTGGACAACATAAGTATTCAAAGTATGCGGTTGTTTTAAAAAATGAAGTTCAATCATCTTCATTTTATAGATTTTAGGACTTCAATAAATGGTCAAAGATGAAAAGATTGATTGTTTTTGGACGGACAAGATTTGATAATGATTGTTTAAAGAAAATAAAACTAATCACTTTATTTGAGAAATGGATGGAATTGAAGACTTAATTAGCATTAAATAATTAAAAAAATATTTAATTGTGAGAGAATAATAAATAAAATAAATATTTATTTATTTTTAGAAGAGATTTTACTTTATATGAGAAAAATAAATAATTAAAGGATTTATTTAATTATAGATGATTGAGATAAATGAATAAAATACAGATTTTATTTATTTTTAGGAGACTTTGCTTTCTTTGAGAAAATAAATAAATAATTAAATAACTTAAAGAATTCATTTAATTAAAGAAGACTTAGTTAACTAATTAAATAATTATTTAATTATGAGAGAAAATGGAAGAAAATATTTAATTAAATAATAAAGATTATTTAATTAAAGTGAAAGAATTTGATTAATTGTTTATAATAAAATTAATTAATTAATATTAGAAGAAAAATAGATAATAATTTTTTTTAAAAATTATTTAATTAAAAGAAGGGAGGGAATGTTAATTTGTGAATTTGAATTAGAAGAATGACACTGAATTAATCAAATAATTAATACTATTTAATTAATTAAGAAGAAAGTGAAATTGTTGCTTGCAAATATTGAGACAATTTGTAAGTGTCTACATTTGTGATTTTGAGTGTTGTTTCAAAGAATAATCATTAAAAAAATCCCCCAATATGCCCCAACGGTAACTGTTGAACATGGCGAATAAGTAAGAGGGGTTGGGTGAATCACTTATTCACAAACACTTTCTTAAACTTTTACTAAATGAGCAAATATTTAAAGCAATCACAAACTTATAACAAATATAAACATGAAAGTACAAAACCATCAACACAATGAACATCAAAATCTATGTGGAAACCCAAACTGGGAAAAACCA
Source organism: Chamaecyparis obtusa (assembly GCA_027943335.1). Classification (NCBI taxonomy): domain Eukaryota; kingdom Viridiplantae; phylum Streptophyta; class Pinopsida; order Cupressales; family Cupressaceae; genus Chamaecyparis; species Chamaecyparis obtusa. The sequence continues at coordinate 2,046,112 of BSBK01004115.1, forward strand.
TAGAGAAGCTAATTCTCATGAAAGAAACACCCGTTAATGTAATTTTAACAAGGGTTCATTGTGGTTTGGCTCACTTTCGGTCAAGCTAAGTACCCTTATATAAAAGATGTTTTATAAAAAGCTCCACTGACAAAATGTGAATTGATATAATTGCATTTGACTATGCATAAAATAGTTTTAGTTGATAGCACATTGATCAACCACAACAAAGATCCGATACAAACCTTCGTCTAGTATACACAAAACCTTTGCAACATAATATGTAAGACCATCTCCTTGTACCTGCAGACATCTAAAAATGCCCCTTGACACTCTTATCCCCTTAATCAATTAAATTATATTTAATTAATGTACCCCTTATCCATATATTTTATTTTAATTAATTAATTGTATTTATCCCATTCTTCTACATATTTAATAAATTTATTTAATTATGTTCACTTTATTATTTTCCTCATAAGGTATTTGAATTTTATTTAAATGCTTCCCCCTAGTGTGTTAACTTTTATTTAATTTTTTAATCTTCTTTCATCATTCCTATTTGAATAAATTTACTTATTTAAATCCCTCCATCTCCTAAGCCCATTAGTTAATTAAATTATATTTAATGAAATCCTAACCTACCCCCATCACCATCACCTCTAAACCTACCCTTTTGATTAATCCTAGATTAATTAACTTAATTTTAGGATTCCAAAAAAGATTAGAAGCCTAATATTTCTCACACATGTGTAAGAAAATTTTTCCAAGGTGGCCAACCACCTTCCATAAATGGCCAACAACATTCTTACATAGTTGACTTTGTCGACCTCATTCAATGAGCCATCCCTTTCAAAGTTGCTCACACTTGTGTGAACAACACATTCCCTTTACATGACCAACCACACTTCCTCGTGTGTCCCTTACGTGGCTTCCATGTAAGCTCCACCTCACTTCCACCTCATCAATCCTATGAAATCTCAACCCTTCATTCCATTTTGAATCCCAACCATCCATTCCCTCCAAATACTATAAATAAGAGCCTCTCATTGAGAAAATCATGGATTATCTTGCATGTAGTGTTATTGTTGAGCGTCATTTTTACACGGGACAATGACTAGGAATTTGGATGTACAAATTCTGCTCTTGGAAGAATGATGAAGTCAATCTCAAGGTTCCTTTTGGGTTGGGTCTCAACTGTCTAGATAGCTCAATCGAAGATAAATGTGAAACTATTCACGAGGAGGCCTTTGTTGGTTCAATCTTGGAGAGGCTGCAAAAACAATCTTAAAATGAATGATCTTTCTTTTTTTGTGTATTTTCAGAATCTTTTAATGAAATCAACTTCTAAAACATGTAAATTTAATCTAATTTGTTCTCATTAATTTTTAGAAAAAGTAAAGAGAAAGGTAACGAGAATTGAATGAAAGTTACAGAAAGAAAAACCTAATGGACATAAACCATTATTGCATAACCTTGTGAATTAAATTACCACGAAGATGAATAAAACCCACAAAATGTAGATTTGAATAAATCACAACCCTAATTTTTCAGATGCAATCATCAATGGAAATAAATGTTGATGCCAGATTTGTCAAAATTCATCAAATCATGAAGCCACTATGAATGTGTGCACATATGAGAAAAAATTATCTTGAAGCACCAAAGAAAAATCCTCCCAATAATTTATCACAGAAAAGTAATGCAGCAATGATAAACACCAGACTAATAAATTCATAGATCAAAATCACCATACAATCAATTAGCTCTTTGAAGCAAAAGAATGAGCAAGCACACATCTATAAACTTTGCAAAGAGAGAAAAAAATTTCTCACACTATGATTGAAGCACCAATTATATATATTGTATTGCATTAATAACCCACCATAATTACATTGTTCATTTACAATTTATAAGGATCTTCTCTTTAGGGAAAACAAGAAATTTGTAGCTAGGGTTTCAACTACACATGCAACTTTGAAATAAATTTAAACTAAATCTTACTGAAAAAACTATTTTAAAGCTACCCTAAACTATCCAGCATGGATTCAATCCACGTGCATTACAATTTCAAAGCCTAAGATGCATTAAAAAACTTAAAATCTGCTCTAGAGTTCTGCCATCTTTTTCATAATCTTTCTTTAAAACTTGAAGTTCCTCCCATAAATCCTCACCATGGATCCACTTCGAGATTCTAACTGAAAGATATATTTAAAGTATGCAAAAATGACCCAAAACATATGGTCAATCAAACTAGAAATCCACCATAGAAGACTAGAAGTTCTTGACGACAATGGCCCAAAAATTTCAAACCCCAACCTCTACTCTGAAAAATGACTTGAAAAAATAACAAAGTCAAAAACTTTATGCCAAGTAGAATTTTGGACTTTCGGAGGCCGAAAGGCTGAAAATATTGAACTGAAAATTTGACTAAGTTATTTTTTCTTCTTCAAAATCTTCCATTTGGATACTTCAAAGGCATTCATGTTGCTTCTCTTGGAAGGCAGCTAGTTTAGAAGCAAAAGACTGTATCTCCTCTTCTCGGGCCAACATTCTCTGCATATCCTCCTTTTGATAAAACAGCTGTTGTAGGTCATCCTTTGTTCTTCCATAGTTCAAAATTTCCATGAATTGATGTATTATATCCTTTATGGGATGCATAGTTTGGCTGTCATCATCATCATACAAATCCAGGTCTAGACCTTCAATGAATTTATGTATCTCTTCTACCCAAATCATCCCTTCATCTCTCTTTTTATTAATCCGACTTAAGCATTTCTGATAGATATTCAAGGCTCCAATTTATCTTTGATCCATATCTCAAAATTATCTAACTCAAAACGTTCATAACTCTTAACCAAAATTTAGAAGCCTTGCTTCCTTATTATCTTAAGGTCATCCAAGACCTTTTGCCATTTCTCTATATGCGTCTCTAATCCTTCCTCAACACCAATCATATCCACCAATTTGATGATCTCTCAAAGAATTCCTTTGAAAGGTCTCAAAAGTGTCCTTAAGGAAGCCCTTACAAACTCCTCAAAGTTAGCCTTCCAATCTGCGCAAGCATGAATGAAAGAATGTGGTATATTTACCAGTATTTCAAGGGTAGCCCTCTTTTCCAAAGTAGCCTGTAATGAGGCCTCCGGGTTGCTAAGGTTAATGAGACCTGCCATTTTAAGAATGAATCTTTTCATTGCATGATTTTTCTCCATCAAAACTTTAATCTTCTCCTCATCCTTGTCCATAAATCCTAGAGCATGTTTCAATCGCAAGGTGTCCAATGTCTTACTCCCCTCTCTTGTAGGCTCACCCAGATCTACTTCTTTGAAGACATAGTCTTTAGGAGTTATTTCTACCATGCTGGTGTCAATTATTGGCATCACCACTGGCACTTTCCACCTACCCCTATGATCTTGAGTAACATAGGAAAGTGTCCTTTCCTAGGCACTTGATTCTCCTTGGTGGAAAGCTTGGCCTAGCACTACCATGTCAATGTCATATTTATCCATATATACCCTTACCCTTGGTTGTATTTCTTTGGTGAACTAGGTAGGTTTGGTGAAGGTAGTTATTGGCTCATATGGTACTATCAAAACTGAGGTCACCTGTTCTTGTTCTTGATCCTATTCTTCTAGTGCCTCTTCTCTTACCTCTTCCCTTTGTTCTTCTCTTACCTCCTCTTCTTCCTCTCCTCTCAACTTCTCATTGTCTTCAATCTCTAGAGGAAGGGCACTCTCTTCTTTTGTTGTTTCATTTTCTTTCTCATGTGTCCCATGTTGGGTTGCCTTAGAAGAAGGTATTAGATGAGATGGTGCAGGAGTAGGAAAATTACATGGAGGAGTAGGCATAGGTGGTGGAGGAATAGGCATTTGGGGTGTTGTTTGAGAAGGAATGAACCTAAAATGGAGGTGGAGTGGGAGAAAGAGGAGGATTTGGGGAAATAGGAGTTGCAACTATAGGAGGAGGAGTGGGTGAAGGGAAAGATGGAGGATGTGTGGACATATGTACCAGAGGAGGGATTGGAGTAGGGAGTTGGATAGGTGGAGTCTGGAGTGGAGGTTGAACTTGAGGGATTGGAAGTGGAGCTGTTGGATCTTGAGGTGGAAGTGGTGGAATTGGAACTTGAGGTGGAAGTGGTGGAGTTGGAACTACCTCAGCATACAAGGGTACTTCAACTAAAGGTTCTTGGCTTGATTCCTTCTCTAGCTCTATCAACTCACCTTGTGGTGACTCTTCATCTATCTTCATTGGCTCATCTCCTATGCCTAGAGGTTCTTTTTTTTTATTCATCCTCCATTGTTGACTCGTATGTAGTCTTTTCTAGAGTTGAAGCACTGAATTAAGTTAGAGGGGGAGAAAATGTGAAAGGGATTTTCTCTTCAAGAGAACATCATGTAGCAAGCATTTGTTTCTCTGACATTTTCTCTTTAAACCCATAAAGACCCTCAAAATATGATACATAGATCTCCTCATCTCCTAGGGCATCTCATGGATTTACCTCTTCCTCTTGGGTCTCTGTATCAACATCAATTTGAACCCCCTCTTCCTAAAAATTTATTTTCTTCAAGAAGCCTCTCGATAGATTCCTTCAGGCCAAATGAACATCATCTTCTTCTTCCTCATCTTCCTCTTCTAGCACAGTCTCCAAGTGTGGGGATGTAGATGACCTATTTCTTTTATAGACTTTTCCTTTCTCTAAACTGGTAGCCTTGGGTCCCGTAATCTTCACTCTTGGTGACCTCTTAGATAGAACGGCTTGCTCTTGACCACTGGGAGACTAAGCATTAGGTGTAGCTATACTTCCTATCATCTAGGTCCTTTTTGGCTTGGCCTTAGGATTGGACCCATCTGTTGTTGGGCGTCCATGTCTATATACTATCTCTGGCCTCTACGAAGTAGCTCCCTTGAATTGAGGCATAAGTACCTTTTCTCCCTTTTTCTTCTTCTCTTTGGAAGGTGGGGCAATATTTTTCTTCATATGAACTAGATCCATCTTGAAAGGTCAATAAATCTAGGCTTTTGTTATTTTTATCACATCCCAAGCTTTGAAGTTTATGGCATCATTCTCCTCTTTGTCTACTTCGGCACTTAGAATGGCCCTTGTATAGATTTTATCTCAGTTATACAAGGGGTCCAAGATGTCCTTGGTATTTGCATCCCACACTTTGGGTAGAATGTGAAGGATTAAGGCATCTTGTGCTATCTCTAGAGTCATCCAACAATAATCATGGATTCTAATCTCATAGTCATCTGTATAATTCATCCAATGATCCTCGAAATGAGGCTCATGAATGTAATTTATTTCCATAATGTGGATACAAGTGTTGATGGGGTCAAATATGGTCCTTCTCAAGTTAAAATGTTGTAGGGACACTCATCCCATTAATATTCCAAGGACTTGAAGACCTTCATGTCATGCAAGGAGTGGGGACTAGTCGAAATGGGGAAACCCCAACAGTGCTTCTTCTTGTGCTTTATATGCTCATATGCATCTGAGAGTTGTCTTGCCATTTCCAATAGGATAATCCTATCTAATGGTTACCTTGGTAATTTATTTGGAGTGAATGTATTCCTAGCCACTCTTATGTATGTGAAAGTTTTAAAATAAATATAGTAAGCCCCTAGGGCTTTCACCTTCGTTGCAGCTTCCTTTGATAGTTGTATCATCTTAAAATGAAGTACTTCCACGTTAAGAGAATTTATCCCTTTGAGTAAGTGGTCTGGGGTCATATCAAGTGCCTTGATTGGGTCTTTGCATGGATCTGGTTGTTTCCCCCCTGTTCTACTTTTCTCTCCCTGTTTCCAGCCTCTTTCTAATAGACTTTCTCTGAGAATCTGAAAACTTTGAATTTTTGGGTCAAGGATGACCTGAAGGGTCAAGGAAAACCTAGACCCTGACCTAGGTCAAGGAGACCTCGACCTTGACCTAGGGAAAAGACTACCTCATCCCTGAACCTAGGTCCAAATTTTAGTTTCTGGAAGTTTCAGGATGTTGGGTTTCGGGAAGTTTTATTTTCCTGCTTCTGGGTCGACTGTTTCGGGTTTCAAAATGGTAAACCCTTAAATTGCATTTAATCTAGGTCCATTTCTAGGGGTTAAGATTAGTTGGGATTTAATTCTTCAATGTCAGCCTCTTTAGAAGTTTGTGCCCTAGATCACTATAAAAGGAAGCCTTCCTCTCTCATTTTCTCCATCCCTCAAGTGCAATCAAGCTTTGTGAGAACATCCACAATGAAGAAATTGCATCCATCAATCATCAAGAGCTCTCAAGAAAGATCAAGAAATCATTTCATCAAGCATTTTCAAGGAAGCATTCAATTCCTTTTCTCCATTCAAGTTCTCCATTGAAGATCAAGGATTCAAGCATTCAAGCCTTTGAAGGGATTTGACTCAAGTATTCAAGATTCATCATTCAAAACCCTAGATCTATCCATCATGGTGGTGTGATCTTCCTTCAAGATCCTTTGTTCATCTTCAAGATCCATTCATTCTTCCCTCAAGGTGAATTCCAAGCATGCAATCATGGAGGTTTTGATTTACATTTGTTAATGTCATGTTCAAGCTTTCATATCAATATATTTGTTTACATTTGAAATACAATTGTATATTTATTGAATTTCATAGCTTCATTGTTAGATCTACTTCTTCTACTTGCTAGCATTCTCTATTTCAATTCCATTATTAAGGTTGATTCCAAATTGGGGTTTGACCAAGGCAAACCCCTTATCCAAACAATATAACCATTTTTCTTGTAGGTACAAGTATAGGACATTGATTTGAAGTACAAATCTGGATACCCTTTTTGATGAACTTCTAGGATTTGCAAACTGAATTTATGTCAGAGTTGTTTCAGGTCAGGGATGAACTTCAGTGGGGGGTAGGATTCTGCCTCGGGGTAAGAATTTATCCTGCATCTGGGTCAAAGTCGACTTGACCTTAGAAAGATAAAAAAATTTTGGGTTTTCTTTGTCTGGACATTTCCAATCCAGAATAGGTTGCATAATTTCTCAAAAGTGTGCATAGACATCAGAAAATAGTGATTTCTTCATCAGCCTTCTTTTGAGATAAATATTTCTGTTTCATCTAGTTTATATGTCCATAACATTTTCCATCACACACCCTATCTATTCATATCCTCCTATCCATACTCAATCTTAATTAATAGAGGTGAATCACATTTTACCTCTATTCATTTTGGTGAACCCGACATGCTTACCCCTTTCTTTTGTGGAATTAGATGCCCTATTGTGTTAGATCTTCCTTTGTATTCCCTTGTGTGTTCACCTTCACTATTCATTTTGGTGAACCCGACATGCTTACCCTCCTTTCTTTTGTGGATTTAGATGCCTTATGGTGTTAGATCTCCCTTTGTATTACCTTGTGTGTTCACCTCTATTCATTTTGGTGAGCCTAACATGCTTACCCTCCTTTCTTTTATGGATTTAGATGCTCTATGGTGTTAGATCTCCCTTTGTATTGCCTTGTGTGTTTACCTCTATTCTCTTGTGTGTTTACCTTTATTAGGTTTAATTTATGCTCTTGCATTTTAAACTCAAAAATACAAAAAAATCTATATATCCAATAAAATTCAAAAACATTGCTTGAATTTCATTTACTATGAAGATTCTTAAGATGCTTTGGTGTGTGGTCATGTTCTTTATTACCCTTCTTTTATCATCTCTTTACCATACCTATGATGTTTATGAGAGTATCATTCACTTCATTACATTGATGATCCTTCATTTTGCACTTGCCTATGCTTTTGTGAAATTGACTGATACTGGTCTTCCTACATTCAAAACTTTCATTAAAGATTCATGTGGTAGCCTTATTACTCTTTTGGATTATGTGAATAATTTGGTAGATGATACACCATCTTCTCATCTTCCTAATCCTAATCCTATCATTCCTAATCCGATGCCTAATTCTCCATCTGCTATCCCTAGTTCTTCCCATACTTATGATGGGATTTAAGCTATAGTTCAGGATGCAGATGTGCAAGATTTCTTTGATTTACCTTCTCCTCCAATTCATGATGATATTAAAGGAAAGGGTAAAGGAACTTCTTCAAAACCTATTATTCCACCTTATACAACCTTTACTCATGAGCATGATAAACAATCACCTCCTGTAGAAGCTTTACATGATATGTACACTACATGATATAATATGATAACTAAACAAGGTTATAGGGGTTTAGGGCTTGGAGTTAATGAGCATGGTATCAAGTATCCAATTCATATACCCCCTAAATAGGATTTGCATGGTGTTGGTTGTTCGCAATATAAGGTCAAGGTAGGTGATGTTGATCATCATCCTCCTCTTCATATTCTTCTCCCTACACCCAAAATAGATAATCTTGATACTCGTTAAGATGTAGCTAAGAAGGTGTATGTTCAATTAATGAATTCTAAAAAAGAAATCTTTAAAACTATATCAAAAAATTCTTTATCCAAGTACAAATGTCCTTTTCATTATAGTAATATGAATTTACTTGTTGATTGTAAGCATTTCAAGTTATATGTTAGAGAAAGAGCTACTCTAGGAATTATATCTCACTCTCGTGTAGTTTTACAATTCCTTCATAACTTTGATATAGGGGATTCCCCTCATTCTGATATAATATAGATTTCATCTCCTCTTGTCTCTAGACTGGGGGGAAAGAGGTGTATTTCCATCCAATCTCTTAGGATCCATTAGGCTTTTTATTGGGCTTAATTGTTATTCTTTCTCTCCTATCTCTCTATGGTTTTGTATTATGTTTATAATCATCCATAGATCCTATTCAAGATATCTTTTATAAGACATTTGTTTTTCAAAGGTATCCCTTGCCTTCATCCCTGGGGGGCAAGGTTCTTCCTTTTTTTTCTCTTTGTCTAGGGAACTGCTTTCTTTAGCTTAGTGGTATTTATTTTTATTGTAATATTATTTCATCATATTGACAGATGTTTTGACTATGGATAACCTTTTTATACGAGAGGTTGTTGTCCTAGGTCATCACCTCTTCTTTATTTTGCAAATTATGTTCTTTATAAACACTTACCCTAGTTTTGGTGTTAGAGTCATTTCCCTCATTCCAAAGATTCATTTTCCTCTTCTTTGTAGGAGGCTTGATGATTGAATCTTTGTTCCCCGCCTTTGAAAGATGATATTTTATCTAAAAGCACTCCTCTATGGTGGGGATCTTGTTGATATGATCTCTTTTTCATTGAGGATGCTTTTCCATGAGTGACATATCCTTTTCGCAATTATCTATACTCTTGGATATAGGTTTCAATATCCCCCGCTAAGAATATGGTGTACATTGATGTAAATATGATATCTCCTTGTATTGTGAAGTAGGTATCCTCTTCCTCTTCCTTATCCTGTCTAGTAAATTGCCATGATAAGGAGGGGGGCATATATAGGGTCTCCCTTGTACTATAGTTTTTATTTATTTTATATGCTAAATCCTCTGAAGGTAATGCACATAAGTTGCTAAATCCTGAAGAGACACACATTTTTCAATTTTTCAATATGCTAAATCCTCTGAAGGTAACGCACATAAGTTGCTAAATCCTGAAGAGACACGCATTTTTCAATTTTTCAATATGCTAAATCCTCTGAAGGTAACGCACATAAGTTGCTAAATCCTGAAGAGACACGCATTTTTCAATTTTTCAATATGCTAAATCCTGGAAGGTAATGCACATAAGCTGCTAAATCCTGAAGAGACACACATTTCCAATATGAGAAATCTTCCAAGGGTAATGCACATAAGTTGCTAAATCCTGAGGAGACACACATTTCATATTCATAGTGATACAAGAAGGTAGATATATGGGTTTTCTAGAAGCCGTTAGAAGATGCATTACAATTGTAAGCACATTTTATGGGTGAACTATCAGGTTTGGCCACCTATTGGGCTCTCCCTCTAGGGTGATTCATGGTAAGGTGGGCATCTTACTGGGCAAGGTAATCACTTTCTCCTTTCTTTCTTTTTTCTTTCATGCTAGTAGGACTGGATCATCAAGCTATGTTATTTATAGTGTTTCTCTTTTCTTTCTTATGTAATCATTTATGCTTTTATGATAGCCTTCCAAATATCATATTAGTATGATAAATATTTCTTAGCAAGGTTTCTTATGCTAATTGATTTGGGTTTGTTTGTACTAACCCCTCTTTTGTATTGTTTTTGGTTTTATTTTCACAACCTCATGCGTGTGTGTTGAGTTATAATCCTTAGCTTGGGGCTTGTGTCCTTATCTAAGTGTTATTTTATCTCATTTTGAATCCATTTAGATCTTTTCTTTCTTCTCCTTTACCAAGAGTTTGCATTGAGTCCATAGTCTTGCTAAAGTGGGGGCTTAATGTATCATCTTAAAATGCAAGCACTTCCATGTTAAGAGTATTTAGCCCTCTGAGTAAGTGGTCTAGAGTCATTTCAAGCACCTTGATTGAGTCTTTGCATGGATCTAGTTGTTTCACCCATGTTCTTCTTCTCTCTCCCTGTTTCCAGCCTCTTTTTGACAGACTTTCTCTGAAGACTTTGACTTTCTGGGTCAAGGACAACCTGTAGGGTCAAGGATGACATAGACCCTAACCTAGGTCAAGGATGACCTTGACCCTGACCTAGGGTAGAGACTACCTTTTCCCTGACCCTAGGTCCAAATTTTAGTTTTTGAAAGTTTCAGGATGTCAGGTTTCAGAAAGTTTTATTTTCCCGCTTTCGGGTCGGCTGTTTCGGGTTTCAGAATGGTAAACCCTTAAATTGCATTTAATCTAGGTCTATTTCTAGGGTTTAATATTAATTTGGATTTAATTTTCCAATGTCAGCCTCTCTAGAAGTTTTTTCCCTAGATCACTATAAAAGGAAGCCTTCCTCTCTCATTTTCTCCATCCCTCAAGTGCAATCAAGTTTTGTGAGAACATCCATAATGAAGAAATTGCATCCATCAATCATCAAGAGCTCTCAAGAAAGATCAAGAAAGCATTCCATCAAACATGTTCAAGGAAGCATTCAAGTCCTCTTCTCCATTCAAGTTCTCCATTGAAGATCAAGGATTCAAGCATTCAAGCCTTTGAAGGGATTTGGCTCAAGTATTCAAGATTCATCATTCAAAACCCTAGATCTAGCCATCATGGTAGTGTGATCTTCCTTCAAGATCCTTTGTTCATCTTCAAGATCCATTCATTCTTCCCTCAAGGTGGATTCCAAGCATGCAATAATGGAGGTTTTGATTTACATTTGTTAATGTTATGTTCAATCTTTCATATCAATATATTTATTTACATTTGAAATACAATTGTATATTTATTGAATTTCATAGCTTAGTTGTTAGATCTACTTCTACTACTTGCTATCATTCTCTATATCAATTCCATTATTAAGGTTGATTCCAAATTGGGGTTTGACCAAGGAAAACCCCTCATCCAAATAAAAAAACCATTTTTCTTGTAGGTACAGGTACAGGATAGTGATTTGAAGTACAGATGTAGATACCCTTTTTGGTGAACTTCCAGGATCTGCAAATTGAATTTATGTCAGAGTTGTTTCAGGTCAAGGAAGACCTTCAGTGGGGGTAGGATTCTACCCAGGGGTAAGACTTTTCTCCGCTATCTGGGTCAAATTCAGCCTAACCTTAGAAAGATAAAAAAATTTTGGGTTTTCTCTGTCTCGGTATTTCCAGTCCGAAATAGGTTGCAGAATTTCCAGAAAGTGTGCACAGACATCAGAAAATAGTGATTTCTTCATCATCCTTCTTTCAAGATAATTATTTATGTTTCATCTAGTTTATATGTGCATAACATTTTCCATCAGACACCCTATCTATTCATATCCTCCTAGCCATACTCAATCTTAATTAATAGAGGTGAATCCAATTTACTTCTATTCAATAATATTTTTGCATAATCACCCTCTATGGAACAAATGATTGAAAAGACAAACACATCATTGATGATTCTATATTCAGAGTTATCTTCCCCTGGGTTCTCTTTTCTTACGAGTTGGGGGTATACTGTGAATGACCAAGTGTTGGGCTGACCCATGGCACCAACTCTAACAAGTCCCAGATATACCACCCTAGCAACAAGCAAGTACATGACATATGAAGTCATGTAGAAGTGTGGGTCATTCTTGAAAGTAGTGAGCTGCCTATCCAAATTGTCACTAAGGATAGTAACCCAGTCAACAATTTATTTTCTTCCTTTTATCTTTTCAATTAGCAAGACCTTCCAAGGCTCAAGTTGGATGGACTTTTGGAGAACATACACCCTTCTTATCATTGTGATTGTAGCCTGGATATCTTCCTTTAAGTACCCCCTCATCATTTCTATCTTCTCCATCTTGTTCTTAGGGAGAGATTGCATCAGATACTCTTTATTAACAATCTCATATGAAAATTGGGTGTCTGAGTTGAAGAAGTGCATGCCCTTATCTATGGAGAAAGGATAAAACCTGTCTACCACTTTGGCCAAATGGAAGATGTCTTTGATATTATCCGGCCTTAAGTATAGGACTACTTCTCCCATAGTTTTTTTTACCAGTCTATCATCTGGTACATAATGCTACACCAGGGTGATGATTAGATTAGAAGGGATAATTGACATGAGATGTGTCACTTTGTTTACCAAGATGGAATAAACTAATGAAGTGGAGTCCTCTAATTTTCCCACTGGTTGGGTGCACTTCACCAAGAAATCATTCTAATTCATGTTTCCAATGTTTGTATATGTTATCTCACTATGGATATTTCCCACCTTAGATAGAGCATGGTATCCCTTATTGAAATTTTATAGCTAGGGAGGTGATCTTCTCTAACATTCTGTAAAGAAATAGACATGAATTAGTAACGGTCATAAGAAGCAATCATCCAAATTTGAGCAATAAATGATACAAAACCCTAAGAAGAACAAAAACCAGAAGTCTAAGGCATCAAAAGGATCAAAAATCAGATTTTGGGATTTCAGAGGTTTGGACTCTGAAAGAATCCTCGGCCTCCAAAAAGCTAAAACAATGAAAAAAGGCACAAACGCTGCAACATTAGTTTCTTCGATAGCTCAGAGCTTTGGCATTTCAGAGATGTATGGTTGGTCGATAATACTGAAACTTCAAAAAAATGAAGCACTGATGAGGAAAGTCCAAAGATTGGACACCAAAGGTCCAAAACTCTGAAAGGAGTTGATTAGATCAAGTTGGTTCTAGGTGTGTTCGGTGTTTCAAAAGGCAAGCATTATGAAATATGGAATCATTAACTCTTGTTGTCCTCAGTAAGAGAAGAACAAAATCCATGTTGATATTGCTCCAAGGTTTCTTAGGAACAAAAATCAATGTATAAAATCTAGTATCTTGACTTACTCCTTTTGCAACTTGACAAACTCCACAACTCTTCGCAAATTTTTGAACATCCTTATACAACTACGACCAAAAATACCTTTCTTTAAGAAAACTCAATGTCTTATCAATGCCAAAGTGTCCATCCAAATGACTACTATGCTTCTCCTTTATCAAATTAGTTTGCATTGATCCTCTCGATATACACAATTGAATTCCTTTGAATAACATACCTTCTTGAATGAAATAGTCTTCCCACTTACTCGGTTGATCTGGAATAGGTGTTGTGCACATTCACCACAGCTCAAAAAATCAAGGTCTATTTCATACAAGTTCTTCATGTCATCAAAACCAAGAACCTCAATTCTCATTTTAGTCAACAAAGATCTTCTATTCAATGCATCAATAACTCGGTTAGATACTCCACTCTTATGTTTTATCACAAATGTAAAATTCTACAAATACTCAACCCATTTCATGTCTTTGATTCAACTTATTCTGGCTACCCAAATATTATAAAGCCTTATGATCAGTATACAATAAAAATTCCTTTGGAATCAGATAGTGTCTCCAATCTTTAGGGCTTGAAAAATAG